>OU696589.1:6158182-6358182 GCA_916048095.2 Sacculina carcini
AAACACTAATAAACAAAAAATGTCACATTATTAATTGAAAATACCTCGGAATAGAGCGAACAAAAACGTCCACACATCACTCACTAATAAACGACGACAACCTTTAGAGATGGACGGGAATTGACTCCAGAATCGGATACATCGTTTCGAATACTGTATACTGTGTCGGTCGTCGAAGTATTCAGATTATTCAAAATTCCATTGAATGTCTTGAAAATTGACGCCGAAATGTTTTTGGTTTCTCTTTTTTTTACATGAATTCATTTCATTGTCACAATTTTCGACAGAGCCAAAGCAGCCAGACGGATGATTGAAACTAGAAATTAAACTAGAACTAAATGCTCAGATCGACGAAATTGATTAGCTTTAGCAAATATTTGAGACTGTTATGATAGCTTGAACGGACCAGAACACTTGTCTTGTGTTTTTTCGTGGCGACGAAATCGCCACTGACGTGAACAGAACGAATAAATCAGAATAGTCATGTTTGAGATAAACAAAGGAAAATTATTTTACACGGCAAACCCCCAACAAAAATATTCTGCAACAGATTAGTCAATCTTTAATGTAGAAATTACATTAAGTCCATAAATTAAAGCGTGGTATATATGTCCCGCATGGTCTAGTGGTTAGGATACTCGGCTCTCACCCGAGAGGCCCGGGTTCGATTCCCGGTGCGGGAAGTTTTTGCCCACTTCGAATGTGATTTCTTTTGGCAGCAATATTGAGCCACAACAAAACACCATCAAAATTAAAGCTAAATTTATAAAAGTCGGTTTCACTGGCAAACACGCACGTGTCTACAAAAAAACGACATTTAGCAAAATAATAAATGATACAACTGAATTAAACACAAACAAAATCACAAAACATCGACAAAAACAGATCGCCAGTAAAGTTTGTTAGCTTAAATACAACTTGAGCACACATCGCTTAATTCACAATTCAATCCACATACATATTCATCGCAGTTCTTGGATATATCGTATACGCAAACATACTCATATACACACACCACCTCTCGATAGAAAAACAAACTTCAAATAAAAAACAAGAGATAAATTTGAGAAAGATGACTTCATCGTGTTGACACGGTATGGTTAACATGGCAACCATTCATATTTGCCACCACACGCTAGACAAGTGTCGCCATCTGTTGGCGCAATTCTGCGCCATATTTGTCCACCAGCTCCGTGGCGCTGCTGACGTGCTCAATGACGTCACGCCATCGAGCCAGCTGGCGAATATGGCCGCGGTGCGTGCGACTGGAGGCGTTGACGAACGCCACAGACACGCCACCACCGCCGCCGCCACATAACTTGGTCCACAAATAGTGCAGCCAAAGAGCGTTGGTTCGCGCACAATACCGCCACCATTCATCACTACACACACACACACACACTTGTCAAAATAAGTGGAAATAACTTAGAATTTCTCGTGCTAGTCACTCAAATGCACCTCCAAATTGAGCCTGCAATAACTGTCTGGAATGACAAATACATATTCATTCATGTATATTTTCAGAGATCAGAGATTTTCAGAGATTCAACAGATCAGAATGCGCCATTAACACAAAAACTGGAAGGACAATCGAAGATGAATTTGAAACAAAGGAAGCCATGATACGATATGAGGTCAATAAAGTTAATATGGATAGATACAACATGTGTTCTCTACAAAATAAGACCTATATAACATCTGAACATTTTGCTACTCCAGACTTGATGGTATTTAATGTGTTGTATCACTAAATGCGACTAATTTTGATCGTGGATTGTTGGCCCCTGGTAGAGGTTAACGAATTATAAATTATAGATTAAATGAAACATATATTATAGGTTATGTCACGCATATTCACCGATATTACATTTTTTCTGCAAATTCTTAATATTAATACACGCTTATTAAGAGACAATTTGGTGAGCTATTAAAGTGCCAGCTCATTAGCCAACAGAAACAAACCTCGTTGCCGAACGCATCAGCCGATACACATCGAACTGATAATCCCCGTACGAGTTGAACAAATCCTCATCTTCGGCCAAATTGTTGAACATCACTTTGCCATCAACTGTCATACGCGACAGCGTGAAGTCTATGAGAGTCGCTTGAACACCGCTAGATGGCAGGTCGATCGGCCGATGGTTCAGTCGGTTGCCGGTCTCAGTCGCCTCCACGCCTTCCTGCTGATCGGACGTGTAACGCACCAGCACGTTGCCCCAGTGAAGATCACGATGCTCAAACTGAAGCCTACGTTCGGCCACCGACAAACTGTATGCCACCTGACACACACACACACACACACACACACACACACACACACACACACACACACACACACACACACAGATATACATGTAAACATTATACGCTTTATTGTTGGACTCAGTATGTGTGTTGTGTGGGTGTTTGTGAACAGTTCTGATTCCACTGCACCTCACATCATTTCCACATTATATTTCACTTTACTGTTATTGTTCATTTCTCTATCTATCTGTCTGTCTGTCTGTTGATGAGGATAGCAGTCATGCCATTTATATAGTGTTGCCATTAACACCCGAGTGCAATCAGCACCAACAACCGTACTAATACGTCTTCCGTCCTTGTGGCGCCATAGCGTGGAGAGGGTCGGTTCTGCGGTGGCAGCGAGCTGCACGGGACACACCTGTGTGTGTTCATAAGCTTCGGCTTCTTCCCGTGCAGCAGCTGTCACTTGAGGTATTTAAACTTTAACCTACCTGCAGAAACACCGATACAGCCTGCGCCGCCGAATCGAACGTGAAGTTCTCCAAATCGGTTCCGGCATGGGCGTATTGTAGAACCAAATACAACTGTTCGCTACCGAAACACTTGGGATCGTCGTTCTCAGAGCCTGACAACGATATTAACAAATATCACCAACTATTATCCTATTTTATATTATACACATTATATTTCTTATGTATTTATTTATATATAATTTTACAATGTGTACAGTTTTTACCAATATTATAAATATTGGTAGACTGGCGTAGAAAGCTATGAAGATTCATCAATAAATACGAACGAAGAACACGGAAAGTTAATAGCGTACGTTTAATAGTGGCACTTATATTGAAAGAACTGAACGATAAATACAAGAATCGGATTAAATCAAAATGCACATGGTCTAGAAACTATAATAAATAAATGATACCTTTTTGTTTGTGGTATTGTAGCCAGTGTTGGCGCAGACGAGGCGGATATTTACCCTGCACGACACTGCTGCTAATAAGCGCGACAAAACCGTCCGAGCTGCATCCGTCACGTTCCTGGCGCAGCTCACTCAAATGTCTGCACACACACACAAACAGCAGAAATATCAAGTCTTAAACAAATAAACTCAAATAAGGACGTGTTTTTCTTTCAATATCAACCAGTAGTCCGCAACACCATTTTTTCTCATTGATTCGCCACTTCTTCTCAACGAGCCATCTCTTCATATTCCTCACAACAGTGCTGATAAATCCAGTAGATTCTCTCGATCTCTCTCTTCTTTCCCACAAATACGTGCAGTCTTGTTACACTACAGAATGACATGCAAACTGGAGCTGATCGCTGAGACCGCCTCGTAGCCGAGTGGCTAAGACGCAAGCTTTGTGCACGAGAGGTCCAGGGTTCGATTTCCTGGCGAGGCGAAACGATTGGATTCGGTATCTTAAAGGTAAATCCCAATTGCCCCAAGGCGGGTTTCGTGCGCGCTTTACACACAAACAAAGCCTTCTCCAGAGCTGTGCTCAAATGCGTAATTAATATTGTCGATCACTCACTTGGAAATGATGAGCTCGGAGAGAATTTCGGCGAACGTTTTCTGAGTGGCATCGTTGACGACAAGACTGCCCTCTATCGGCATAATTTTCACCACAGACAGTGAGCCGGTTGAGCCGACATCACCGCACAAAAACACCTCGCCATACACTCCCTCGCCAACCTTGCGTGTTATTTGCATACTGTACACACACACACACACACACACACCCATACACACACACCCACACACACGTGTATACAAATGAGATCGGAATGGAGAAGATTGACAGAGAGGATCGCTTAGTGTGGGATCAGGATCAGATAGAAGAAGTCATGATAGTAAACTGAAAAAGAAGATGTGTTAGGAATGTGAAATTGTTCACAGCTTGCCTAGTAGGTGTGTGTGTGTGGACGAATGGAACGGTTTGAGTGCATAAATAGTGAGTGCACTGAGTGTATTGGGAAATTCAAAGAGAGGCTGGATAAAGCTGGATATTGACAAGGAGACAGCTTGACAGCTCGAGCTTAGCCCATCTCCTGTAGCTACAAATATTTGAGTACATCTTCACATATATTTTCTTTCATTTAGTAACAAATAAACAAGAGACACAGGCAGCTTCACAAGACAGCACCAAAGAACCGCACGATGTATGAATATCGGCCCCGTAGAACCAGTGAATAACTGAACACACAACTCAAGCATCTACCACTAAATCTTGAACTGACAACACACACACACACACTGACCGCTTGAGAAAGGTTGCAAATCCGAGCACGCGTTGTTCGTTGCACATTTGCAACACGGACTCGCGTGCCTCGCCGGCAGACAGACATGACACGGCCGGCGGAGGCACCGGAGCAGTCACAGAATATGGCAGTGATTGATTGGCATCGCGGCGCGATGGTGACGTCACACAAGACGACTGCGACAAATGCAGCAAGTCCGCGGCGTTCGTGACGCACACGGACGAGCGTCGATACACGCGGCGACACGGAGACAAACCACCTGTACATCGAACTCCATTGAAAAACCAAACTCTTTTCAATCACGTCTGATTTACTTTTTATACCTTATATTATGCCCTCTGCACTGTATTCTCTTCTCTGGGCATTTCCGTGGCATTAACGCTGTGGTATGTGTGTGTGTGTGTGTGTGTGTGTGTGTGTGTGTGTGTGTGTGTGTGTGTGTGTGTGTGTGTGACAATGTATAGCGCGTGTACCACTGTCCATACGACTGGTTGTCATCTCTGTTTTATAACCATAGCAATTATGTGAAGCTTACAAGCCTGAAAACCCCAGCATACATAGTATAGCGCATACAACACAGCAAAAAGACATGTGAATAAGCCCAGTCAGTGGCATGTTGTCGCCGAAGACACTCAACAGCCAACAAATAATAACAAACAATCCACTGACCTTCTACGACCGTGCTGCCACGCCACCGGCCGCCGCTCACTGACGGACGGCGTTTGTTCGCCGGACTGCGGCAAAATTCTGCCGCCACCGCTGCCGTTGAACGACGTGACGATGTAAGTGAAGAAAGAGCGGCGAAAGGCGGCGGCATTATCGATGTCTCGTGCCGCTCGCTAGAATCTAACTTCTTCTCGTCCTCCTCCTCTTCTTCGAACAACTCTTCCTGTATGCTCAACTTGCCTACAACTCCGTCGGCCACACACGTCGTCAGTCTGCGACCAGCCGCGTTGACGACGCACGAGCGACGTGACGACGGCCGACGGCCAGACACTGACGCACGACCGCCGTAGGAAACGACACCGGCCACGGAGCGGCGCCGCTGCGTCGAGCCGCCCGACGGAGACGCGAGCAGCAGAGACCGGCGCCAGCCCTTGCCGCTACGAGACGCCAGCAACGGAGTGCACTGCACGCTCGGCTGTAAAGACGGCCGCTGCAGTGGCGGCTGAAGCTCTTCTGCGCCAGCAAATGACTGGAGAGGAGGACAAGAGGCTTCGACGTTGGTCGCATCCACATTGGCACGGCTCTCTGGCACGGCATCATTTTCACTGAGCAGCGAGCGATCACGCGGCGACATAGATGACGCACCGGCGACGTCCATAGTGACGATATCACGTCGCACAGGCGACTGGCTGCTTCTGTCACGCGTCGAACGCGTACCTGATGATGACGTCAAGTTCTGTGCCGATGGCGGCTGCATGGACACTTTGTCAGCCTCGTTGGCCAATCGAGCCATAGTGCTGGTAGAGCTGTGTGCCGGCTCATCCGGCTCGACCATGTCCACCGCGCTAGTCGCGCCATCTATTGCCGCCGCGGCCGCACAACTATCAACGGCAGACGATTGAGATAGATTGCGATCTGAAGCGGCCGAGTTGGCGCGCACAGCCACCTCAACAAACGAGTCGGACAACATGGACAAGTCGACACAGCACGGCGGCACAGAGCTCTCGCGCATCGCCGACGAATTGCTGGCTGTGCCGGACACCAACGCAGCTCGAGAAGTGAAATTAAACAGCGAGTTGGCTGCCTCGGAACTGTTCCGGCCGGAAAACACGCCGGCAGGCGATGAAGCAGCGACGGATGCCGCCGCCGCCGCCGGAGACGACAACAGAGCCGACGCTGGCGAGCTGTCGACACGCGACGAAGACGACGACGCGGTAGACGAATCGCTCGCCAGCACCGGCTGGCTGGCGCGCCAAGCGGTAAGCCGGCTCGGAGACACCTCCGGCTGCTGATGCGATCCACTATCGGCCGTCGTGAAAGACACATCGCACACGGACGAAGCCAGTGCAGCGTGGATCTCGTTCTCTACACTTTCACTTGACTTCCTGGAGCCGGCCGCGCCGAAACTCACCGACGTCGCTTTCGCAGCCGATGAGCCACCACTAGCGATCCGACCAGTGACGGCATGTGACCCGGAGGTCACAGACGACAGGTCAACCCGCCACGGTGAAATTATGCCCTTAATCGCCGCCGTCCCGTCGCTGCTGTGTGAGCGTCGGTCGAAATCGACACTGCAGCCCGCACTGCTGCTTCTCGCTGCATCGTCGTGAATCATCGGCGAAGACAGGCGTCCACTAGTGTCTCCGCCGCTGCTGTCCGACAATAAACCTGACAACAACGTGGCTGGCGGTGGCGGCGGGGGCTGTCCAGCTCGAGCCACAAACGGAGTGCTCGTGGCAACGGGAACGCGGCCGGCCGGAGAACACTCAGTGACGCTGTCAAGGAGACGTCGCCGCCCTCGCCGTCGTTGACGTCCCGTCGAATTGTCTCGTGCGTCGTCCGACGTCACGTATGCCGAGTGTCCGTCAGAGGCCGTGGAAACAGACTCGCCCAGCAGCTGCTTGTTGTCGGCCGAATGAACGCCGACAGCTGCATTGCTCGTGGCTTCCAGCGGCTCATCTGCAAAGTCGACGGCGCGTTTGAACACCGGCGATCTGGTGAGAAGCGCTCGCGCACGAGTGACGCGCTTCGCCGCACCGTTGCTGGCATCAGTGGCGGTGACGGCGGCCACTTGACGCTTCGAAACCACGGGACGCACGTACGACTTAGAAGCTGACCACACACACACACACACACACACGTAGTGTTTTTTGACAGAAGTTTAATATGGAAATGAGAGCAAACGATATAAAATGCATGTCTGCAATCCTCATGCATCTTGATCCTCAAGAGACAAACAGAGAGAGAAGAGGAATAGCATTAGAATGAAAAGAAATACAACATACCCAGTAACTGCACCGGCATTTCTTTTACCTCATCATAAATTACCGTTCATACAACGCGCAATCAACACAACACCCTGAAATCATTTCTAAATCTAAAGGCCGCTTCGAAAAGAGTCATATTCCACAACATAAATATCCGGCGTGGAGCACGGCCATTCTCACCGACTGTTGTTTTTCCGTCGGCCGCTTGTTTGACCGGAGAACGGAACAGAACGCCCGGAGAATTATCCGTCGAATCCTCGCCGGACCGGATATTCTCCGAGTCCTCCTGGTATATGATCGGCTTGTAGCTGCAAGAACACCAGACACAACGACAGTGTACAGAAATAATGAAACAGTGGTGCCCAACATCTCCAGGTGACACTAATTATGCACCTCATATCATGACCGTAACTCAACTGGTTTATTTGCAAATGTATCATTTTGTAAAACTAGTTAGTGGATACACAAGCAGCTGTTAACAAGAAATACAAGCTGATATACAAAAAAAAATCCATACGATCGGAAAGGACAAAATACACACCATTTAATTTTATCACAGCATAATAAGTTAATAACGAAGACGGTGAAATGAGACTGTCTTCGTCATAGCGTTATTCATCAATAGGCTACAGATTTATATTTTCAACGCGTCAGGATATTTTGATGAGAATCCCACTAAACAGACAAAGTCGTGAGACTTACACTTTGGCCTTCATCAGCTTGTCAAAGTCATCTTCGACGCTGCTCCAGTCCAGGGAGGCATCGGCCAGGTTTCTTCTCGGCGATATCGGTTTGAGAACGCGACCGCCGTAGCGATTCCTGCGCGACATGGTTCAGCTGGAGCTGATCACCACTGTTAGCCCCGAACGACTGCAAATCAAAAGTTGATTAATACAAAATTTGCATACAAATGCCACAGCATCAGTGAATGGCACCATATAAAATAGCATCGGATTTCACAACACAACAGACTAGTCACTGAATGGAGGACTGAAAAATCGTCGATCATTCACAAAATTGAGAAAACACCACCTTAAACGTTGATCAAATGCTTAAGTTTCAATGTACCTTGTGGAAAACACTACCGAATACTCCACATATAACAAAAATAATCATGAAACAACCAAAACAGTGCCGATAACGTCTGAACCGCGCATCTCCATTCAAATTTGCGCCACATTGGTGATCACCAACAGCTGCCAAACCAAAAGTTTGATATTCAGCGAAATTCGACTCAAGACTGAAACTGGTACCTATACCAGTACATAATTTATAAGATGTTCGGCATAATTTGGGTATTGCCCACAAAAAGAAAACACTCAATAGTATATTCATCGCAAGAAAATCGTATAATCAAAAAGCAGCTTATCATTGGCGTTTCAACCGCGCCAAAACCGGTCTGTTGAGGCTATATGGCGCACCCCGTTAAGGACCCATTTACAGTGGCGAATCCCGGTAGACTCGACCGCCGAAAAACGAAAACGCACCAGGATTTGAACCGCGAACAAACGTAGCTAGTTGACAATTGCATTTATCACAGTATCCGACAAATCACACACACACACGAAAAAATATGCATAAAACAGGAGCACCATCGAATATTGTCACGCGATGTCCACATACACACACATACACAGCCTCAGTGGCAAAAACAGAGCACACGTGACAAGTTTCAACAAGATCCGCGCTTATCACGCAATTTATGTGTGACACTCGTATGCGTGTGTGCCCTATGACATTATGTACGGTCGATTTCAATTCGCAAAATGGACACTTTCACCGATGTCGACGTATGTAAGCGCGGAATTTGTTTCATCGTGCCATGTCGAAGCTGCCACAAACACACACACAAACAATCAGCCTCCGATTTCCGAAGAGAACGAACGATAGTGAGTATAAAAAGGAACTTGGACTCAATCCTCGGCGGACACATCACACAAATTAACAAACCAAAAACGACAGAAGACGCATGGGAGGACGGACGGACGGCGACGTAGACGCCGGATCTCGCCGTATCCGTCAAAAGCGAGGCCGGTGCCACACCAGCCGTCCTCCCAGACAGCCCGTAACCAGAAGACACTCGACCGGCGAGAATTTCGCCGCCACCACTGACCGCTCGTGTCCGGCCGTCGTCGCCAGCTCACAGAGCCTGCGGGCCGACGTACCTCCGCCGCGTCCGGTCGTTGACGGACGGTACGCATCGACTGTCGACACAGCGGCGCCACTGTCGCCGCAAACGTGGCTCAGCTCGTCGGCGCGCTCGTTGAAGCCCAGCAGTCGCACGCCGTGGCCGAACGGTGAGCACAGCACACGACCGTCGGCGCTGAAACACAGCTCCTTGATGAAACCGAGCGTGAGGCGCGGATGTGGCTCCTCGATAAAGTGCGTCAATCGAGCCGTGTTCTGCACTATCAACTTCTGCTGTTGCTGAAGTCGTCCAGCGGACGTTGACGCCACGCTGGCGCCGGACGCCGCCGCGTGCAACCGCTGTCGCCGCCGATGCTCGCGAATCACACGCAACGCCTCGATCACGTCGGCTGACGGAGCGCGCAGCTCGATACTGCGGCCAGACAGTGCATGAAGAAGTCCTCCTGTTCCGCCAGTAGCATTGGCAGCAGCACTAGAACCACTGTCGTTGTCGTCGTTGTTGTCTCCTCGGCTGACTGTCGTGTTGAAGCGAATCTGCATGACTGGTTCGCGCGCATGTTGACGCATGTCAAGACGCTGTCTCCTCCGCTCACGTCGCTGATCATCCACCGATGGAGACAAAGACGGCGACGACGACGCGGAACTAGACGAGGACGAGCTCGGTTCCCGCACATGCACAGTGAAAATCGACCCGACCGCCGAAGCGAGGTGCTGCAGCTCGCGCACCGAAGTCTCGGTTGAGTCGGTGATTGGTGTCGGTGCCGCATCCCTGGATATCCCGGCATCCACCGACAGTGATGAAGAAGACGAGCGTGTGTGATGTGAAGACGTCAATGAAGAAGTAGAAGTGGCAGAAACGACTGGAGAATAATTCTGCTGCATCTGGACGACGTCATCCAGCTGTTCTTCACCATCATCATATTCATCATCGTCGTGATGAGGCGGTGGCAGGTCCTGGATGTCGTGCACGCACGTCCACTCGGAGGCGTCCTCGCCGCTCGTGTTGCGACTGGCCACACACCAGCCGAACGGATGCATCGCCAACGAGGTGATCATATCGGCCACGTTCTCTGAATCAAGAATTTCAAAATAACAAATAGAAAAACAGCAGCAGTAAATTCAGGTAAAATAGAAATAACTTTGTATCATTTTCTTTATATAAAAAACAGTTAAATACTGGCGGATTTGTGACCATATTAATCTTACACGTACAAGAACTTTAAAAAATAAAAAAACGGCAACAGCAAAACTAGGAATAACAATATTGCAATTGAGAAAAAATTGCTCAATTATGGTCATTGTAGGTGACCATATAAGCGAAAAAATATACTTAACACAAAGTAAACATAAATACAGATATAACGACAAGAGGCGCAGGATGTCCAACCTGGAGGAAAATCAGTGATGAACTCAATACGATTCCTTTTGCGTCGTCGGTCAAACAAATGCTTGTACACAGAGGCCGAGGGAAATGGCGTGCGACTGATTTGCATGAGTCGATACAAACTCGGCTGGCACACACAAACATACCGTATATTTCGGCGTATAAGACGATTCTTAAAGTCAAAAAATCACCCTTAAAAATTGTGGGTCGTCTTATACAACCGATATAAAAGTCAGACCTTGAATTCTGCGTACAGAATTTTTCATTTTACATGAAAAAATCAGTATCATTTTGGTTGTAAATAAAAATGGTTGATTACAAACACCTTTATTTCTCAATAAGTGTAAGTAATACAGTACAACATCATCAATATCAATTAGCATTTAACATTTAGCAATCGTCATTTAGCAGTCGTCGTATACAACCGATATATGATAAATGCATAAAAATTTGCTCTAATTTTGCACCTCGTCTTATCTGACGGTCGCCTTATACGCCGAAATATACGGTAATTATACATACAAAAATATGTTTCTAATAGTTATTTCCAATAGAAGACACAACAGGAAATTGAAAGCATACTGGATAGAGAAAAAACGTGCGAAAATAATGTTTCACTTGAAGAAAGCACTGATCAAATAGCAACAAAATAACCAGCAAAATAATAGTGAATTAATGAACAAATTCGAGCAACGTTTTGACAAATGTAGGGCTGATATACACACACACACACACACACAATACACTGACACACACACATAGACACTGATACACACACACACATAGACACTGATACACACACACACACACACATATATTGACACACACAATCACACACTGACACACAAACACAATCACACACACACACACACACAAACACACATTTATATGCCTACATGCACATACTCATGCATGCATGTACATATGCACACATACATACAAGTGCACACCCACATACAATCATACACACATATACTCACATAAACATATGAAGCTCAATACAGGACAAGACGCACCTCAATCACACTCTCAATGAATGAAACATTAGTGCATGCACAATGAAAACAAGTAAATCTAATAACATGCGCCACAAACACACACACACACACACATTAGAAGTGTTGAATTAGTAATGAAAATTTGTCACTCGTTATGCCTTATTGTTATACGTGCGTGTCCAAATAGAAATATGTGTTTGTATGTTTGGCGAATTCATGTGTGTCCGCAGGTGATTGTATTTGAAAGTGTGCTCTAGCTCCGTGTGTTTGTATGTGATGTGTATATGTTTCTAGTAATTTCTTGTGTTTGCATTACCACAAGTGTTTATATTTTATGTATAGTTAAGTCTGTCAAAGAGTGTTTCACTCGATAGACAGAGCCTCTAGAAATTGTTTAATATCAATATTGTTATGTACATGTATATGTTGGCAATAAACGAACTGAACTGAACTGAACACACCTTGAATCCGCGCAGGTCGTGAGGCATGGTGTCAAAATCAACGTCGTGCACCACCATGATGTAGCCCTTGTTATTACACACTACCATCTTACTGAAGTCCGGACTGAGACTGGTGCGCATCAAGCCGTTGGTGTGCAGCACCCGTCTACTCTCTATACGCTCCGCCGACACACTGACACACACACACACACACACACACACACACACACACACACACACAATATAGATGTACATGCGTGCGAGTGTGCATACAAGCCTGCGTGTATGCATGTGTATTCATCCTGCGTGTTATCTATATTTGATTGTTGTCGACTATATATAAATATATCAGAATGAATGTGGCGCTGACTAGCAAATAGTAGTAGTCTTGCTTATTGTTCAAGTATCAGTGGGAAAAGAAGCGTGAGATTGTCGGACTATTGTCACATGTGCTTATATCTCGTGTATACGTACTATTGACTGAACTGCTTGTATGAGTGACCAATAAACTTACTTACTTACACACACACACACGTACACACACTGGCATTACATTATGATAAATAGATGTTTAAATAGCGCCCAATTCATTCAGTAAAGTAGAGAAAAGCAAGTAAGGCAAGAGCTTCTTTGTACAAGGCACTGTCTTTGTTTGTTTTTAAGCACAAAAAATGATCTATACACGAATACACACACTAGTTACATTACGATAAATAAATGTTTACATAGCGCCCAATTTGTAGCATATCAAAGTGTAACACCACAGCTGCATACGCCCGCGCTTGTGCCACGAGATGTGTATGTGTGTGTATGTGTGTGTGTGTGTGTGTGTGTGTAGTGTTGGCCATTGTAGTGAGTCTCTATTGAAACGGCGTTGTATGTGTCTATGATTGAGTGGGCGTTTAGCAGTCAATGAGGCGGATGTGCCAGCAATACGGCATTCTACAGAACTGTCGTCTAAATAGATCCGCAACACATCTAGTCATACAACTTACATACAATATACAATATAAAAACAAAACATAAAAATATAATACAAGATAAAACAATGCATACAACACACTTGAACACACACACACACACACACACACGTATACGTATACGTACAACTTATTTGTACATGGCTAGGTTTTTTAGCACACACAAAATTCACACTACACGTACACACACACACACACACACACATACACACACTCATCATGTAGATGAATTTGTAACGAGTGAATAATGAAATGATGAAGGAGCGCACCTGATATTGTTGAGATCCCACGTGTAAATGCTGCCGTCGAAGCCGGAAGTGACCAGAAGACTGCGATGCGGCACGTATTCAATGTTCTTCACCCAGTTGGAGTGTGCCTGAAGACAATGCACCTTGTGACGCAGGTTACGCACGTCCCACACGGCCACGCGATTGTCGTCCGAACATGAGGCAAACATGCGACCGTCGAGGAATCTGAGCCAGCACAACAAAACATTATGTATAGATATATATATACACACACACATACACTCACACACAAACACACATATAATTTCACATAGAAACATACATAGAGATAGACACATAACAAACATACAAACATGCATAGACACATACAAGCATACATATAGATAGACACATACACACACAGACACATACAGCCGTACACACAGATAGACACACACACACAACATACACACAGAGATAGACACATAACAAGACACACACACACACACACACAGAGATAGACACATAACAAGACACACAAAGACAAACTGACTTAACACAGTTGACATAGCCGGCGTGAGCTTCGTGGATGTTGAACACGCTGGTGTGAGTGAGACTGCTGAACGCGGCGATGCATCGCTTCTCACAAGCAGCCACCAACAACTTGCTACAACACACACACACACATAAACACACGCACACACACGTACAAATATCTACACACACAAACACACACCCATACAAACACACACACACACAAACACACATAACACACACACGCACACGCACATACAAACAAACACACACACACACACACATGGGGCCACCATAGCCTCTCCTGCAGTCGCAATGCCGGCCGCCTGCCACGCCACACGGCGCTGAACAACATCATTCGCCGCAGTTTGGCGTCGGCAGGAATCGCCGCGGTGCTGGAGCCACGAGGCCTGGACCGCGGCGACGGCCGCCGACCGGACGGAATCACCGTGTTCCCGGTGCGGCACGGCAAGTCGCTGCTCTGGGATGTGACCTGCGTCAACACGTTCTGTGACACACATCTGCTGGACGGCGCGGTCACTCCCGGGGTAGCAGCGCAGGCGGCGGAAGTCCGAAAGCGGCGGCGCTACTCAGAACTGTGCCAGCGGTACGATTTAGTGCCGCTGGCCATCGAGACCACCGGCGTGATGGGGGCATCCCTGGACGACTTCGTGAAGCTCCTGGGCGGCAGAATAAGTGAGCGTTCAGGGGAGCCGCGAGAGACGGCCTGGCTTCGACAGCGAATAAGCCTGGCCGTCATTCGTGGCAACGCCGCCTCCATTGTTTTATAGTAGTATTGTAAATATGTGTACACGTTTGTAAATATATTTGTTTGTGTCTCAAAAAAAACAAAAAAAACAAACAAACAAAAAACCACACACACACATAATACACACACAAACACACACACATAACACAGACACACATAACATACCCACACAAAAGACACACATACACACACACATGCAAACACACAGACACACACACACACACACATGCAAACACACGCACGTACAAATACATACACCTACAAACACACAAAAATACACGTATAAAGCACACACACGTACAAACACAAACACACACATACCCACACAAAAGACACACATACTCACACACATGCAAACACACAGACACACACACACACATGCAAACACACGCACGTACAAATACATACACCTACAAACACACAAAAATACACGTATAAAGCACACACACGTACAAACACAAACACACACATACACACACAAAAGACACACATACAAACACACACACACACACACACACAAAAGACACACATACACACGCCAATGTAAATTCTTGCTGAGAAGTTGAATTTTGAAGCGCAAGCCAACACGATTTTGTATCGCTGTTGTGAACCACACAGGACAGCCCTGCGGTCTGCACTCACCCATCTTTGGAGAACTCCAGATTGAAGAGGGCGCCGCGAGTGTCGCTGTTGTCCGAGTCCGAGCCGACTGAGACCACACTGACAAACACACACACACACACAATCACACAAAAACACATTTTATTGTATTTTCACTACATGTATTTTTAGATACACAAACACTTATGCTTGTGAGTTTACCACATGCATTCAATATTATCATAAATTCGTTTCCATCATTCATCCGAAATATCCCCATTTTCCTCTCGCAAAAAGACACTTTAATGGCAGTAGTACGAGCGCCAATCGAGCCGTACTTGGAGTATAGCGACGGCAGAATATCGCGTCGGCCAGACAGACATCGTGATCGGCCGTCGTCTACGCCGGTGCGGTAGAATGGCACGCGTTCACTGCCAGATGGGCGCACCGGCATGCTCGCTCAATGCCCGCATGCCTACAAAATACGCAGCCGTAGTTGACACAAGTGAAACCAAGGCCGCAAAGACAATGAAATTGAATACCCAAGCAAACATAAGAACCGATCCAAACTCACCGGCAACATTTTGTATTTTATAATCAACAATACCCAGACAATTACCACAACGAGCACCGGGAATAACCATGTAGTCCACCGAACAAACCCAACTACAGCAGACCACCGGGGGTTCATGAATGAACTTAGTATATCCACTAATGTCGCATTTAACATGTTGTGCCAATTTTGTCGGAAACAATAAAATATTTAAATGATCAATAACGTCTTTTTTCATTCATTTGTATTGTATTTGACTCTAATAATATCTGTTTATTTTGATTTTAGTATCTCAGGCGTATATTAATATGTTCAAATGTATGTACTGAATACTCTGGTACTCTTTGATGATGTGTATAGTGGGTACTATTACACGTATAAATCAAGTACCAGTAATAAAGTGAAGATGATATTTCGAATTACCTGTGCGTAGGGTGTCCCAAAGGGGTATTTTCTCGCACCGTCTATGGCATTAGTTATTTGTCCAGAGAACTTACCGAATATGAGGATTACAACTCTCATAGCCTCTAGGCTTTTTTTGATCTCAGTGATTTTTGTGTTACTATTGATAATTGCCTTCCTTCTCACCGCGCTATTGGACGGTAAGTTACACTGCGCTGGCTTAGTTTTTTTATGAGCCAGTATATTTCCATTCCATGCTCAAATTTGATCGCTTATATGCTCTTTGGTTTATATTTGAAAATTCATTTTTATAAAACTAACTTTCATGGATACTATTGGTTAGTGTTGCACTATTGGCTAAATATTTCACGACTTTGCTATTTATTTCACGACTCTCCAGCAGAATTATCGGGCAAATGATTACATTGTCATCCCAAGCTAAATTATCAGCGCTTAAACACGCTCCTATTGTCCAGACACTAATGTTCGGTAACACAGTATCGGTCGCATCTCTTTATGCGACAGGGACCCAGTTTTCAAGTCCTTACCAAAGCCGCCACCAGGGTGCGCCACAGTCTGGCGCTCCTGAACACACGCTGGCCGTGGTGGTGCCCTACCGTGATAGATTCGAGGAGCTGCTCATCTTCGTGCCCTACCTCGCCAGGTTTCTCAGCGCGCAGAATGTGTCGCATCGTATCTTCATTGTCAATCAGGTAGAAACGATAAAACCAGTTCACGAACAACGCCGCGCCGTCTATTATCCACATAGAATATCGAGATGAAAATATGTTAGGACTGTAGAAGTATATTTAGCTATAGTAAAAACCGCACAGCAACAATTCAATCATGCACACATTACAGACGCTATCACAATACACTACAACATATCACCATTCTCTCTAACACACACGATTATTCCTCTCAACAAACCAACCAACTTCAAACCTCCTCCGATCACTGTTAATAACAATCACGACAAAACATAAACAATAACTTCACGTGACATATTGACCAATGCACCTCTCATTCATATTAACATCTAAATAAATCCACAAGGGTCTTAACAAGTGATGTCATTTAACGTGAGAAAAACGTGATTTTCTCTTTTTCGTGACGTTATTGTGAGTGTATCACGAACAGAGGAATGTGCTCTGAATCTGTTCTTAAACTTGTTTTCATCATGTAAATTTTTATGTTTTTCATTTTTATAGAATATTCACAAGATTTGTTATTTCCAAGCGATAATTTATTAGTCAGCAACAACTAATATTTCACATGTAATTATTATCTTGTACATGTATGTGAGTGTGTGTTATAATTGAATATTTTACGTGCTCGTTACTGAAATATTTCTTATTATCGCAATTTTTAATGGCATTGCATTGCCATGGTAACGCAATAGCAAAAAATATTTATGAAGCGCAGTGGGGGCGCCAGGATTCTTCCGATGGGGGGGGGGCTGAGGGGGAGCTAAGTAAAAAGTTGAGGGGGCTTGGCGAAGCATGAAGAACTACACTCGAACGCTGACTACATAATATTATTGTAAGGAACTGGGGCACACTGATTCAGTCCTCGAACTTGAACCAAAATTACAGGGCTTCATTTACAGTGGTAAGAAATTGTAATGTCAATGACTATGATTTTTGGGGACTTGGTATATTGGTGTAACAGTTTTGTCTTCAGTGATGATAATTCTAGTGAAGCAGGCCTCTTATCGTTATGTGCCGCGATAACTCTTATTGCCGATTCCTAACACAGTTGATTGTTGAAGAAACAATGTATTGCGTCGTGATATTATATCTAATGATGCTGTTCCTAACTCTATCTGTCCTAACGTTATATCCAGTGTTCTATCCTATCTGCTCTCGTAGCTGCTCTCTACCCCCGAATGGTGAAAACACTGTGCTTATATAGTTCTAACTAGCGCCGCTTTCTACATTCTCCAGCTCTCTTAATGTCTTGCAGTGTATATGTGTGTGTGTGTCTACGTGTGTGCAACCAATGCTGTGTTCTGTATTCTAACCTATTCTGGTGATGTATGTGTTTATGCGCTGTGTGAGCGTGCGACCACTACTTTCTCGTTGCCTAACCTATTCTGGTGATGTATGTGTTTATGCGCTGTGTGAGCGTGCGACCACTACTTTCTATCCTAACTTCTATCCTATCCTATGCCATATCTAATGCACAACATGCAATACACAATGTACAAAACAAACGATTACTAAAAATAAGACTAAAAGTTACATATAACACAGTCAAATATAAAACATTGTTACAATTTGGGGGGGGGGCTGGAGTTGTAATTTGTACTGTTTAACTTTGTTTATTGATTATTATTACAATATTTTTGAATAAGCTTGCATTTAGAACACTAATGAAACGACAAGGAAATTACACACACACACACGTTTCAACACACAATTAACCGTGAACACTTGATCACTTCCTATCTCAATAATCTCTTCACGAATATTAACTCGAATATTAACATCACGTGTTAAATATGTTCGCCATACTCCCGATATCAATTTATAATTACAATACTTCCATGATAAACCTAATAACATAATAAACCTACACAAAGCGCTAAATTCAAAACCAACATTAAATCTACGAATATTAACATCACGTGATAAATATGTCCGCCATACTCCAGACATCAATTTATAATTACAATACTTCTATAATAAACGTACACTTAATGTGTTGTGCTTACAGGTGGACGCATTTCGTTTCAACCGCGCCTCATTGATCAACGTCGGTTTCCTCTACGCCGTCAACAGCAGCTGTTGTGACTACATGGCCATGCATGACGTTGACTTACTGCCGCTAAACGCACAACTGTCGTACGCGCACCCTGGCCAGCAGGCACTCTACCACGTGGCCGCTCCACAGTACCACCCGCGCTACCATTACCAGCGTTTTGTCGGCGGCATTCTCATTGTTACCATGTGAGTGTTGTTACCATGTGAGCTTGCTCCATACCCTCAACTATCCAAGTATTCACTGGGTTTTAATGTATATATTATTTGAGCTATTTAGCTGTATTTTGCTCTGCATTTCGGCGCCCAACCGAATGCCCGATATTTTCACTGCTCAACTGACACGCATGTTATTGTCCGTGTGTGTGTGTGTTATATTGTCTATATTAGTGATGATTATAAGGTGTAAATTATCTCTCTTCTTTCTTTACCTTTCACTTTGTGTGTGTTTGTGTGTGTGTGTGTGTGTGTGTGTGTGTGTGTGTGTGTGTGTGTGTGTGTGTGTGTGTGTGTGTGTGTGTGTGTGTGTGTGTGTGTGTGTGTGTGTGTGTGTGTGTGTGTGTGTGTGTGTGTGTGTGTGTGTGTGTGTGTGTGTGTGTGTGTGTGTGTGAGTGTGTGCGTGTGCAGCGCCCTAGAGACCCTCTAGGTGTAGGGCGCTATATAAATATCTACCTAATGTAATGTAATGTGTACACGCTATGTGTGTGTGTGTGTGAGTCTATATATGATGTACATATGACATGTGTGTGTGTGTGTGTGCGTGTGTCTGTCCGTTTGTGCCACTGCCCGTCTATGTGACATGCGTCTGTCTGTCTGTATGTATGTGTATGTCTGTGTGTCGAACAGGCCTCAGTTCTGGCTGATGAACGGTATGAGTAACAATTACTGGGGCTGGGGTCTCGAGGACGATGAGTTCTACACGCGCATCTCGGCCGCCAAACTGGACATTCACCGGCCCGCCAACCTCTCCACCAACTCCACCAACACGTTCAGGTGCTGTTCATCTCACTAAATCCTCACTTGAGCCTCATTTGAACCTCACTTAAGCTTCACTCTTCACTGGAGCCTCATTTAAATCTCACTTGGGCTTCACTCTTCACATGAGCCTCATTTAAACCTCACTTAAGCTTCACTCTTCACTTGAGCCTCATTTAAACCTCACTTAAGCTTCACTCTTCACTTGAGCCTCATTTAAACCTCACTTAAGCTTCACTCTTCACATGAGCCTCATTTAAATCTCACTTGGGCTTCACTCTTCACATGAGCCTCATTTAAACCTCACTTGAGCTTCACTCTTCACATAAGCCTCATTCAAACCTCACTTAAGCTTCACTCTTCACTTGAGCCTCATTTGAACCTCACTTAAGCTTCACTCCTCACTTAAGCCTCATTTAAACCTCACTTAAGCTTCACTCTTCCATTGAGTTTCATTTAAACCTCACTTAAGCCGTATTTTCTGGCTTCGTTGTGCTGTTGTTTTGTCATAACACTGATAACTCTCGCGATTATCAATGTGAGTATGACGATTAATTCTCACTGTTTGTGTCTAGTAACACAATCCTAGTTGTGTGTATGTGTGTGTGTGTGTGTGTGTGTGTGTGTTGGCAGACATATACACAATCGGCGTGTGAGACGACGCGATATGGAGCAGTGTTTCAATCAGCGACAAGTCACGCATCGTCGCGACCGCGTCACAGGTATATGTGTGTGTGTGTGTCAGTGTGTGTGTCAGTGTGTGTGTGTGTGTGTCAGTGTGTCAGTGTGTGTGTGTGTGTGTGTCGTACAGAGCACCATAGCCAACGAGGCAAACAGACAGGGCGAGAGAGAGGGAGAACGGGGGACAGAAATTCAAAAATAGAGTGGATGTGCTTGTGTTTATGTAGATGTGTTTGATATTTTCTGTATGTTTGTGTATACATCTAGTTCTGTCTTTGTGTGTGTGTGTGTGTGTGTGTGTGTGTGTGTGTGTGTGTGTGTGTGTGTACATATATGTGTGTACATCTGTGTGTGTGTGTGTGTGTGTGTGTGGTATTTTTCTGAGTATTTATCTAATTTGACCGGCCTACAGTGCTATTTCTTCTCTCGCTTATTTTATTCGACCTCATCACAAACCATATTGTCTTCTCATCCAATTCGCTTGATCTACCTATCTACATGTATGTGTGTGTCTGTATGTGTGTTTGTTTCCCATATACATGCGTGTTTATTAATACGTGTGTATGCAAATGTATATACGTATTTTCGTCATGCACATTCGAGACACACTGTCAATTAATCAATCAATGATTTATTGCAATCGCTGGGCACGCGCTTTTCATTGCAACATATACATAAATTATACAAACATACATATATAAACATGCACACATACATACATGTATAAACATACACACACATACATACATACACAAACATGGTAGCATTTATCGTTCAAATATATATTACAAAATTTTGGCCGCTTCATAGTTGATACGTTTGCGAGCTGCTTGCGTGGATATTTTCGGCAGTGCGAGCGGTCTTGTTCGTCTCAAGTTGATGTTGTGTTCACGTGCTGGTTCAAATGTCTCGTACAAGGCAGTGGGTTTTTGGGTCGTCGTTATCGTTCGAATAAGTCGTTTTCTATTGTCTTTAATGAGTGCATCCACTGTAGGTAGGCCGAGCTGTCTACAAGTTTCGTAAATAGGGTCGTATTTTCGTTTTTTCGTGAGTACTCGTGAGCAGAAATTGATAAAAAAATAACTGTGTGTGTGTGTGTGTGTGTATGTGTGTTAGGCGTGGATTCGGTACAGTACCGGTTGGTGGGCGTGAGTCAGTTGACCGTGAACGGTGTTGCCGCCGAGGTACTCAGTGTACAACTGATGTGCGACCAGCAACGCACGCCCTGGTGTGACTGTCGCCATGGCAACGACACCGGCCAGGCATCGTCGAGCGGTCGTCATGACAACCAGCCGACAACCACAAGGAAGGTGGCGTCGGCAGGCGGGAAAAACGTGCTCCACACAAAGACAGCGGGTGATACACAAGTGCGTAACTGAGTGTGTTCTACTGGGTATTATTACCGGTATTGTGTTATGATACACACTGATACACAGACATACACACTGACACACTGGAATATACAAACTGACACACTGACATACTGGGGTATACACACTGATACACTGGAATACACACACTGACACACTGACATACTGGGATATACACACTGACATACTGGGATATACACACTGACACACTCATATACTGGGGTATACACACTGACACACTGACATAATGACACCCTGACACACTGGGATATACACACTGACATACTGGGATATACACACTGACACCCTGGGATATAGAAACTGACACACTGACACATTGGGGTTTACAGACTGACACACTGACATACTGGGGTATATACACTGGCACAATGGAATATATGAACTGACACACTGACACACTGGAATATACACACTGACACACTGACACACTGGAATATACACACTGACACACTGACATACTGGGGTATACACACTGACACATTGGGGTTTACAGACTGACACACAGACACACATACATACTGGGATTTATATACACACACATGCAAATGCAGGAGTTTTCTTGTATCTTCACTTGTTTTCTCTCAATGTATTATTTTTTTAGCAAGGTTGTTTATATGGACGATTGTGCTGTGCAGGGGTTCTATGTGTGTGTGTGTGTATGTGTGTGTGTTTGTGTATTGTTACAGTATTTGAATGTCTATTTTGTGATGACAATTCATGCTGAGATTATTGGCCGTCTAAAACAGATTTAGCATATTGTTTTTGTTCGTTCTATCGTTTGTTTGAGAGGGGCTGTTTGTTACCTTATATGTATGTGTTTGTGGGCAGTTTTTGTCTAAATATCAGGGTTTCAAGTGAGATTAAAGCATGAGATTTCGTTTCAGTTGTTTTTTCATATTACCTCGGCTTGAATGTTATTTCATTTTGTATTTTCTTGTTTTGTTTTTGTGTGTTTGTTTTTAGCATAAATTAATTTTCTTAATTGTGCAGCTGTTTATATATGAAATAGTCGAGTTTTACATGTAATAATTTAATTACAGTATTCGCTTTATTTACGAATTGTTCCGGGGGAAATGTGTGTGACGATTGGTTGTTTTGTGATGTGCCTTTTGTGTATGTGTGTGTGTGTGTGCGCGCTTTATCGTTTTTATATATTTTTATATAAAAGTTTTGCTCCTGTTTGCGGTTACGCACTGAATTTATATTGTTTTTTTTTGTATAGAAATCTGACGCATAGTGTAGACCCGTTTATAAAACTGGCTTCTAACTAAGCATTCATTTTTATCCGATTTTTTCGTAGTTTTATATGTATTTAATACGGAAATATATGTGATATCGTGTTTATATATGGCTAATGTATAACAGTGCGCATTAATATGATAGTAAATTTAGCAGTCTATTCAATCAACACATTTTTCGCTTGCGAATTTCATCATGAACTTGGCCTCAATTGACAGGCTTATATATCTTGGATTTGACGGCGGTTTTGTGAATTCGCGGCTCCGCGTAGCTTGTCATTTTTGTGTGCGAGCATAGCCGAAGAGTTGTCACGTGCAAACGTGGTTAATATACTTTTTTTAGTTTGACAGAAGTCGTTCAATTGCGCGCACACACACACACACATATATGTTGTATTGACACGAATCGCAGATATGCATGCATATATGAAATTATTTCTGTACAAATTGTGTGTGTAGTTGGGGTTTGTGTTGCATGCATCGTGCTCAAATACAAATCGCCAGAGACATCTCGTTCATCACATATCTACATTCATTCAATGTTGTTGTAGTTGTTTTTTGGTTTTGAGCGCAAAACATTGGGTGCGTCTGGTGAAAGCCTTTTGGAGTAATTCGGTGAACACTTGGCTGAGATCAAGATATGAACGGGAACAATCTGTATTTTTACAATCAACTTCGAAACGGAACGTTTCCACACTTTAAGTTTGTACTTTGTCTCGATTCATGGCGATGACTTTCAGCGTGTCTATGGCGTCACCTCACACACACACACGAGCGGGACGTCATGTCCAACCGCGTCCGGTAGCTGTGTTTGTATTGGTGATTGTGGCCGTCTGATCGTTGGCCAGAACGTTAACGTTGTCGTTGGTGCTCACACTGGTCGCCGAGGCGCTGATCGTGTCTGTGGCGTCGTTGGTCAGCGTCGGGTTGTTGGTGTCGGTCGAGGTGACGGTCGCCGACCCTGTCACCGTCACCGTGGCGGTGGTGGCCGCGCCACTGGTGGCAGAGCTGGTGGCGGAACTGGTGGCCGCGTTGGCGGCGGCGGTAGATACGCTGGCTGCGTAGCCCAGCGCTGCAGCCAGCGGCAGGAAGCGTACGGCCGTTTTCAGAGGTCCTCCGCTTCCCGGACATCGACAACGATCCACTCCATCGTCATCAACATATTCCTCGTGAATTTTTTTGTTCAGCTCGTGCTTGCTCTGGTCGATCAATCCGGTTCTGTGCAAGAAGTTGTTGCCAAGAACAGAAGGTCGGTCTGTGTTCCGTTCCGGATGTTGATACTGTTTGTAGATGCCGTTGTCATGATGTGAGGTGGAGTCGTGCCGGTCGTGCGTTTCTGGACTTGACTTGACGTGGTCCTGTGCGGTGTGTATCCCGTGTCTTTCCCGTTGTTCTGTCATTGAATACTGTGCGTTGGTGTCGAACTGAACATGTTCAATCCCTCCACCATAATTGGAGGTTTCTGGCAGAGGGTGATATTGATTTGACATCGGGTATTGTTTGTTGTTGTTGCGGCGATGGGAAATTCTTCCTAGTTTCTCCAGTGTCCTCAGACGTACGAACTTGCGATGTTTGGCTGTAAACAGCACACGGTTTTTCAATATGTCGTAAATATGTCATGAAGAAACATTTAGGTTGACGAGCTTAATCAACAGTTTATGATAGTTTTCTTTTATTTATCTGTTTTTTTTTATGATACGCCTAAAATATATACGTACGGTGGTATACGTACGAAAATAGATGTATGTTTGATTAAACATTTCTCTTGTCTACGCACAATTAATAATCGTCATCGACTGAAATTGCCAGTGACGTTACATCTTGGTTTTGTAATTCACGATTGATCTAGAACGTGTAAGTGCATTTTACTAGTTGGTTCGTGGTCGCTGCATCTTGAACATGCGGCTAATATTATCTCACCCACCAGCAGCTCAATTAAGTTGTTGTTTAACTACTTTGTTATTGTCAAATATTGCGGAATCTGAGTTCACAAACCTCACCTGCTTTTTTGTTCCGGAATCTGCGAGGTAGCGCGTGATTATTGAACCAACGATCCGGTAATTGGTTTGTGGATCTCGCTTGACGTCTTCGTGTTCTTGAATTAGACTTTGTCGTGAGTGGTGACTTGCGCCACCTTTTCATGTGTGGCCGTATATCTTGACCGTCCAGGACAGACGATCGAGTGGGATCGTTTTCTCGAGGGAAAAGTTGGTGCAGCCACTCTTGGAGCGGCCCGGGATTGTCTTGGGATCGGCCCAATGCTGTTTGAGTGAGGGCGCTGAGTGTGGGCGACACGAGCGTGACAGTGTTGGATGCCAACGCTCCACTGAGGATGTAGAATACCACGGACATGAGCGCTACTATAGCGGTGGTCAGAGCTGTGGACCAGCGGGATTGAGAACAGTAGCACACCCGACTCTCTTCCATTGTTGCCAGCTGGTGGATATTCTCCTCTCTTGGATATTGTATGGGAGCAGACGAGTCTTCGATGTCTGGTGCGTCCAGGGGTGTATTGTTGCTACTGCGTTGGAATACCTGTTGTATTCTTTGTGGAATGGTTTTGACCAACGATATCCATGATTGAAAGTTTAGTTTTAGCTGGGAGTAAAGTTTTTCTAGACGTCTTTTTGTTTTTGATTTTAATAGTTTTTGCATGGTGTGTCTGGTTTTGCTCTTATACGGCTCTATCAACTTTCCATATACGACTTTCTTATGTTTCGCCAATTGTTTGTCAACTTGACGGGCAGGGTTCTTGAAGCGTTTGCGTTTCTTCAGCTGAAAAGTTTTGCTTCCGATCCTTTTCTTTTCCTGCAATTTGTATGTTATTTGTCTCTTATTGGCATTCGTCTGCTTTGGAATACCCAAAAACGTTAGGTCATTAGAACTGCACTTTTTCATGGTGCATTCCAGACTTTCTTCACGTGTTGTTTTTATGGCGTCTTTATTCTGAGTGACATTTCTTGCCATCGCTGCGTTTAATTTGTACTTACGGTTTGTCCATTTTTTCGGACCTATCGCTTGTTTCACCGATGGGTTATCGTTGAACTCCTTGAGCGATTCGGCTTTATCAATCCAAATGTCGAGGAGCTCTCTGATATTCATATGTTGCTGCGATTTCGCTGTTTCTGGGGCCAGCGTGTGTTTCTTCGGAGGTTTATCGTTCTTGAAATGATGAATCTCATGTTGTCGTTTGCGTTTTTGATTGATGGTTTTTTCGAAGAGTCCAATGAATTGCAGTATTTTATTCACGTTCTCATTGGTGGTGTCATATTTACTGGCTTTCAAGTTACCGTGAACACTGCTCTTCAACAACCACTTGCACAAGTTGAAGTTGCTGATGTTTGTTCGACGGCAATGCTTCAACAATTTCGACCAGACTGCTTGATTACCAAGAACTGTATCGAGTAGCACATCAGAATCAGCCTCCATCAATTTTCTGACATTGTTGCTCGAATGCTCACTTGCGCTTCCGTCATTCAGAGCTCTTGCTTGTGAGTTCTTACCTCTGGTCGTCTTTTGACTTCTTGGTGAATTTCCGATTGTGTGGTGCTTGTTCATGATGACGGTCGGCATCAGAATCACGCCCGTGATGGAACGCAAAAACGCGTCAACGTCTCCGATTTGAACAATGCTGGAAGGAGCGCGATTGACGGCACTGAACGCTCTCCTCGGCGGCCTCAGTATTCCGCCGAAGTCACGATCCTCAATGTCGAGTGTTGTTTGCACAGCTGACGTCCGTCTGTCGGTGAGATGAACATTGTTCGTGCTGAATCCCGGAGTGCAGAGAGCTGCCGCCACAAATGTCAGCAGCAACGCCTCCATTCTCACATTGATCATGACTGACAGCGAACACGCACGCTCACACACTCCCATCCCGTGCTGTTTTGGAGCAAACTTACAAGCACACACACATACATATACGCACGCATTTAATTGATATTCCGTGAGTGCAGGTTGTCTGTAAACTAGCTGGGTGTTTCCGAGCGGCAGAGGCGGACCCGGCGTTGTTCACAAACGTGAGAGTTTATCGGCAAGTGTTCGGACTTCGGTTGTTCATTGTTTTGTGTGTGTTGTGGTTTATACAATGTTTCTCTTGTATTTCGTCGGTGTTTTCTTGCTTTGAGAGCAGTTTTTCTCAACGGCAAAAAGAGCAAGTAAGCCCGACGACCTGCATTGCCTGAAGGCGCTTCTGTGCACTGGCTCATCTTGCGAGACGTAATGTCGACCACACACGCGGATGTCGGAAACTGTAGACGTCGTCATGGTGTAGAGTGTCGCTCTCACGATAGCTTCCGGTGATAACGGATCAGCTCGTGGTTTTTCCGTTTGACGCGACGTCCGTTGCCGATGTGTGAATGGGTGACGAGTCAGTGCGTTCATCGGACATCCGCACGTACGCTTGAGTATGTGTCCCGAGGCTTATTACAAGCGTCAATCCATCATATGAGAAGGTCTGTTGGCCATTCTTTCGTCAACCGATGTCCCTGCATTGAATGTGCTTTTGTTTTGGATGAGATGAGAGATGCGCTGCGCTGATATACTACTGTACTGAGAGATGATTCGGCTCCGTACTGCGCACAAGGCTAGCCTTGAGGACGAATATTTTCTCCGATAATGCTGTTTTTCAAGGAGTAATCCAATGATATTCAAAGTATCATACAATCACACTTCAACAGTTACAGATAATTGAAACATTCGCAAACAACATGTGTTTTGTGAGCTGATGGTTTCGCAATCAGAACTCGTCATTGCGAGCATCTGTGTATCAATAGGCGTATATTTATCGAATTTTCACATGATGTTCAATATTGACTTTTTTCCTTGTTTGGTGGACGGTTTTCCGATATCCTTTGCTTTTGCTACTGGTATAGCTCAATATCAAGGCTGTCCGCTTCTGTGCGCACGTGTTTGCGTTCTTGGATTTTCTTGAATCCGAGTCGTGATATTTGTACTTATTTGGACACAAAGGGTTTTAGCATCTAGCTACATTTTCCGCTTGAAAGCTTACGTCTGCTGAGTTACGCCTTCGCATCCGCGATCATCGGACTTGGTGTTTACTGTTCAAATGAAAATCTTACAGATGAAGGGGGCTTCCTTCAAGGGAAGGCAGTGTACTGTGACCCCTTTTCCTGATCCTGGGTCGCATTTTCTCCGTTGATTCAAAGGAATCACTTCAGCCTACTTTCAAGATCTTTACGCTGTACTTGTTAATGTTGCGTTTGTCACAGGCTTTATGTTTAGGCTTGTCTGTGTCAGCGTTTAAACGAATATCTTTGGATATGCAAGAGTCATCATTTCGTAATAATTTCATCGCTGGAATCCTTCATGTGCAGCGGATATTTTCTGTACAAGTATTACAGGGCATTCATTTCCATATTCATAAAACTCATGGGCTGTTGAACGTTTTATTTCAGTCATATTTTTCGAGTTGACATTGAACAACGTTGCTCCTGGTCGATTTCACTAGAACACTGAGGAATGTCAATTAACACATGGCTACATTTGGACCTCGAGATTCACGTTTTCACAAATGTTCAGGTGAGTAGTGTTGAAGTATAGACGGTTAATTGATGTAATCTAGAATATTTTGCGGTGTGAAGGTCGCTGTGAACTTCTTGGCTCTCCGTTTGTGCATCAAATAGCGTTCGTTGTTGGACATGTTCTTGCGAGCCACATTCACATTACGAGCGTGACGTCTTCTTCGTCCACCGATGATGCTGTTGCTGATCATGTCACTGTCCTGGTTGCTGGCCGTGTTGGTGTTCGTATTGACTGGACTTCCCTGCGCCACCACGCTCAGCACGTCGCTGTCTGTGTTTGTGAGCGTCGGCGAGTTGGTATTGTCGTTGGTAATCACGTCGGCGTCGTTGATTGTCACCCCGATGTTGGTGGCGCCACCGGTGGCGCTGCCAGCCGCGTTGGAGCCGGTTGTCAGCGCCGTCGTTGAGATGGTCGTGGAGTATCCGAGCAGTACGGCCAGGGGTACATAGCTCAGCATGTCAAGCATTTGCTGCAGGCCACACTGGCAATGCTCCGACTTGTCTCCGCTCAGGACGGTGCCGTTGGCTGGACGGTAGACGCGGCGGCCGCGACCCTGGATCCAGCGTTGTACGCGCTCTACCAATGAAGTTGAGGTGTTGGGCTGCTGCCGACCGGAGCCGCGACGACCTCGCATTTTGTCCGACCTCCTCCAGCCGGTCTTGAAACTGGACGACATTGGCGGTCGGGAACGCAGAGGAGTCACTGGTGTAGGAGTGCTGACTACAGGCAACGTCTTCCACTGACTATACTGCTCCCAAGAGACGCCGCTGAACTGGTCGGGTCGTATCTGTCGTGTTTCAACGATTCCTGCGCTTAAAGTTGGCAGGAAACTCTCCATGTACCCGTGGGAATCAGCTGTTGGATAAACAACAGTTTCCGATGAGTCTCAGTCAAGTCTTGTAGTTTATTGGTGATTGAGGTTTATAATGAACATAGAGCAATTCCAAATATATTATTAATCCGTTTTAATCTGGTATATTGTTTATAAACCCATAACCTCTAAGGTGACCACCAGTGATTTATTATCTTGTGAAGTTTCGTGTGTTTTTTCGTAAATGCTAGTCTGATACTCATAGCATGGAGTCGTTTAAGTTTACGTGTTTGTTTCATGATCACTGGGTTTGTGTCGTTGTACTCACGCATCAGAGACCTTCCAGTCGCCGAGGATGATGATGTGATGGTTTGTATGGAGAGCGCGTAGATCAGCAGGGCTGCAAGGCCAGTGAGGCCCATCACTGTTCCGGTAGACGCCGGAGCTCCACAATCACACTCTTCGTTTTTGGCCTTCTCTTGCTTCGTGTCGTCTTTGACTTGGTATTTTCTCAGTGAGCGCAGTTCCGCCATGAGTTTATCGGCGCCGGTCGTCGATAGCAGTTGCATGAGGGCAGGGTGATTGTTTGTGAGTCCGGGAGGTAATTCATTGTTGTAGTTGGTTGGGTGGTTATTATACACGGGCGGTAGAACTTCGTCGGATCGTTCTTGAATTACTTGTCCGCTGAGGTGGGTGGAAATGGTTCCATGGCTAGGTGCTGAATAGGTGTTTGTGTAGAATTGATGAGTGTCATCGTTAAGCGACGAGTATACTCCATCATTGACACCACGTGATAATTGCGTTGAATTACTCGAAGATTTACTGGAATGAAGCCCGTGTGTATTGTACTCTCCAGCATGCGACTTCATTTCTGTGGGTCGCATGCTCTCGATTCGCACTTGATCAGAGGAATGGTAGTTCGTGTACGTTACCTTTGGTTTGTCGTCGTATCGATGACTCATCCAATTCATATCCTGTCTGGCGAGACTCGTGTGTGTTTGGTCATTGTAAATTGCACTGGCCTGTTGTTTCGGCGCTGGCAGGTAGACGTAGGAGCTCTCGTCAACCGTGTGTCCATTGAACAGAGTGTCAGGCATGCTCGCGTGCATATTCTGCAGGGGATCTTGATGTAGATCAGTGAAAACCGGACTGGATTTGTGTCTGAAAATGATGTGAGAACGCCTTGCATCATCGGAGGTAATTGGCATTGAATGGTGATCCCATTCTGAGTTTCTGGCTTGTCTTGAGTTGATCGGCCGTTGAGACGTCACCCCACGTGGTAGAATTCTTGGGAATCCGCCAACGATATGATGCAGTTGAATTGTGTTTGATTGTGGTGTCGACAAGTCTTTCATAACAGTTTGTTTTTCGTTTTGTATTCCAGAGGAAGTTCCGTCTGTTTGTTCTGTCCAGTGGTACACACCATGTTGAATGTTGTGCCTAAATTCTTCCCTGTAAGGTCCTATATACTGACTTGAAGTGGCATGCGATATTTTATTGGACTGCATCAATGATATCTCCTTCTGGTTCACTTGTCTTGCTTTGTGTCGGGCATGCTTTCCAAGGTCTTCTTGCTGGTATTTTGAGTGTTGCTTTTCTTCATGCTGGTCGACATGTCTTTCATTGCTTCTTTGCTCTAGTGAATAGAGAGGCTGGCTTCTTCTCTGCTCTTCGTCATCAATGGTGTGATTCCCTGGTGTCTTGTGATTAGTTGAAACATCGCGAGATGCACAAGTTTGTGCTTGCAGAGACCAAGCGAGAAAGACAAAGATCAGAGAGATCCTACTGTTCTTCGTTGCATACGGTGTCATTGGATTATTCTCTGCGATCCGACCAAATGACCCGTTCTTTCCTCTGGCATCGTTTGCCGCGCTGATCGGACAATGGTTGCCGATTCAGCATGAGGGAGAAGTTCTCGGCATTAGACTCATCACTGCTGTGTGCTCCTCAATGCTGAACAAACCACGGCAGAGGCAACAAGTCAAACAGACTCAATTTAGCTTAATTAGACACACTCGACACACACCCTTCTGTCGCCAAGCACACACTGACGACCACTCCGAGGAAACGATGACGTCTGGCGTCTGACCACACACACACACACACAGACATCCGAAATGCTTGCTTGTATGTGTATGTACGCGTGTGTGTGTGTGCGTGGGAAGTATGAGCGGTTGTTGATCCGTCACGGACAGTTAGCTCCGGAGGCAAGTCCGAGCTCTAATGGCTTTAATGGTTTGGTGCAACTGCTCACACGCGCTGTATATTTTAACGTGCAATGAATGGCATGCTACTTCTTGATGCACAAATGTATTTGTGTATCCAAACATGTAGTTAGATTAGGACATGTCATTGTTTCATCGTGTCGCCACACTCATATTCGTTTTCACACATAAAAATGGACGAATAGGCTCGGTAGTTGATAAACCGGCCCGATCAACTCGTTTTTCTTGATCTTTCTCAGTCTCTAAAGTTAGTTTTAATCGACATCACCCCAACACGTCGAATTATCACTGTAGTGGTTTGTGCTTATTTGCAAACGACAGAATATGATCACCACAAATTGTATTAGCAGCCAGAGAAACGAGAAGACCCGTGGCAAACGAGTGATGTAACGGTAGTGAGACGTATTGTAGCGTCATACAGCAGATACATATCAGTTGACATTGAAAGGGAAGAGAGAGAAGAGTGAACACAGCGTCAAATAATCCTGAGAATCTTGGAGAACACGTCCCAAATATTGCATCTCAAAATAAAGCTTGTAAGTCGCTAATAATGTCATCAAATAAAAAACCCGAGAGTACTGGAAAGTTAGCATTTTTCCGCTGGACAAAAACACAACTCCCTGGTGTACATCATCTCGATCATTGACTAGCTCAATGCTGGGCGAGACATCGGGAACGGCACCACCTGGAATATTCATCTCTGCACAGCCCAATCTATCTATGTTGTCCCCTGAGCTTGCATTCCTTGAGGAACAATTGACAACAAGTCTACACAATACACGACATACAACACCGAAACATCATCGGCACAACAGAGAAAGAGGATTCAAGTCGATTTTGCGCGCTGCATAACGCCACCAAACAACAGCGAATGCCGAAGATAAGTTGGAATATCGCTGTCCCGTATCGGACAAGCAGAAAAAAATTCGGCCCAACCAAAACAGCCTAGACCCGGTGACAAGTACACGCGATGACTAGGCGTATTGCACAAAAACAGACAAACTGTAGAAACAAGACCAACCACCGAGCGAAACTTCGATAAACACATGAAAAAACACTCGAAAATACAACACCGTATTTGCATCAACACTACAATAATCGCTCATACACACAGGCAGGTGGCAACTACGAAATCGTCTTCATACAAATACGACGCGGCACACACACACACACACACACTGAGTGTATACCCATATTCTACTCATTATCTACTATTATTCGGAATAAAACACCAGATGCACATTGCTGATAAAGGCTGTGTGTATGTGTGTGTGTGTATGTGTGTGTGTGTGTGAATGTGCATGACTAGCTTAATATCAAAGAAACGACGACAGATAAAAACAAAATGGCCGTCGTTGCTCTCATATTCCACCTGTCCACTGCGCTGCTACACACGCGCTTCTTTTTCTGTCGGTCACAAAAACAGCACGAAGGTGCTTAATCTCAAAATATCAAAAACTTATCCCATCTGTATTCGCCGTCGTGCGTTGTGAGTTAATCAATGACCAGAGAAAAACAACTGAGTTACAGTCATTGACAGTTGGATGGCGTTTTAGCGAAGGCATAATGATTCGTTTGATTCGTACAGTTCATTGATTGGGTAACTAACGATTCAATGAAATAACTCCTAAGGTCGTTTCCTCTACTTTGATTCCAACTCGCCAATGCTCGACTTCAACGCTCAGTCAATGACATAACGGACATAAATTATTTATTTGTCGATTTTTATTTATCGAGGAGTGTGGGCGGAGTGACATTATGGAGTGTTATCGGATGAATTGTTTATTGTTATTTATTTATGTTCGAACTCTTTCTTTCTAGAATTCGTTTCTTTTCGAACTCTCTTTCTCTTTGAATCTTTTGGGCGCTTCCAGTACATGGGGTCACCGCAAGGTGGTAATAGTACACTTGCACTCTTCCCCCCTGCTACTGGATTTGCCTGTAATTAATAATCATAATAATAAGTTGTCCGCGACCAAGTGGATAAAATTGAGAGATTGAGAGAGAGAGAGAGACAGTGCGCATCACAGACCGTAACATCCGCGGAGGAACATCCGGCTGGACGTCTACGGTACAGCGGTCTTCCTAGTTCTTCAGCAGCCTCATCACCATGATGACACGACGGCTCGTCGTTCATGTCCACTGCGGACACAACGACCACAATTGATAAGTGGATCAAATCAGCCATTTTCGCTGTCAACTCTAGCTATCCACAATTTTAACATTTCAGCGCCAGAAGAGTTTCAATCAACGGGACCTAGCTCGCTTGAAAAACATACGTTTTTTGTTAACAAAACATAGTTCTATACCTTGTCGTCTACATAGTGATGCATTAACGCCAACGATGTGTGTGTCTCATATGTATATGTGTGTGTTGATTGATGCCTTCTTCTGGCTGGTAGGGCAGACGAGGCGGCGGCGCTTGTTCAGTAGCACATATTGGACATCCATCAGCCACCACAAGCAGTAGATTGGTGTCTTTCACAAGCACCGCCTGCCAAACATACATACCGTATATTTCGGCGTATAAGGCGACCGTCAGATAAGACGAGGTACAAAATTAGAGCAAATTTTTATGCATTTATCATATATCGGTTGTATAAGACGACTGCTAAATGACGAAACCATGTTTGTTTGGCCTAGGCTAGTGTGCTTTGATAGGTTTGATTTTTGATATTGATGATGTTGTACTGTAATACCTACTCTTATTGAGAAATAAAGGTGTTTGTAATCAACCATTTTTATTTACAACCAAATTGATACTGATTTTTTCATGTAAAATGAAAAATTCTGTACGCAGAATTCAAGGTCTGACTTTTATATCGGTTGTTTAAGACGACCCACAATTTTTAAGGGTGATTTTTTACTTTAAGGGTCGTCTTATACGCCGAAATATACGGTACATGACGAGTGTTAGACTCAGCGTGTACCTCAAACAATATAGTCCAACATGCACTGATTCTCTCACTGATCCACTAACATAAGGATACCACACGTACAACATGCACTGGTCAACGTCGAATTCGATCCAATGAGAGACACGCAGAACTGTGATTGTTTGTGAGTGCGTCTGGTATGAGTGTATATGCCCGAATAAAGATCTTATTCGCGCTGTATAAATACGAATAATAAATAATATGAAATACTATTTAATAATAATAATAAATATTGTTATTATTCTCGTTGTATAAATATGAAAAATACGGTACTCGAGCGAGTATCCACAAGTACCGAGTACTGGCGGCGACACTGTTGCTGACTGTCGACACAGTCCATCACTACTTGGCCGGACACCGGCGGCAGTGAAGTGGCCAGCTGATAGAATCCGCTGCGTTGAGAACACGAGTAGTTTTGGTCGTTGGTCTCGAAGCCGAACTCATCCAGCGAGACAACGACGGGTGCGTGTGAAGATAACATCAAGCTGTGAACAATGGAGCGGGTAATGGAGGGATTTTCAAGTGAGGAATTACTGGTCGCACAGAAGGGCAGAATGTGTGTTTTTATCGATCTGAATGAGTCCATATTGGTCCATATCTGAATCCATATTGATTTCGTCTCTTAATAAGAGCCTTAATGGGAAGTACGGACAGAAACACTGAGTTTAAGACTCACACTAAGTTTTTGTAAAGAAGAAGAGACATGAAAACCCGAAGATAGATTAAATATCATACGACAGACCATATTAATAAAAGATTGAAGTTTCCTAAGCTGGCGGTGGTTGAGAGATAGTAGAAGAGAACAGCAATACTGAATTTTACTGAAGATGAATGAGTTAGCTAACTTTCGTCTCTAGTTACTTCCTGATATTTAGCTTAATGGAACCACTGAATTTATCGTATTTATCAGCGCTGTTGTGTGGAAAATGGGTAATTGGCTCATTAAGAAGTGGATCATCAGAGAGAAAAATTACGGACCACACCGCATTAGAGCCGGAACAATTTAATCTACCTCAGCTGGTCTCAGACACGAAACAGATTCAACCTGGTGTAAATACACAACGCGTGAAATAACTCGGCAATAATTGACATGAAAACTCGCCTCACAATCAAGTACTTTACGTGTTCAAGCACATGCACAATGAACAATGCGGCATCGGACAACAGACGCGCACACATCCAGTGAAGCGACATAAAGAAACGATCGGGCGATGAACTTACACCCACCGCGCCACGCTTGCGCGTACATACCCCTGGACACACACACATCCACCATTCGGCCAACATTGGAATATGCAGAAATTGTTTGGAGTCCACATTTACAAAAAACATATTAAAAAACTGGAGAAGGTACAGAAATCAGCCACAAAAATTTTAGGAAGCATCAAACATTTGGCATATTTCGACCGACTAAAAAAGTTAGGTTTGACAACGCTAGAAGAAAGGAGAGTTAGAGGGGATTTAATCTCAGTTTATAGATGTCTTACAGGGAAGGATAAAATGGAAAATCAGAAGTTGTTTCAATTCTCAAAATCTAATAAGAATCACAGTTTTGGCCTACAAAAACGCAGGATTAAAAATGACATCCAAAAATATAGTTTCCCAAATAGAGCAGTAGATAGATGGAATAGGTTGCCAAGCGACGTAGTACAACAGCCAACGACACAACTGTTTAAGAAGACATATGACAACTGGAAGGCGGGAGTCACGAGCCTCTGACTCATTCCTGCGAAGACAACTAGTAAGAACAACTAGTAAGAACACACACACACACAGCGCGTTGGTGTGTATGTGAATGTGTAGGTGTGGGTATTTGTAGAGTGATTGTGTGGTATGATTTCCGTTTGAGTTTTAGGGTCTATGAATCTTAGCTGGTTTTTCTCAAACCATCTATATCTTTTGAGCGCTTTCGGTGTGTGGGGCCACCGCAGGGTGTTAATATTGCTTACACTTAACCCTTATCACTGGATTTGCCTGTAATTAATACTAATAATAATAATAATGTGTTTATACATCCACACACCCATGGGATTGTAGAAGACGTGTTGGGAGAACACGGAATCGTTGACCAATCGCTGCATCAACCACGGCTCTAGCTGGCCGAAAAAGCGGCCGTGTGCGTCGTCTGTCGCTGCAGACTGGCGTGAATCGAGCGCGAGCAGAACCTGCGCCGAATCGTCCAGCAACCAACACTGCTGCGTCAGAGCTCCATTTGTATGTCCGTCTGCACCGTACTTCTGCTGATGATAATGGAGCCGACTGGCACACGCGGGAGACACGCCAGCCGCCTCCGCTGAGCTCAACACAACCCGCAACAGCCAGTCGCCGTGAAATCGCGTGCCGACCACGGCCAGGGGATGGCGTGAGATGCCCTGGGATGGCGGATGATCCAGGCGGCGAAATGCCAGCACGGACGGCCGCTGTGGCTCTCCGTCATTATCTTCAACACGGGTGGCGCCGGCGTCAATACGAAGCAGCGTGCGTCCGTCAGCAGCCTCGGCCAACGCCTGACGGAACACGGCGCCCGTGTACGGATCCAGCAGCGTCGCCAGTCGTTCGTCTTCTTCTTCGTCCGGCGAGATGGCGTCCAGGTCGTCATCGTAGCTCAACACCGACCGGCTCAGACGACGGATCAAGCCGCCGCCGGTGGCCGCAAACCACAGCTGAACCGTCAAGTCCGCCGTCGCACCCGCCGAGCGCCACTCTTGTTCCACCGCCGCCGTCACATCCAGCTCCCACAGCAAGCGACGCACTTTGTCCACGTCACACTGCGTCGCGCCGGCTATGATACGCTGCGACACCTGGCGCCATCTAAGCGTGCCGTCCTGCAAACTCAGGTTGGCACACAACATGCCGGCCGACGGCGCCAGCAGGACATTGTCACCGAGTCTTGGCGATGTGAAAGATGCCGAGTTGCTGCTAGACGGCTGACTCATTGTCAAGCGCCCGGCGGTGTTAGCGGTGACTAGTACCACACTCAGCTGTGTGTCTTCCACGCGCGCGTACGTGTAGCGCGCGCCACTTAGCGCCAGCATCCTCCTTTCGGCTGCGTGCGCGTGCAAGTCGTGCAGCAGCACAGCGACCGGCCGCTGCATGCTGCCCGTCAGTCCGTCGATCATCCTGCTTCTAATCTCGAGCAGCGCGTCGTCTCCGCCCTCCAGATACGCCACATCCACGTCGAGAACGTCGTCCATGTGTGTGACGGCCACCTCGGAGGAGCCTGCCGACGGCAGCAGAGGATGTAGCAGCGCAGTGCCCTCGTGGTTCACGGCGAACGCGTAGCCGAGCGGTCCGAGTGCGTCGGCGGCCGGCAAAAGCTGCGTCAGTTCTGTCAGCGACACGTCAACTCCAGCCACAGCCAGTAATTCACCCGACCGTCGGCCATCTTCACCAGTACTACCGCTACTGTTGTCGGCGGCGGAGGATCTGTTGAACACGGGCATGGCCAGCGTGAGCACATAGCCAAGGCCGAGTGCGTCGCGGTACGCCGGCGTCATGGTGACTGCACGACGCCACGGCCCGTCGCTCGACGACATCGCCTGCTGTAGAGATTGACGCACCGCCGAGCGAACGGCACCGCTGCTCACCACAGCAGTGTGAACGCCGCCCGTCTCGCAGGCCAAGCGACGCAGCACGTGTGCCGGCACCGGATGTGGCCCCAGCGCGTACGTCAGGATTTTGACGTGCTGCGGCGTCCAGCCAGTGGCCGAGCCGTTGACGAACCGTTGCAGCGCCGCTTGCGGCCACTCGGTCCCGCCGTCCGTCAGCAGCATGACGGTGGGGTTGCAATGGGCGCCGCCACTTGACCTCTGGCCGTTGTACAGCGAGTCGAAGGCGTTGTAGACAAAGTCCAGTCCGGCCGCCCAGTTGGAGACATTCAGCGGCTCGATGAGGTCGATGTAGGAGGCGAGACGGCGTCGGTGGGCGGTGGTGGCGCGCGAGACACGATGCGCACACTTGTGCACCCACGCCGCACTGCTGTTCGACTGCGCGCGACACACAGACACGCATACATACATGTGCGAATAATGCGAAGATGATGAGAGAATGATTTCGCATAATATAGGGGCTCTTAACCGGGGATGCGAGCTGGTTCCTGTAGAAAATTAAATAACACGTATGTTTTAGCTATGCTTTATATTTTAACAGGAAAAAAAGCTTAAAGGAAACATAATGGAACTGTACGTTGTATGAAATAATATTGAACAAAAACAGTTCTGTTATTACTTCGTTTGTATATCTTTTTTTGTATTTGAAAAGACTGCGAACTCTGAGAAAGGTTCAGAACCGCTGGCGTGATGAGCAGATGAGCATGTCCCAAAAACACGAGACTGACACACACAGACTGAATATGCGTGACACTTACAATCAAGTGTGTGTGTGTGTGTGTGTGTGTGTATGTGTGTGTGATAGTGTGTGTTAGTGTGTGTGATAGTGTGTGTGTTAGTGTGTGTGATAGTGTGTGTGTTAGTGTGTGTGATAGTGTGTGTGTTAGTGTGTGTGTTAGTGTGTGTGTTAGTGTGTGTGTTAGTGTGTGTGTTAGTGTGTGTGATAGTGTGTGTGATAGTGTGTGTGATAGTGTGTGTGTTAGTGTGTGTGATAGTGTGTGTGATAGTGTGTGTGTTAGTGTGTGTGTTAGTGTGTGTGTTAGTGTGTGTGATAGTGTGTGTGATAGTGTGTGTGTTAGTGTGTGTGATAGTGTGTGTGTTAGTGTGTGTGATAGTGTGTGTGTTAGTGTGTGTTAGTGTGTATTAGTGTGTGTTAGTGTGTGTTAGTGTGTATTGGTGTGTATTAGTGTGTGTGTTAGTGTGTGTGTTAGTGTGTGTGTTAGTGTGTGTGTTAGTGTGTGTGTTAGTGTGTGTGATAGTGTGTGTGTTAGTGTGTGTGTTAGTGTGTGTGTTAGTGTGTGTGATAGTGTGTGTGATAGTGTGTGTGTTAGTGTGTGTGATAGTGTGTGTGATAGTGTGTGTGTTAGTGTGTGTGTTAGTGTGTGTGTTAGTGTGTGTGATAGTGTGTGTGATAGTGTGTGTGTTAGTGTGTGTGTTAGTGTGTGTGATAGTGTGTGTGTTAGTGTGTGTGATAGTGTGTGTGTTAGTGTGTATTAGTGTGTATTAGTGTGTGTTAGTGTGTGTTAGTGTGTATTGGTGTGTATTAGTGTGTGTGTTAGTGTGTGTGTTAGTGTGTGTGTTAGTGTGTGTGTGTGTTAGTGTGTGTGTTAGTGTGTGTGTTAGTGTGTGTGTTAGTGTGTGTTCGTGTGTGTTAGTGTGTGTGTTAGTGTGTGTGATAGTGTGTGTGATAGTGTGTGTGTTAGTGTGTGTTAGTGTGTGTGATAGTGTGTGTGTTAGTGTGTGCGTTAGTGTGTGCGTTAGTGTGCGTGTTAGTGTGTGTGTGTGTGTTAGTGTGTGTTAGTGTGTGTGATAGTGTGTGTGTTAGTGTGTGCGTTAGTGTGCGTGTTAGTGTGTGTTAGTGTGTGTGTGTGTGTGTGTGTGTGTGTTAGTGTGTGTGATAGTGTGTGTGTTAGTGTGTGTTAGTGTGTATTAGTGTGTGTTAGTGTGTATTAGTGTGTGTTAGTGTGTGTGTTAGTGTGTGTGTTAGTGTATGTGTTAGTGTATGTGTTAGTGTGTGTGATAGTGTGTGTTAGTGTGTATTAGTGTGTGTTAGTGTGCGTGTTAGTGTGTGTTAGTGTGAGCGCTTTTGAGACCCTCGGGTGAAAAGCGCGATATAAATGTCTTAATGTAATGTAATGTAATGTGTGTGTTAGTGTATGTGTGTGTGTCTGTTAGTGTGCGTGTTAGTGTGTGTGTTAGTGTGTGTGTGTGGAGGATTTACCATGACAATGCCGACGTAGTCTCCCTCGCCGAGCAGGTTGAGTGTTGATTTGACTGCCACCTTCATTATCTCAAATGTGTGGCCGTACACACTGCCCGAACTATACCGCAAACACACACACACAAGAGAAAAAATTGCTACTATATTTGAGTGTATTTGGATTTAAAAACTGTTAAATGTGTTCTTGTTTTTTCAAAAAAGCTAAAAACCAAATAAACCGGAGATAAAAAGACATCACATCGGAACAGAGCCGTTGCGAGGAATTATTGCCCCCCCCCGAAGGCAACACTTGGGGCCCCCAATATAAATATATCACCAAATAATGAATGTATTTATTATACATAATCACATAATACAAGCTCAGGTGAAAACATCTGAGCAAAAAGGTAAAGGCTATACATAATAAATATGATAAATTTTAATATCATACGTGAAGCAACGGGGCCCCTCAACATTCGGCGCCCCCCGGCCGGGGGTACGGGGGGCGGTTGCTACGGCTCGGTATCGGAAGCCAAACTCACACGTCCATCATGATGAGGATGTCTTTACGAGCGGATGCGGCGCGAGTGTACCACGTGCGTCGACGTGCGTCAAACAGCTGGTCTTGCTTGGGTGCTGATTCTCCACTCGGCCACCAGGTGGCGGGGTAGAGCTGGAGAAAGCCGCGCTCGGCAGCTACATACTGCCACACGAGGCCCGGGTTGTTGCGCCGGTTCTCCGCGTAGATGGCGTTCATGTCGGACAGCCAGCGCAGTCCGTTCAGTACGCCTCCGTCTGAGTCACACAAGTCCACGCGCTACGTCAGTGTAGACGCCTCGGGTCAATAGGAAAATGCATATGTGTGAGTGTACATTGTAAATTGTTCGAGTAAATCTGGACATATGCCTAGGTGTGTGTGGATGTTATTACGTGCAAGAAAATAAATGCTAACAACTATGCTATGCTATATAACGTGTTATGTGGTTTATAGGTTGTATATATATATATAGTGTGTGATGTGTTGTGTGCCAGTTTAGGGTGATTATGTGCATTGATAAGTGTAATTTAAGATACATATCTATGTGTATAGACTGGTTATTCGAGTGCCAACATAAGGCACTGTTGTGTGTTAACAGATAAAATACAAATACAAATATAATAGCAAATACAAATAGATAGAATAATATGATACAAATAGCATCAGAGAGTGCCGTTGTAAAGGCCAAACTCTCGTCTCTGATCTGATCTGATCTGATATGCAAATTCAATGAAAGCTATAAGACGGGTGATGGCGCACTCAAACACAGCTCAACTTTCTGACAACCAGCGGACTTCACAAAAGCAGTATTTCTATGGAAATATAGTGGAACAGGAGCCATAAGCGGAATGCGCTCTCGAAGCGAACTACATAGCTACATACACTAACTAAAAACAAACTAACACACACACGCTAACACATAATAGCAAAGACACATACTAACAGATACACACACACACACTAGCAAAGACACACACACACACACACACCCACACACACTAGCAAAGACACACACACACACACACACACACACTAGCAAAGACACACACACACACACACTACCAGACACACACACACACACATTAGCAAAGACACACACACACAAACACACACTAGCAAAGACACACACACAAACACACACTAGCAAAGACACACACACACACAAAAACTATCAAAGACACACACACACACTAGCAAAGACACACACACACACACACACACAAACACACACTAGCAAAGACACACACACAAACACACACTAGCAAAGACACACACACACAAAAACTATCAAAGACACACACACACACACTAGCAAAGACACACACACACTAGCAAAGACACACACACACACACACACTAACACACACACACACACACACACTACCAGACACACACACACTAACAAAGACACACACACACACTAACAAAGACACACACACTAACAAAGACACACACACACTAACAAAGACACACACTAGCAAACACACACACTAGCAAAGGCACACACACACACACGTGGTTCTCCAGCAAGGATACGACTACGGACTGCCGCCAAGCAGGTAGAAGCAAGCCTACAGCAATGTGTTCTGACTGCGCAGCGCCGAGCCAATACGTACCCTTCAAATACACCGCCTGAGGCTTGAACTTTGCGAAAAACCCTGCCGCAAACGGTGCATAACAACCTTATAAGACTGCAAGACTTGTTAATTCACTGCAGTCGAAACAAATAGCAAGACTTATTAAACAGTACACAGTACACCGATAGACCGACAGACAGACAGACAGACTGACAGACTGACAGACAGACAGACTGACAGACTGACAGACAGACAGACAGACAGACAGACATGTGCACTGTGTATGTTGTATATACATGTATGTATGTATGCTGTTTTTTCTGTTTGTTATTTTCTATCTTCTTACAGTGTGGAAGTGTTTGTGTGATTAATATTTTGTTTATTAATGGTAGGCAAGCAAGCCACTGGGGCTTATGCTGTTTTTTTACTTTGATTTGTATATTGCGAATATGTGTGTGTGTGTGTGTGTATCAAATATAATTGTACTCAATTGTCTCCAATTGTCAACCAGGCGACAACAAAAAGTCATGACCACTGCTAACATTTTTCAATTACTTTAGATCCAGTAATGACCGGTTCAGAGTGGTAGCGTTTTTCTGTGTCCAGCTTCTCACCGAATGCTCAGTATTTCCTACTTACTTGGTCTAACCTGGCGGCGTGAAATGACCGAACACGGCCGAAACAACAACAACACACATGTTTAGATAGAAGTCTCTGATTTCTGGAAGGCAGGAGCCACGAGTGTTTGAGTCATTTCTGCGGAATCAACTCGGTGAGAACACACACACACACACACACACACACACACACACACACACTCACATCCTTCGTAGACTTCGAGCGGGGTGCGCACGCCCGAGGTGTTCCAGTTAACGTGGCGCCACGTGGCATCGTGCTGCTGAACGTGCGTGTCACGTGGTGGCGGCGTGGCATCGCTCGCGTTCTGCATGTTGACAAAGTGCACCTGCGATGACCTAAGCTTGGTGACGTCACGGTGCGTCACACTGGCCGCCTCACTGGCCTCTGCTATGTTCTGCATACACACACACACACACATCACATGTGTGTTTTCGTTTATATGTTTATAAGTTTTCGATATATATGAAGAAAGAAAAGAAAACACAAATGACTGCCACTCTTTGTCAAACGTTTCGGTCTTGAGACCTTCGTCGGTGACTGATCTGTTTATAGTCACTGACGAAGGTCTCAAGACCGAAACGTTTGACAAAGAGTGACAGTCATTTGTGTTTTCTTTTCTTTCTTCATATATATATATATATATATATATATATATATATATATATATATATATATATATATATATATATACAGCACGTCGCACACATGTAAGTGCCAGTGCATCTGATGTTCTGGCATTGATTAGTCCGTAAAGAAGCTTTTGCTTATCGGACTTTGTCAACATTGATCTGTTTAATTTTTCTCTCTCAATTGTATGCATTGATACTGTAATGTAACAATACACTTACACACACAAACATAGAGAGAGAGAGAAAGAGAGAGAGAGAGAGAGAGACAACACGGACAGAACGTACAGACAAACATACATACACCGTCGAGATCGAGGTAAGATCAAGATCAGATCGAGGTAAGATCAAGATCAGATCCAGGTAAGATCAAGATCAGATCGAGGTAAGATCAAGATCAGATCGAGGTAAGATCAAGATCAGATCTGTAATCCCCACGATGATCAAAGAACGTTGGGATCAGAGTCGTTTAATTGATATCTCCCGTGTTTTTCTTATTTCACCTTGTTAGTTGAATTTAATAGTAATTATTAGCATAAATCATAAAACAGTGAGAAGTTTGATATAACGTGATTCTGTGAACATGTTGAAGGACACGTCAGACCTGCAGAGCCCGTGTCCTGTTGGAGAACAGTTGATACAGATCAGTGAGGCTGGACTGAAGCAGTTTCTCCGGGGATATCCTCTCCAGACGCACCTCGTCAAGTCTGGCCAGAAAATCCTGATGAAACACGAGGAAATGCGCCCCACAGATCAAGGTTGTTTAACCATTCTCATTCCACGCCTCTGTAGCAGCAAGGCTAAGCGACTGATGTGTTTACATCATGCGGATTGTCTGTATGAGATACGCCATAAGTAATATCAGGGGTGTAGATTTGTATCGAGGCTCGGGGAGATGACAGCCATCATGCATTAGTGTTCAAAGTTGACTCAGTTGGTCAATTGCATGAGACCCTCAACTATTTTCGGCCTATTCAATTACAACACAAATACCTCAATGAAAAGTATACTGCGTAAGTAAGCATAAATTTTCACGTATTAATAATTTTTTACATTTTTCGTGTATTATTTTCCCTAGCAGAATTATCGGGGGTATAATTGCATAATCATACCCACAGCCAATTTGTCGGGGGGTATATATACCCCCATACCCCCGAGTATCTACGCCCATGGAAATGTTCGTGTGCAAAATGGAAATAATCATGTATTAAATGTGCAGCTGAGCAATTCGCATATGTCAACATGAAGCCTCGTTTGATCCATGTTGTATGATTTTCCTACGGAGCCCATATAATGATAAGCATGTGTTTGAGCTATTTTTTTCGGACACTTCTTCATCCGCCATTGCGTGTGGCAGTCCGTGATCAAACGGCATTGATTCACGCTGATGTAGCAGACGGCTCTCACCTTTTCTACGGTCTTGTAGCGGCTATGCTTGGCGAACTGGTCGACAATAACTGAGCCTAGCGAATCAGCCCATCGTTGCAAACTAAACCCCCCAGCACAAACACACACACACACACAGACAGACAGACAGACAGAGGAATGCATGAATGCAAAACTTCATTTCACCACAGACATTGATACGCTTGCGATGCAAAAAGAGACAAAAACGCCCGAAAGTCATCTCACAGACAAACGAAATATCCGACCAAATTTGACATAAACATCGAACAAATACCAGCACACACAGAAATAGAATACTAAATGTCCACAAGTCACAAATGTATTATTATGCTTGTGTGTATGTGTATGTATATGTGTGTGTGTGTACTCACTAGTTGTAGTGTACAGGAGATGAGCAAGGCTCAGACTGTACTGTTTCCAAACCCACTATTGTCTTATCTACGCTTAAATTGTCCAATACTACTTGATACCACTACACACTTTTCAAGACTATTCCAAACGTCGATGTGTGCGTGTGTGTGTGTGTGTGTGTGTGTGTGTAGCACCTGTCAGACGTGAGAGCAGACACGGCGGTAGGAATGGCAGCAGTGGTCAGCGAAGCCAGCAGGAATAGTGCGACAAAACCGCACGCCATCATCACACCAACACTACAACTGACTGAGTGACACACACACAAACGGGAACAATTCGAAGAGATCCCCTGATTGGGGCACTGAAGGGGTTAAAAACACCGTGTTGAATAGAGAGCTAACAAGTCGAGCAGTTTCATTTCGCTGTGTGTTTGAGTGTGATTTGTAATGCATGTAAGTTTGATTTGAGAAACTAAATTAAACAAATGTAATTAATTTGAATGTAATAATTAATAATGCATTCATTTCGCATCTTCCTCTTTGTACTACAATTTCTAGCAAAAAAAGTGCGCAACTGAACCGGCTGCTCGCTGTTGTGCGGTGGCTCTCAACCATTTGGGGTTAATTTAACCGCAATACACATATCGCTATGAACAATATAGTACGTATACGCCCACAGAGAGCACACAGCACCACCATGCATGTTATTGTGAAAAGCTGTTAATTATTTCATGGCAATTAAGCAGAGCACCCCGCAGCGCCACAAAAACATGTCATAAGATCGCGAGTTAAATGTTTGTTAAAGTTGCAAATATTCCGCCCCAAGACAAACAATAAATTGAAAACCAAACACAACGATGAAAGCGCAACGTAAAGGCAAACTGAACGTTGAAATAAAACAAACGAGGCAAAATAACACGTCATGTATTGTGCAGCCCAACAACGTAACACTCGTAGCAACAAAAAACTGGGTTAGATTGCAAACGAAACCCGAACGGAAACGTCAGCAAAGAACATCAATTATGTCTGATCAAATAAAGATAAACCATCACAGAAACATAGTATACCGATTAAGCACGGACAAATAAAAGCAGAACAACATTGGAAAATAAATAGCCAAGCCATTCAGCGTTAACACAATTAACGAAGCGAACGTCAAAGAAAAGCAAAAACCAATGATCAGTCGATCAATAAACAGAATTAAAATTCATGATGAATGATCAGATGGAATATGATGACACAATTATCGAATAAATATCACAACCACATTTCCGCTATCGTATTTGCCGGTTTGAACACGCCGCAAAAATCGCATTATGGAAACATACAATACATATCCAATGCAGCCATTCATAGCAGCATAAGCGCAAATATCGCTAATCAGTCAAATACAGAACAACCACGAAAAGAAGACAGCCGCAAATGCCAATGAACACCTGCATTGACATATCGAAACGTGATCGAAGATTATGGTAGAGAAGCAACAACAAACAAGTGTACTAGAATAGTCAGTGACCTTGAAATGTATACTCTTTTTTTTTAAATGGAAACAAATTTATTGCACACATATTTAGATAAAATCAAATTTTTAATGCGTCGAATTGTGATTATAAATAAACCAAAACTGGTCCTCAACCGACCGGTTGCTGTCTTCACTTATAATTTTGTCATTATTCTCCCAGAGAGATAATTGTGTAATCTTTTCAGTATATTTCCAGTAAAGCTAATGATAAATTTCACCAGTCAAGATAATATTTCAGACTTTTTGCTTAGTGTATATTCTAAAAAGTATACATGAGGTTACTCATGATACTCATTTGCCAGCGAACTTATCAGTACTCGTTATCAGTACTCGCTAAACTTTGGACACACATTCGCTTTTCGACGTATTATTATCGCTGGTTGGTGTATTTTGCGAATGCTACGATTTGTTGGTGGTTTTTGCCTTTATGCGATTGCTATATCATTAGTCACTAGACGTTTTCCATTCCATGTGATTTTTTTGGAAAGTTTGATGTTTCTCGGTTCAATTTTTCGTAGAAGACATTGAAAACGGCGCTACGAAAGCGAGGCAGGTGAGAAACAGCGATAGTAAGAATTGATCAAACGGTGATTTCGTTTTTTATTGTGTTTTGTTTTGGGATAATATTGTTGGGAAAATGATAAAAGAACTGCATATTTAGTTACCGTTTGCACCCGATATATGCACAGTCGTTTGATCACTGTTTGCTGGCTATAAATCTGTTCTACAATGTGATGAACAAAACTGAGGCAGACGTGGATTTCATGATGGTCATATGGAGTGCATCTGCTGCTTAATGTCAAGCGATGGACTGTTTTTTATTACTTCGTTTGACCAGCGATATATTTCGTATACTTTTCAGTGTTACAACGGGTGTTTCATTGGTTCAACTGTCGATTATGCCAACGCGTAAATCTAAACGTGTGTGTGCAGGTGTATGTGTGTGTGGTGGGTGTTGAAATGTTGGCGAGTGTTATTGTGACGCTGAGTCGCTTGTTATTGTCGCCTCTCGCAGCGACCACGACTGTTGCATCGTCAAATAACTGGTCCACCATGAGCTCTCCTCAATCTTCTTCCTTGCCTTCCGCTTCTTCATCTTCTCTATCTTGTTCTCCCTCGGCCAGTCCTCCGGCCACGTTGTTGTGGGATTTCACGCGGCTTGACAATGTCAGCGAGTGGCTCGAGAGTTCTGACGGCACGGAGCGGCGCGCCGGCATGTCCACCGGCTCGTTCAAGCTCTACTCGACCGCCTCGTTCAGACGGGCCATCATGTTCTCGCTGCTCGTGCCGCAGCCCAACGGCGCCGGATTTGTCGGCTTCCGTGTGGCGCGCGCGCTAGATTTGTCGCCATATTCTGCTGTTGTGTTGCGGTGTAGAGCGCGCGGCGCCAACCGTCACTACAAAGTCTACGTGAAACAAGCCTCCAACTCGGTGACACACCACGACGGCGGTGCCTACGAGGCGCATTTTCATCTGCACGACGAGCAGTTTGAGCGCGTGCGACTGCCGCTTGCTCAGTTTCACTTCTATTTCCGCGGCAGACAGCAGAAAGACGCACCCGCCCTCGATCCGGCCGCAATCGCAGTGTTTGGCGTTCAAATATACGGCGGTGTGTACGACGACTTCAAACAGAGCGGGGTGGCCGCGCTGGAGATCGACTGGATCGGCGCGGATTAGTCAAAATAGGCGTGTGTCTGTATGTTTGTTTGTCTGTGTGTTTGGTGGGGTGTAGGTTGGATTCTTTAGGTTGGTTAGTCTCCAGAATGCAACCCAGTTTGTTTTGCTTTGCTGGAAATTCGTGTGTGTTTGTGTGTGTGTGTGTGTGTGGCTTTTTTCTTAGCATATTCAGACAGTGTAGTTTACACTAGTTGATTCATAGAGGGCGCCACTAGCAGTGCAACAGTTGACTCAATGTTGTTGTATTTCGTGCGAGCGAATGTGTCAGTAGTGAATATACGGTTCATGAACGCCACTCGACTCTTGCCCGCCAAATTACTGGACTTTCAATCTCATCCCTTCGAGGAGAAAACTAAATCTGCGCAACCTTTTGCGTTTAAATTTGAAATATACGTTTTGCATTAATTTTTAACGTCTCATATTTTTGTGGCTATGTTTTGAATGAAGTTTAATTCCATCTGAAGATTTAGGCGGAGTTTTAGGAGTGTATTGTGTGTGTGTGTGTGTTGTGTTCAGATATGCAGGTGTAATGTGATATGGAGGTGTGATGCGCCTAAATGATTTTGCTATTCAGCCCCAGGTAAGCATTGTACACGAAACAAACAAGATATATTTTATATTCTTGTTTTTAATGCGTTGTGTATATGACTGATAAATCTTCCAAATTAACACATAATTTTATTATTACCATTATTTCACGTATTTGTTTTCATTGTCACTAGTATATATATTATATTATTATATACTAGTATATACTAATACTAGTATATATTTCATGATGTAGTATTATATAATGTGTAGGGTAAGTATTTAATTGAAAAATTACTTTAGGTTTTATCAGATGAACACTCGTGAATTAATATTTTATTTCACTTGTATATATAGTTCTTGTAATTATATTTTATTTCCGCATTTGTTTATGTTTTTTCATACATCGAATACTTTTAAATAAGTTGGAAGTGTACGGCATACGAGGCAAGGCTAAAGATTGGGTTGAGAGTTATCTGAATGAACGTCACCAAATGGTCGATTATCGTGGGGCGATATCGGACAAAAAAGTCATCACATGTGGAGTCCCACAGGGGTCGGTCCTTGGCCCTAAACTTTTTCTCCTGTATATTAACGACTTACTCAGCGTATCAAATAGCTGTAAAAAGGTGCTTTTCGCTGACGACACGAATATATTCTTTTCATCCCCGTATATTGAGGATATACAAAGAACTATTGATGGAGAATTAAAACTTATTGACAAATGGCTGAATGAAAACAGACTTGTACTAAACACCGACAAAACAAAGTACATATGCTTTCAAAACAAGAAAAATCAAAAAGACTGTGGAATATCTGTGAAAGTAGGCGGAACGGTCATTGAGGAGGTTGAGTCGGTCAAATTCCTGGGACTGACAATTGACCAAAATCTAACATGGCGCAATCATATAAACTCAGTTACAAACAAGTTGGCAAAAATATCTTATTCTATGTTCCAACTGAGAAATTTTATCGGTGAAAAAGCCAGTGTAACTTTATATAATAGCCTTGCAAAACCTTATCTGGATTATTGTAATAATATTTGGGGAGCAACTTATGAATCTAGACTGTCAAAAATTATAACTTCTCAAAAACGTTTGATACGGATAATAGCAAAGATAAGAGTTTATGAGACTACAAAAGCTCACTTCAACTTGTATAAAATACTTGACTTCAACAGTTTAGTACAGTTGAACACGGCAGCTTTCATGTACCGAGCACACAATAATTTATTACCCAAACACCTGCAGGCTTTATTTCAAATAAACAAGAGACACCCGGACAAATTTGCACAGAGGTTCCCGAGAACTCGAGCTAGACAACAAAGCTTGAGCGTTAGAGGAGTAACCGTGTGGAATGGAATACAAAAATGCGTCAAACAAAGTAGGACATTGAAGACATTTAAAAAGAAATTCATTGAAGGGATGAATCAAGATAAATGTAACTAATCAGTGATGCTTCGACGTGTCGAGAGACGATCGACTGATTCAGCAGTGTGCCTATATTGGTTGTAATTATTTATATCTTGTTACGATGTCACTGTCTTTTTTGTACGTTGTCTTTATTCATTGTAAAGGGCCCACATGAAAAAAAGCGCATGCTTATGTGGGTCCCTGTCACAACGATTGTGTAAATTATATGTTGGTGACAAATACATGATATGATATGATATAGTTTATGCTTGTATGTGAATTTTCAATACAATTGGAATTGATTATTGCTGCAGAAAATACATGAACTGCATGTTGTAGCATTTTGAACGTATAAAAGATAAGAAACTGGAATAGAGAGAAAAATGCGCTATATTAACACACACACACACACACACATACACACACACACACACACACACACACACACACACACACAGACAGACAGATGAATGCATGAATGCAAAACTTCATTTCACCACAGACATTGATACGCTTGCGATGCAAAAACAGGCAATCACAAACGAAATATATGACCAAATTTGACATAAACGTCGAACAAATACCAGCACACACAGAAATAGAGTAATAAATGTCCCCAAGTCACAAATGTATTATTATGCTTGTGTGTATGTGTATGTATATGTGTGTGCATGTGTGTGTGTGTACTCACTAGTTGTAGTGTACAGGAGATGAACAAGGCTCAGACTGTACCCCGCAGCGCACCCCGCAGCGCCACAAAAACATGTCATAAGATCGCGAGTTAAATGTTTGTTAAAGTTGCAAATATTCCGCCCCAAGACAAACAATAAATTGAAAACCCAACACAACGATGAAAGCGCAACGTAAAGGCAAACTGAACGTTGAAATAAAACAAACGAGGCAAAATAACACGTCATGTATTGTGCAGCCCAACAACGTAACACTCAAAGCAACATAAAACTGGGTTCAGTTCAGTTCAGTGTATTTGTTATAGCGCCTGTCATACACGGGCGCGCAGCAGCTAAACAGTTATTACAGAAACAATAAAAAGAACACATGAATGAATAAATATAACACAATTCAAATAACACATTGAACACATTTACACAATGAGAAGAACACATTGAAGAGTGATTGAAGAACACAATAACAGAGTACAATGAACATAATTAGACTAAAACATAGATAAACACAAACATACATGCATTCCCGCCCACACACATATCAGAGAGAGGCAAAAGGAGTCAAGGAATAAGTCACGGGATCAAAGGAAATTTCGACAAGATGTTTACATAGAGAAGAGGTAAAAGATCGATACGTGAGCGAGGAGGTGATATGAGAAGGGAGCGAGTTATATAATCGAGGACCGTAGAACGAGAACGATTTAGAAGACCAGGCAGATTCATTGAGGGCGCGAGGACAGCATAGGACAGCAGCAGTTGGGACGTTGATGAGCCTGTCTCCGGCTCGCGTCGTGCTTATCTGCGCGCTAACCTTATTGAGGCAACCAACTGCCTCCTGGAGCGCCCGCGTCAATACGGCGAGGTCGGCTCTGAAGTTGGCCGGAAGCATTAGCTCCCTCATCTCCGCTCTAAAGGCGGTCATCTCTTCTCGCATGGCCTCCATCGTGACCTTGACGCTCTCGAACGCCCCTAGCATTGCAGCGAGATAATGATCCGGGACTGCTTCGGTTCCGGAGGATGGGCCAGGTGTGGTCTCTGCCTGCTCGAACGGGGCGTCCTCAATCTCCGCGCGAATGTTGGCGGGTGGCGTCGGAAGCCTTCTTTTCTTTGTGGGAGCCATGATGTGAGTGACAAGGATGTTTGTTACTTTTTAAAGAACGCACAGCAACAACAATAACACACACTTAAAACGGGCTCCTGAGATCATCATATGGGGCGCAGTTATGACGGCGCTTTACGCATCCTCCTCGTCGTCGTCCTCGTCCAGCGCGTATCGTCCCTTTTTGTAACGCTTCAGGTGTTTGTTTACCAGAGCCAGATCCATTCCTGCCGCCTTCAGTTTATCGGCAAAAACCTGGGGCATCTCGCCGCTCTCCAGGGTCACCTGAGCGCGGCGCTTCAGCACCTTCTTGTTGGTCGTGGTGCGGTGACTAGACGACTCGAATTGGTCTGCATCCACGATGCCCCCGACCTTCATTGACTCCACAGTGACGTGGTATAGGTCCGGGAACCGCGCTGCCGAGAGAGGAGCTAGCTCATTGGGCATAATGGATCTGGCGAGGTCCCACACCCGAGGATTGTCTTTCGATATCTTGGCTTTGACATCCTTGTAAAGGGGTAGGTACCCCTCACATTGGGCAAAGACAGCCGGAAGGGTGAACGCCAGGTTCGTGTGGGCTGTCTCACAGAATGACGCCATTGCGTTCAAGGCCAACATTCCGGACCCCGTAAAGACGAGGTCTACTTGGGCCCTGACTGACCTTGCGGCCGCTTTCATGCCAGATGGCTCTGGTACCATCAGGGCCTCGGCGATGGCCTTGCGGCTGACGTGCCGGGCGAACACAGGTTGAAGCTGGAGGAACGCGTCCGGCAGCTCCCCCGTCTGAAACTCGGCGAGGTACCCGCCGTCCGAGGTGAGGGCGGCTACCGCTGTGGACCATCGCTTGGCCAGATATGAGGAGTTCAGACGCGTCAAGGGCTTTGCCATCTGGCAAAGAGCTGACATAGCTATTTGAAGGGAGACAGAATACCTGCCTATGGTCAGCTTGTTGCAGGTCTCGCCCCAGTCTTCGTCGACCCTGCAGTGCTCGAGCACCAACCCTGGAAGCAATTGCATACAGGCGGACAACAGGAGGTTGATGCACACGTCGGTATCCTCCCCCTCCACGTAGAGATCCATTGCCTTATTGAGGCTCACATAAGCTGTCGCCTCCTGCAGATCGTCGACCACCGAAGGCGTGGGCATGGGGCGGTTGTCCATTGACTTGCGGCTGCTGGCCTCCATCTGCAAACCTGAAAGTACTATTAATGCAAGATAAGATTTGTGCGGAGGTGGTCGTTTCAGACGATATCCTGCTCGCAAGGGCATGTCCTCTCCGTTGAGGCGCAAAGCAGGGATAACTCGGAGCGGAAACCTGTTGGTCCTCTCCTCCGTCACCTGTCTCCTGACCAGAGTGACATACAATGACTCATCGGCCAGCCTCTTTGGCTCACACATGACTTGGGGGAGTCCACACACCTCAGAGATGACGCGTCTCTGTCTGTTAACGTCTACGTCCCATAAGTCAGAAGTCAGGTAGTTCACTACTAACAACCGTGAAGGCCGGTTGATGACGTCGAGCAGTGTGTCGGTCATTGTTAGTAGAAGATCCTCTGAGCTCTCGATGGTCACACCTCCCCTCATTTGCGAGAGGGACCTTCCATGGCCGCATTGACATAGCGTGGCAGCTAGACATGCCAGTGGCCCTGATCGGACACTGCCAACACCAGCATCGAGAATGAGCTTGATCGCCCGACTTGTGGAGCCCACAACAACAACGAGCTGCAGGGCTAGGCTGCGAACGAAAACAGCGATGTCCATCTTGGTCATCTCCGTGAGATTAGCGAACCCGGGTCGCTCCGCCACGACGTCAACCGCCGCTCGGACAGCAGCCAGATTTGAGGTACGCCAGTGACTGACATGACGAGCCCAGTGACGAGACTGGTATAGGGCGACTCCCTCGGCCCCGTCCACCTCGGGCGCAGATGGTGTGCCAGTTGTGCCTCTGACTCGAAGACCGGTGATCGACATACCGAGCGGAACGCCTTGATAACTCGGATCCAGTGCAAGTGAGCAGCTATCTGTGGCCACTCTCTGGGTGCAGCCGGGACACCGCAGACACAACGCCCAGTCCCCGGATATGCGATGGCCTGAGTTGGACAGAACAGCGAGACGAACGAGGCCCGACAGCATGACGGACCGGAAACAGATCGTGTAGTCGACAGATGATTTCGCAAAGTCTGTAGCCGTGTCGGTGATGATGACGCAGTGGGACGCGAGATTGTACAAGCTGTTAGCCATACTTCCGTGCGAGCCCGCATCATCCAACAGTCGGTGCTGCAGTGAGCCTCCGACCACCGCGTCTGCCGTCCTCATCAGCTCCGAGGCATCGATGGTGGTTTTCTCAGTGCACATGGTCAGGAGCAAGCTGCGGAGGCCAGACTCGTCAGCAGATCCGACCCAGGACATCAGCGGTAGGATCTTCTTGAGGGACGATATCATAGAGCTGGTATCGATAATCGCCAGGTTCGATCTCTTTATCCGCATCATGGTCCGCGAACCCACGTACGGCCGGTGTGGGCCTCGAGATAGCAGAGGGCAGTCAGTGGAGTCGACCTTGATGAGTATTGACCTCTCAGGTATCACATCTGGTTCGGCCCACCGGAGGAGGCTCGCCTGCTCGCAGACGGCTGGCATGGTCACCCCGGTTATCTTCTGGCCCCACGTGAGCTCGCGGAGACGTTGGGCCATCTCAGCTGTGCAGGTGGACCTGACGCGCGTCAGAACTCGAGCTGCGCTTCTCTCGCCTGGGCTCCGGAGTCTGGACTGCATAGAGACGACGAGCGCTCTGTCGGCAGTTGACACGGTGGCTTTGAAACCGGTGGCTGTCATCTCCTCACCATCGGATTTGGCAATTACAGTCCGCACTGAACGCGAGCTGGCGAACTGCCCCGTAATCCTGTCTGCAAGCGATACGTTTGACAGCTTAAACAGGTGGGAGGCCAGTCTTGGGTTGAGTGGTGTCAGAGAGGTCAGGTCGCGCATGAGATTTGTCCGCTCGGTGCTCGCGCTTGCTGTGAAGAGCTGCGAGATATTTTCATTAACGACCACTCGGGGCATCGATTCACGAACTCTATTCCGGATGACACTTTCAGCAGCAACTCCAGAGCTGATGTTCAGGCCATACGGGTCCATGATCAGCCCCTCCTTCTCAACCGGCGATACGGGATCTAGGTCACAGATGGCGATGATTGACTTGTACACGTCAGGATCGACCGCCTCGGCGGTCTTGACAACAGATAGTGACAGGCTCAACGGGTCTATGTTGCCTCGCAAAGCAAACATTGTTACCGGTATCACCGGAAGCCCGCCGAGCTGTCGAGGAGTGACCAGAAGCGCCGCGGTTTGCACCTCGTTCGTGGAGAACTCCTCCATGATGATGGTCGAAGCGGCGATCAAGGACATCATGTATCCTGGCCCAGGCAGATGATCGGTTCCCGCAATCGCTATCCCGGCGGAGAATACTGACGAGATCCGATTGGACAGTGTTTTTATTCCATCGTTCGCATCCGAGCTTACTCGTGAGGCTCTCTTCAACGCGGAGCTCACCGATGCTCCCTTGAAGTGGTACTGTTTTGAGTACTCGAACAGCACCGATGAGCTCCACGTCTCCTCGGTCTTCAGACGCATGCCCAGGCGGCGCGATCTGTCGGCGAGGTTCGCGACGAATGCATCCACGAAGTCGGCAGGGCTCATCTGACTGTACGGGCCATCTCTCTCGGTGGGGATCTCGACTACCAGGATTTGGTTGTCACCCTGGCCGAGAATGGAGGCGGTCGTCCGGAGCTCATGGGATGTCAACGAAATCAGCGCAATTGTCAGGGCGGTCCACCCCTTCTGGCGAAGACCCTCCATCCATCTCGTACAGCCGTACGAGACGAGAGGACCCGGCACTGGATAATCGCCACAGAAGAGGGGAGGCCTGAATCTGTCTTGGACCACAAGGATGCACTCATGCGGAAAGATGTGGGAGTACTGGTATACGCGCTGAAGTCCGAACAGGCGATCGATCTCAATAAACAGCGGGGTACAGGCCGCGTGGCTCATGGAGAGGCACCAACGAACAAAATCTAAGCAGATGAAACCATGCTTGATATCGTCGAGGCGAAATGGTGCGGTGAGCGAGGCTAGTGTTGATGTTAGTTCTCCTTCTCCCATTGTCATGGACTGGCAAGGCACGTACTTGAATATTGACTGCGCCAGGTTCCTCTCCGTTGCGGTCTGCAACAGTCGAAGGTCGAACGTCAGCTTGCAAAATCCTCGTGCGTTGTCTACCTTGCCCTCTTTCTCCTTGAAGACAGCTACCATCACCTTCGAGCTCCTCGGAGTCTCGTCTCGTTCCACCGACTCAACAACCGACCGGAGAGACTGGTTTGGATGCATCAAGAATTGCTCCAGAACACGACCCGGCTTCTTCCGCCCTCTTGGCGCCTGTTGGCCGTGGACAACTCGATAGGCGAACCTGTCGAAGTTGTCGATCAGGCTGTCCCGTCCAGAACACACCGCCTTATCAGTCAGAAGATCTGTGACGTCTACGAAATAGTCGAAATCAAACTCCTTCTCAAAATAGACACCCGAGAACTCAGACGGTGCCCAGCCGTGGGACCCGGGCTCCAGCCAGATGTTCTTCTCCTTGGAAAGGGCGATGTCGGCGCGAGTTCCCTCAGATACAGAACAAGCCGGCCAGCGACTATGTACTCGGAAGAAGTCACGACAGAACAGCTTTACGAACGAGTCTCTCACTCTTTGTGCCTCTTCTGATGACACCGCTTCAGGCTCTGTCATCCGGGAGATCAGGTCTTGTGCCGAGGATAGAGAGTTGACAATTGGGAACCCGAATGATTTCCAGAGGCCTGACACCTCTAGCCGACACTGCGCCTCCTCGTCGGAACGGATAGGCCGAGTTACAAATCTATGTAGTCGACGCCCAGCAAGCGCTACCGTGTCTCTCATCATAAATTCGGTAAATGCGTGGGACATAACTGGTTCACAGTCTCGAAGGACAGTTGCGATCGTGAGCGACGGAACTGCCTTGAACAGCTTCGCAAAGCCGTTACCCATCGATAAGAGATCACCGACGCCAGCGCTCAGAAACCCCCGGACCTCCTCGACTAAGCTCACATTGGGGTATTTCCGATGGACGTCAGCCACATGCGCGTACAGTAGCGCTCCGTGGTGAGACAGCACCAAACTCTTCACAGATAGCAACATGGAATATGTGCCCAGGATCCTCTTGGTCGCCCCTTCGGCCGACATCTTGGCCACCACGAGGTCCCCGTAGAAGTGGAACTCGATGTCTCGGGCAGTGTAGCTGGTACACATGGCGTGGCTCTCTCCAGTGGCCTTATACATCCGGTAGAACAGGACCCGCCACGAGTGCCAGTTCTGGAGGTCGGCACTAGCAAAGTTCTCCGGTCGGATGTCGGTCCAAGTGGGTGGTGAAGTGTTGCGGCAGAGATCAGCCATTGCGAGATGGTATGCTCTACACGCGGCACGAGTGACGGCTCCGAGCATGGGCTCATCGCCCGCTGAGTACGGCCTCTTCCTGACGATATGTTCCACCAAGTCACGTTGAAACGAATCCCACGTGTAGTTGAGCACCAAGTCTTGATGATCTCGAACGAGGAGCTTATGTTCGCGCTTGAGGTTGTTGGGCTCCGCATAATGAGTCCGCACAAAGCACAACTCTCCATCGAGGATGGGAGATGCAATGTGTCGATCAACTCGAAACACACTCATCTTGAAACCTACAAGAGGAAACCAAAACCAAAATATCAGTGCGAAATGATAACCGGTCAATGATACAATCAGAAAGTTACTTTTTATATATACGTACAAGGCTGGGACCTCGGCTCCTGTGGCCGGTGAAGGTCGTGCGTCTCTCGCCTTCACTGGTACTGCTCCGACTGTCGTAACCCCACCACTCGCATCAAAGACGGAGAAAGCCCGTGGAACCATACATCCGGGATCCCCAGTTCGCTGCAGAGCGTGGATATTGGAGCCTTGTCAGGATCGCTGTGGAAGAGCATTATGCATGTCCTCGGCCCCATCCAGGCGACGCGTGCCGTGACCGAGGAGAGTACTGTATCCTGCGAGCACCAGCCATCCGGGACGGGGATGCTGATAGTGAAGTGCCGAGCCTCTATGTTAAAGGTGGTTGCTTTCACATCGATGATGGACACGGCTGTGGGAGTTCGCGACATCTTTGTTGATTAGTTGTACTTTTTAAAACGTGAGACTAACAATTTAAGAAGGAATAAGACCAGATACTAGAGGACCATCTTCGGCCGCTTGGTCTTCGGAAGGTCGCACCCCTCCCGACGCTCGGGACCATCTATCGTGGTCACATTGTTGCTGCGGCCCGGCACAGAGACCGAGCTCAACGTCACGGTTGGGACGTTGATGAGCCTGTCTCCGGCTCGCGTCGTGCTTATCTGCGCGCTAACCTTATTGAGGCAACCAACTGCCTCCTGGAGCGCCCGCGTCAATACGGCGAGGTCGGCTCTGAAGTTGGCCGGAAGCATTAGCTCCCTCATCTCCGCTCTAAAGGCGGTCATCTCTTCTCGCATGGCCTCCATCGTGACCTTGACGCTCTCGAACGCCCCTAGCATTGCAGCGAGATAATGATCCGGGACTGCTTCGGTTCCGGAGGATGGGCCAGGTGTGGTCTCTGCCTGCTCGAACGGGGCGTCCTCAATCTCCGCGCGAATGTTGGCGGGTGGCGTCGGAAGCCATCTTTTTTCTTTTTTTGGGAGCCATGATGTGAGTGACAAGGATGTTTGTTACTTTTTAAAGAACGCACAGCAACAACAATAACACACACTTAAAACGGACTCCTGAGATCATCATATGGGGCGCAGTTATGACGGCGCTTTACGCATCCTCCTCGTCGTCGTCCTCGTCCAGCGCGTATCGTCCCTTTTTGCAACGCTTCAGGTGTTTGTTTACCAGAGCCAGATCCATTCCTGCCGCCTTCAGTTTATCGGCAAAAACCTGGGGCATCTCGCCGCTCTCCAGGGTCACCTGAGCGCGGCGCTTCAGCACCTTCTTGTTGGTCGTGGTGCGGTGACTAGACGACTCGAATTGGTCTGCATCCACGATGCCCCCGACCTTCATTGACTCCACAGTGACGTGGTATAGGTCCGGGAACCGCGCTGCCGAGAGAGGAGCTAGCTCATTGGGCATAATGGATCTGGCGAGGTCCCACACCCGAGGATTGCCTTTCGATATCTTGGCTTTGACATCCTTGTAAAGGGGTAGGTACCCCTCACATTGGGCAAAGACAGCCGGAAGGGTGAACGCCAGGTTCGTGTGGGCTGTCTCACAGAATGACGCCATTGCGTTCAAGGCCAACATTCCGGACCCCGTAAAGACGAGGTCTACTTGGGCCCTGACTGACCTTGCGGCCGCTTTCATGCCAGATGGCTCTGGTACCATCAGGGCCTCGGCGATGGCCTTGCGGCTGACGTGCCGGGCGAACACAGGTTGAAGCTGGAGGAACGCGTCCGGCAGCTCCCCCGTCTGAAACTCGGCGAGGTACCCGCCGTCCGAGGTGAGGGCGGCTACCGCTGTGGACCATCGCTTGGCCAGATATGAGGAGTTCAGACGCGTCAAGGGCTTTGCCATCTGGCAAAGAGCTGACATAGCTATTTGAAGGGAGACAGAATACCTGCCTATGGTCAGCTTGTTGCAGGTCTCGCCCCAGTCTTCGTCGACCCTGCAGTGCTCGAGCACCAACCCTGGAAGCAATTGCATACAGGCGGACAACAGGAGGTTGATGCACACGTCGGTATCCTCCCCCTCCACGTAGAGATCCATTGCCTTATTGAGGCTCACATAAGCTGTCGCCTCCTGCAGATCGTCGACCACCGAAGGCGTGGGCATGGGGCGGTTGTCCATTGACTTGCGGCTGCTGGCCTCCATCTGCAAACCTGAAAGTACTATTAATGCAAGATAAGATTTGTGCGGAGGTGGTCGTTTCAGACGATATCCTGCTCGCAAGGGCATGTCCTCTCCGTTGAGGCGCAAAGCAGGGATAACTCGGAGCGGAAACCTGTTGGTCCTCTCCTCCGTCACCTGTCTCCTGACCAGAGTGACATACAATGACTCATCGGCCAGCCTCTTTGGCTCACACATGACTTGGGGGAGTCCACACACCTCAGAGATGACGCGTCTCTGTCTGTTAACGTCTACGTCCCATGAGTCAGAAGTCAGGTAGTTCACTACTAACAACCGTGAAGGCCGGTTGATGACGTCGAGCAGTGTGTCGGTCATTGTTAGTAGAAGATCCTCTGAGCTCTCGATGGTCACACCTCCCCTCATTTGCGAGAGGGACCTTCCATGGCCGCATTGACATAGAGTGGCAGCTAGACATGCCAGTGGCCCTGATCGGACACTGCCAACACCAGCATCGAGAATGAGCTGGATCGCCCGACTTGTGGAGCCCACAACAACAACGAGCTGCAGGGCTAGGCTGCGAACGAAAACAGCGATGTCCATCTTGGCCATCTCCGTGAGATTAGCGAACCCGGGTCGCTCCGCCACGACGTCAACCGCCGCTCGGACAGCAGCCAGATTTGAGGTACGCCAGTGACTGACATGACGAGCCCAGTGACGAGACTGGTATAGGGCGACTCCCTCGGCCCCGTCCACCTCGGGCGCAGATGGTGTGCCAGTTGTGCCTCTGACTCGAAGACCGGTGATCGACATACCGAGCGGAACGCCTTGATAACTCGGATCCAGTGCAAGTGAGCAGCTATCTGTGGCCACTCTCTGGGTGCAGCCGGGACACCGCAGACACAACGCCCAGTCCCCGGATATGCGATGGCCTGAGTTGGACAGAACAGCGAGACGAACGAGGCCCGACAGCATGACGGACCGGAAACAGATCGTGTAGTCGACAGATGATTTCGCAAAGTCTGTAGCCGTGTCGGTGATGATGACGCAGTGGGACGCGAGATTGTACAAGCTGTTAGCCATACTTCCGTGCGAGCCCGCATCATCCAACAGTCGGTGCTGCAGTGAGCCTCCGACCACCGCGTCTGCCGTCCTCATCAGCTCCGAGGCATCGATGGTGGTTTTCTCAGTGCACATGGTCAGGAGCAAGCTGCGGAGGCCAGACTCGTCAGCAGATCCGACCCAGGACATCAGCGGTAGGATCTTCTTGAGGGACGATATCATAGAGCTGGTATCGATAATCGCCAGGTTCGATCTCTTTATCCGCATCATGGTCCGCGAACCCACGTACGGCCGGTGTGGGCCTCGAGATAGCAGAGGGCAGTCAGTGGAGTCGACCTTGATGAGTATTGACCTCTCAGGTATCACATCTGGTTCGGCCCACCGGAGGAGGCTCGCCTGCTCGCAGACGGCTGGCATGGTCACCCCGGTTATCTTCTGGCCCCACGTGAGCTCGCGGAGACGTTGGGCCATCTCAGCTGTGCAGGTGGACCTGACGCGCGTCAGAACTCGAGCTGCGCTTCTCTCGCCTGGGCTCCGGAGTCTGGACTGCATAGAGACGACGAGCGCTCTGTCGGCAGTTGACACGGTGGCTTTGAAACCGGTGGCTGTCATCTCCTCACCATCGGATTTGGCAATTACAGTCCGCACTGAACGCGAGCTGGCGAACTGCCCCGTAATCCTGTCTGCAAGCGATACGTTTGACAGCTTAAACAGGTGGGAGGCCAGTCTTGGGTTGAGTGGTGTCAGAGAGGTCAGGTCGCGCATGAGATTTGTCCGCTCGGTGCTCGCGCTTGCTGTGAAGAGCTGCGAGATATTTTCATTAACGACCACTCGGGGCATCGATTCACGAACTCTATTCCGGATGACACTTTCAGCAGCAACTCCAGAGCTGATGTTCAGGCCATACGGGTCCATGATCAGCCCCTCCTTCTCAACCGGCGATACGGGATCTAGGTCACAGATGGCGATGATTGACTTGTACACGTCAGGATCGACCGCCTCGGCGGTCTTGACAACAGATAGTGACAGGCTCAACGGGTCTATGTTGCCTCGCAAAGCAAACATTGTTACCGGTATCACCGGAAGCCCGCCGAGCTGTCGAGGAGTGACCAGAAGCGCCGCGGTTTGCACCTCGTTCGTGGAGAACTCCTCCATGATGATGGTCGAAGCGGCGATCAAGGACATCATGTATCCTGGCCCAGGCAGATGATCGGTTCCCGCAATCGCTATCCCGGCGGAGAATACTGACGAGATCCGATTGGACAGTGTTTTTATTCCATCGTTCGCATCCGAGCTTACTCGTGAGGCTCTCTTCAACGCGGAGCTCACCGATGCTCCCTTGAAGTGGTACTGTTTTGAGTACTCGAACAGCACCGATGAGCTCCACGTCTCCTCGGTCTTCAGACGCATGCCCAGGCGGCGCGATCTGTCGGCGAGGTTCGCGACGAATGCATCCACGAAGTCGGCAGGGCTCATCTGACTGTACGGGCCATCTCTCTCGGTGGGGATCTCGACTACCAGGATTTGGTTGTCACCCTGGCCGAGAATGGAGGCGGTCGTCCGGAGCTCATGGGATGTCAACGAAATCAGCGCAATTGTCAGGGCGGTCCACCCCTTCTGGCGAAGACCCTCCATCCATCTCGTACAGCCGTACGAGACGAGAGGACCCGGCACTGGATAATCGCCACAGAAGAGGGGAGGCCTGAATCTGTCTTGGACCACAAGGATGCACTCATGCGGAAAGATGTGGGAGTACTGGTATACGCGCAGATAATGATCCGGGACTGCTTCGGTTCCGGAGGATGGGCCAGGTGTGGTCTCTGCCTGCTCGAACGGGGCGTCCTCAATCTCCGCGCGAATGTTGGCGGGTGGCGTCGGAAGCCATCTTTTTTCTTTTTTTGGGAGCCATGATGTGAGTGACAAGGATGTTTGTTACTTTTTAAAGAACGCACAGCAACAACAATAACACACACTTAAAACGGACTCCTGAGATCATCATATGGGGCGCAGTTATGACGGCGCTTTACGCATCCTCCTCGTCGTCGTCCTCGTCCAGCGCGTATCGTCCCTTTTTGCAACGCTTCAGGTGTTTGTTTACCAGAGCCAGATCCATTCCTGCCGCCTTCAGTTTATCGGCAAAAGCCTGGGGCATCTCGCCGCTCTCCAGGGTCACCTGAGCGCGGCGCTTCAGCACCTTCTTGTTGGTCGTGGTGCGGTGACTAGACGACTCGAATTGGTCTGCATCCACGATGCCCCCGACCTTCATTGACTCCACAGTGACGTGGTATAGGTCCGGGAACCGCGCTGCCGAGAGAGGAGCTAGCTCATTGGGCATAATGGATCTGGCGAGGTCCCACACCCGAGGATTGCCTTTCGATATCTTGGCTTTGACATCCTTGTAAAGGGGTAGGTACCCCTCACATTGGGCAAAGACAGCCGGAAGGGTGAACGCCAGGTTCGTGTGGGCTGTCTCACAGAATGACGCCATTGCGTTCAAGGCCAACATTCCGGACCCCGTAAAGACGAGGTCTACTTGGGCCCTGACTGACCTTGCGGCCGCTTTCATGCCAGATGGCTCTGGTACCATCAGGGCCTCGGCGATGGCCTTGCGGCTGACGTGCCGGGCGAACACAGGTTGAAGCTGGAGGAACGCGTCCGGCAGCTCCCCCGTCTGAAACTCGGCGAGGTACCCGCCGTCCGAGGTGAGGGCGGCTACCGCTGTGGACCATCGCTTGGCCAGATATGAGGAGTTCAGACGCGTCAAGGGCTTTGCCATCTGGCAAAGAGCTGACATAGCTATTTGAAGGGAGACAGAATACCTGCCTATGGTCAGCTTGTTGCAGGTCTCGCCCCAGTCTTCGTCGACCCTGCAGTGCTCGAGCACCAACCCTGGAAGCAATTGCATACAGGCGGACAACAGGAGGTTGATGCACACGTCGGTATCCTCCCCCTCCACGTAGAGATCCATTGCCTTATTGAGGCTCACATAAGCTGTAGCCTCCTGCAGATCGTCGACCACCGAAGGCGTGGGCATGGGGCGGTTGTCCATTGACTTGCGGCTGCTGGCCTCCATCTGCAAACCTGAAAGTACTATTAATGCAAGATAAGATTTGTGCGGAGGTGGTCGTTTCAGACGATATCCTGCTCGCAAGGGCATGTCCTCTCCGTTGAGGCGCAAAGCAGGGATAACTCGGAGCGGAAACCTGTTGGTCCTCTCCTCCGTCACCTGTCTCCTGACCAGAGTGACATACAATGACTCATCGGCCAGCCTCTTTGGCTCACACATGACTTGGGGGAGTCCACACACCTCAGAGATGACGCGTCTCTGTCTGTTAACGTCTACGTCCCATGAGTCAGAAGTCAGGTAGTTTCGATAAACACGACAAAACACTATTATATTAGTTGTGTGAAGAAAGTATTCAACCAAAACATGGGCTTTATTAAGCTCAAAACACCGCATGTACACAACTAAACAATAAGAGACAAATATTAGACATAAAGGGCGCAGCTCATGTCAGCGCTAATGTAAATGGAATATACAACATTATCCACCTCTTAGAACAAGGCAACAATATAACAATACGTTAAAATAATTAAAATCGAGGAGGAGAATAACGATCTGGATGTCTCCGTACACGAAGACCACGACGAGGTGGAGGCGAAGTTTGAGGTGACAACATAGAAGGCGTACATACAGGTTCTCCAACACACTCAAGTTCATGTGATTGAGATAAACATGACCGTGTTTCGATTCCGTTTTCATTCGTTGATTCGCCATTCGTTGATTCTGCCGTAGTCTCTCTCGGCCAATGTGATAGATCTTCAGGCACTGTATCACTGTTTACTTCAGCGACGCGTGTCCGGTCTGCACCGATAGGAGTAGCGTTATCAGTAGGATATGGAGCTATATCTCTTAAGGAGACCGAAGACTCGCGACCGTCAAGATATCGTATGTGGGCATACATTGGATTTGAGTCCACCAGCTCCACTTTGCGCACCAAAGGCTCATCTTTGTTGTTACGGACGAAATTTCGCAGTAGAACTGGTCCCGGGCGAGTCAGCCAAGTTGGCAACGATTTTCCAATAGATGAACGCCTTTCGTAATTGAACATCCGCTCGTGTGGTGTGCAGTTCGTCGACGTACAGAGGAGGGAGCGTATACAATGCAGTGCACGTGGTAGCACTTGTTCCCAGTGGGTATCAGGTAAGCCTGTTGAACGAAGCGCTAGTTTCACCGATTTCCACACAATGCCGTTAACTCTCTCTACGTGGGAATTACCTTGCGGATGGTATGGCGTCGACTTGCTTGATGCCACGCCTTGTTGCAGTAAGTAATTTCTAACATCTTGAGACATGAACCCAAGTCCTCTGTCTGAATGGACAAACGCAGGTGTTCCGAAAAGTGAGAATATCTCTTCTAAACAACGGATGACTGTCGACGAGGAGGTGTCTTTGCACGGAAAAGCGAAAGGGTACCGGGAGTATTCATCAACCGCGACAAATATATACTTGTTGTTGCTCTTGGAAGGCAACGGTCCCTTGAAGTCAACACTGAGTCGGTCCATTGGCTTAGTGGCTGAAACAAGCGTTCCTGCAGGAACCCTGGCAAACCGAGGCTTCACTTCCGCACAAATTCGGCAAGATGAACACAGAGTTTTCACATCACTAGTCGAAAATGGAAGATGTTTCGTTCTAACGTAGTGCAACATTCGTGTTACGCCGGGATGACACAGTTCGGTATGTATTTGAGGGAGTGACAATGTGTGAGACATTCCACAGCACACTCGACTGAGAGCATCCGGTGCAACCTTCAGTTTGCCAGGACGATATTTAATCTGGTAGCAGTAGTTTGCTAGTTCCATCCGCCATCCTTGAATTTTATCGTTCTTTATTTTTGAACGTTTTCTACTGTCGAACATGAAAGCAACGGAGCGCTGGTCAGTGACGATAGTGAATTTGTTGCTTGATAAGAAATGACGCCATTTTCGTACCGCCTCAATTACGGCGGTCGCCTCTTTCTCTACTGCTGGGTACATTCGTTCATTGGTGTTAAGCGTCCTAGACATGAAAGCAACAGGCCGACCACTTTGATTTAAAGTTGCTGAAATGGCGACATCCGACGCGTCAGTCTCTACAACGAACGGAATTCCAAAGTCAGGTGCAACCAGCATCGCCTTGATCAACTTTTGTTTGATGGAAGAGAATGCCAGCTGTGCTTCTGGATTCATCGGAAAAGTTTCTACCGTCAAGAGAGGTTGAACTATGTCTGAGAATTGTGGGATCCATTTAGCGTAGTACGAGAACATTCCCAGTATCCTCTTCAACTCTTGCTTATTTGTGGGAGCGCTGAGCTGAATGAGGGGCTGTAAACGCTCCTTATCTGGTTTTATCAATCCATTGCAAATTTCATATCCCAGAATGTTGATATTTGACGATGAGATGATGGACTTTTTGTGATTAAGTGTCAAATGACGACGTTTGGCAGCTTCTATGAATTTATTCACGTTCATATCGTGTTCTCTCTGATCCTTGCCAGCTATGGTTATATTGTCCAGATATACGAACGTATTATCTAACCCTTCCTGTTCTACGAAACTGTCCATTGCGCGCTGGAAAGCCGCAACACCATTAGTGATCCCAAATGGTATCCGCTTGAACTGATACAACTTCCCATTTGCCTCAAAAGCAGTGTACGGTTTGTCTGCTTGGTTAATAGCCACCTGATGATAGGCACTTTTCAAGTCAAAAGTTGAAAACACGCGGTAAGTAGCAAGATTTATTATAATATCATCGATTTTAGGCAAAGGATACGCATCCGCACTGGTATATATATTGATAGTGTTAGAATAATCAATGCACATTCTCTTCTTGTGCTTTCCTTTGGTCACCACCACCTGGGCTCTCCAGGGTGACGTGCTGGGCTCGATTATGTCACTTGAGAGCAAGTTGTTAATCTCTTCCTCTATGAATACCTTATCTTGTGGACTGAACTGTCGAGATTTAGTCGCAATAGGTTTAATGTTCGGCTGCAAGTTGCAGAAAAGTTGTGGTTCCGGAAGTTTGGCGACAGCGAGACTGCAAACTTGACGACTCTCCTTCGAATTGACATGAAGTGTAGGTTCTGGACCATCGAACTGGAAGGTCGGAAGGTCGCACCCCTCCCGACGCTCGGGACCATCTATCGTGGTCACATTGTTGCTGCGGCCCGGCACAGAGACCGAGCTCAACGTCACGGTTGGGACGTTGATGAGCCTGTCTCCGGCTCGCGTCGTGCTTATCTGCGCGCTAACCTTATTGAGGCAACCAACTGCCTCCTGGAGCGCCCGCGTCAATACGGCGAGGTCGGCTCTGAAGTTGGCCGGAAGCATTAGCTCCCTCATCTCCACTCTAAAGGCGGTCATCTCTTCTCGCATGGCCTCCATCGTGACCTTGACGCTCTCGAACGCCCCTAGCATTGCAGCGAGATAATGATCCGGGACTGCTTCGGTTCCGGAGGATGGGCCAGGTGTGGTCTCTGCCTGCTCGAACGGGGCGTCCTCAATCTCCGCGCGAATGTTGGCGGGTGGCGTCGGAAGCCTTCTTTTCTTTGTGGGAGCCATGATGTGAGTGACAAGGATGTTTGTTACTTTTTAAAGAACGCACAGCAACAACAATAACACACACTTAAAACGGGCTCCTGAGATCATCATATGGGGCGCAGTTATGACGGCGCTTTACGCATCCTCCTCGTCGTCGTCCTCGTCCAGCGCGTATCGTCCCTTTTTGCAACGCTTCAGGTGTTTGTTTACCAGAGCCAGATCCATTCCTGCCGCCTTCAGTTTATCGGCAAAAGCCTGGGGCATCTCGCCGCTCTCCAGGGTCACCTGAGCGCGGCGCTTCAGCACCTTCTTGTTGGTCGTGGTGCGGTGACTAGACGACTCGAATTGGTCTGCATCCACGATGCCCCCGACCTTCATTGACTCCACAGTGACGTGGTATAGGTCCGGGAACCGCGCTGCCGAGAGAGGAGCTAGCTCATTGGGCATAATGGATCTGGCGAGGTCCCACACCCGAGGATTGCCTTTCGATATCTTGGCTTTGACATCCTTGTAAAGGGGTAGGTACCCCTCACATTGGGCAAAGACAGCCGGAAGGGTGAACGCCAGGTTCGTGTGGGCTGTCTCACAGAATGACGCCATTGCGTTCAAGGCCAACATTCCGGACCCCGTAAAGACGAGGTCTACTTGGGCCCTGACTGACCTTGCGGCCGCTTTCATGCCAGATGGCTCTGGTACCATCAGGGCCTCGGCGATGGCCTTGCGGCTGACGTGCCGGGCGAACACAGGTTGAAGCTGGAGGAACGCGTCCGGCAGTTCCCCCGTCTGAAACTCGGCGAGGTACCCGCCGTCCGAGGTGAGGGCGGCTACCGCTGTGGACCATCGCTTGGCCAGATATGAGGAGTTCAGACGCGTCAAGGGCTTTGCCATCTGGCAAAGAGCTGACATAGCTATAGTAGTGTATAGGGCAAGAATCTATTGATTTTTACCCCAGCGCCACCTACCGGTCAGGTGTGTAAGTGAACTATTGATTTTTCCCCCCTCGCGACCGGTCAGGTGTGTATTGATTTTCCCCCCCCCTCGCGACCGGTCAGGTGTGTATTGATTTCCCCCCCACCCCCCTTTACTACCGATCAATACGTGTGTGGTGCAATTAGTGTATGTCACGCATGGTACAATTAATATCCTAATTGACCGTCACACATATTAATCACGGTATTGTTGAAAAAGATAATTTACATGCAGGTTTATGAAAAACACGTCATTTTACATGGTCGGTCACAATTGCACAGTTTGAATATTTAGGTATACGATAACTCCTCTATTACCAGATTAGAAACGAGGCCTCGACTATCGATCAATACGTGTGTGGTACAATTAGTGTATGTCACACATATTAATCACGGTATTGTTGAAAAAAGTTTATTTGCATACAGATTTATGAAAAATACATCATTTTACATGGCCGGTCACAATTGTACAGTTTGAATATTTTCGCCCACAATTGACACTTGGTAACGGCACAACTACGCTCGTTTCTATAAGTATGATAATGTTTGCACAATTCATGTTTAACACTTAAACACTTGTAAATATATTTGGTGTGTGGCGGTAAGACAGTTTCAATGTTCGATATGTTCAGCGCCAATATACTTGATAGGCGTTTGGCCATATCTTGTCCGACGGTGTATATCGTGCCATCGGACAGTTGCCGCAGCATATCACCGACAGTTTTCAATTTTGTTCTGTAGCATGCATTGTTGTAGGGGTTGTAAGCATAGTCGAGTCCGTGTATGTTGCGTTTGAGAAAGTCGAAATGTTTCCGCAGTGGTTCGTCTATGCGTAGATCATCGGGCGGTGGAAACACGGTGCACCAAAACACACCGCTCACGGTGTCATGTACACACAACTCTTTTACGATCAGAGTGCTCTCTTTGTACTGAAAACACTCACACTGTAGAATCAGTACCATAATACACGTAATATTTGCTCGTTACGTTCGGTGTTGCCCCAGACAAATCGCGACACAAACTGTGCCAAAGTTTCACCTTGATCGAATAGTTTAACAAATAGAGCACAATAATGTCCACATGTGTCTGTGCCTGGGTGTTGAATGCTTTTCACGTTGACCACACATTGTCGTGCGCCCCCGTGACGATCTATAAATCGTTGAAACAAGGGGTGCCAGTCAGGTGTGAAACCGCTCGAGTCAAAATAGCTCAACATGTGTGTGTCCCATGCAAACACCACCCAATGTAAACCTGACTGCCATTGTGGCTGTGTATTTACAATTATAGAACCGTGTTGCTGAAACAGGAAATCGTCTATTTGATCACAGGCCCACACGCCATCGAACGTGGACACTCGAGCTAGAATATTATTCAACTGTATTGAATTCATATTTTGAAATCTGTCACCACATTGTTTCTGCCGTCAATGCTAATTTCGTTCTCAAACGCTGCGTACACCACGATACTTATAGGCTCAGGCAAAGCGTTGGCAAAAGTAATTTCGCAGCGTACGTTACCGTACTGTTTTCCGTGAATGTGATCTCCAGCGCAACCATCCGGTGACAGGTCAACTACAAACAGTGTATATCCGGATGGATAGTCACTGTGTGATATGTCTATGTCCTGGTTATCAATGTCCAAGCCGGTACCGTTGTAGAGCGACAAATATGAGTTCATGTACAATCCTTTTGCAAAGTCTGGTTTGAACGGCTGTGCTGGGTACGGTTCACCATTTATGAAAAACTGTAAACTATTCACATTATAGTTTTGAAAATTCCAAGGATTCTTACTGATACTACCGTGGAACGCATCTGTACTCACCATACCCAATAATATTTGTCGAGGCACTTGACTTGTGAACAAATTATTAAGAGTTGCGTTGAGATTCCCCTGCGGAATTGTGAACGATTTCATAACAACACGTGGTATGCTATACACTGCCGGCGTTTTATTCAATTGGCTATTATAATCAACCCACACTGAATCTTGCAGAGTCACTTTCTCCACGTGTAAACTCAAATCTAAAATCTCAACTTTATAATTATCCAAGTCAGACATCAACACAAACTGATCAGGATTTCTGATGAATTTGATTTTTTCCGAAACGGTGCTCGGTAGTATACGACACTGATGACAAATATCCAACTGTAACGGCATACAAAAATCCACCACACCACTGCTGGCTATCCACCGTTTCCGCTCGGCAAATCCCTTGTTGTCACCGTTAATTTCATCCATTGCACCAGCTGTATCTCGTTTCCAAAGACTGGCGCGTAAATGGCCTGCTTTAGCTCCCTTATTGTAGGATGTAAGTGTTTCCAAGTATGCTCGATAAATGTTTTTTTGTTTTTTAACACGTACTATTCCAAAGTGTTGTTTAAGTCTGTTTCCAACTATTTGCTCTTCGATGATGTTACTACTAATACGCAATAATCTGCTGTCACCTCTATTGTGTATTTCCTTTTGCCTTTCAGGTACTAGCAATGATACAAGTGCTACTTTCCATTTCCTCACCTCCAATTCTAATCTGTGTGGTAAATCGACTCTGAAGTTAGCTGTGGTGTTGTTAGGGTAGTTTGCTGGTGAACTCACACTAGGGATATTAATATAGAAATCACACATTCCTCCATGAACGTTTGATACATACTAAAGGTGTTAATACTTTTTTGAAAAATTTATACGTAAACAGTGTGTGTGTGTGTGTGTGTGTGTGTGTGTGTGTGTGTGTGTGTGTGTGTACCGACTTCCATTCGTATTGTCACGCATTGTACACCTGGTCATCCTGACAGGGATGTGTGTGTGTGTGTGTGTGTGTGTGTGCGTGTGCGTGTGTGTATGTGTGTGTGTGTGTGTGTGTGTGTGCGTGTGTGTGTGAGTGTGTGTGTGTGTGTTTGTGTGTGTGTGTGTGCGTGTGTGTGCAATTAACAAACAACACATGACAGTATGGGTCAAGCTGCTGCAGTAGTTTCTGTCAATTAAGCATCTGGTTTTTTTTTCCAACGCATAACACAGACGCAACACACTTTAGAGTGACACAATGTGTGCGGGCACCCATCCATCTGTATTGACACGTATTGTACACCTGGTCATCCTGACATAGTGTGTGTGTGTGTGTGTGTGTGTGTGTGTGTGTGTGTGTGTGTGTGTGTGTGTGCGTGTGTGTGTGTGTGTGTGTGCGCGCGTGTGTGCAATTAACAAACAACACATGACAGTATGGGTCAAGCCGCTGCAGTAGTTTCTGTCAATTAAGCATCTGGTATTTTTTTTCCAACGCATAACACAGACGCAACACACTCTAGGGTGACACAATGTGTGTGGACACCCTTCCATCCGTATTGGCACGTATTGTACACCTGGCCATCCTGACATAGTGTGTGTGTGTGTGTGTGTGTAGGTGCCGCAGCCGCACAGGTGCCGCTGCGGCTCAATGACCGACCGATGGGGCCACCACAGTCTGTCGTGCTGCCACAACGTCGGCCGACTGCCGCGTCACACTGCCCTGAACGACATCGTTCATCGCAGTTTGGCGTCGGCAGGAGTCGCGGCAGTGCTGGAACCTCGCGGTCTGAACCGAGGCGACGGCCGCCGGCCGGACGGGATCACCATCTTTCCCTTCCGGCGTGGCAAATCACTGGTTTGGGATGCAACGTGCACCAACACTTTCAGCAGAGCACACCTGTTGGAGGGTGCAGTCGCTCCCGGGGCAGCGGCTCGGGCGGCCGAGGAGACTAAAAGACGGCGCTACTTGGACCTGAGCCAGCGGTATGACTTCGCGCCGCTGGCCGTCGAAACAACCGGCGTGTTGGGGTCCACATTCGACGATCTCATCAAGATCATCGGTCGTCGAATAACAGAGCGTTCTGGAGAGCCGCGCGAGACGGCCTGGCTCAGACAGCGGGTCAGTCTGGCGGTCGTGCGCGGCAACGCGGCAGCTATCACCGGGCTGCTGAACTGATGTGTTTGTGTGTGCGTGTTTGTCAGTTTTATATCGTGTTTTGTATGAGTGTATGATTGTGTATGTATAATATAATGCCTGTGTAGGTGTGTGTGTGTGTGTGTGTGTGTATGTGTGTGTGTGTGTGTGTGTGTGTGTGTGTGTGTGTGTGTGTGTGTGTGTGTGTGTCGACTTGGCTTGAATAGTGTTATTAGGGAAATAGAGCAATGTGAATTCTGCTTTAGGCTATATGGTTCACGTGTATATATATATATATATATATATATATATATATATATATATATATATATATATATATATATATATATATATATATATATATACTGTCGCTGAGTTGAACGTTCTATATTCTGTAGTTATCGCACACACATATCTACCCTCTTGTCTCGATTTACATCATGGAGCTGAATATGAAACTACGATTTGTAGAGGAAGGAGAACCGCAAATAACATATTATAGGTCTCATTTGACCCAAGATAAAGCTGTACAAACCGATCAAAACTACAAAACTTTCCAACGTACAAATTATCCAAAGGTGACACCTATAGAGATGTGTGTGATACGTGACGAAGATTACGATGACAGCACGGACTCGTCATTATCGCCACAGCGACCTAAGGTGTCGGAAGATGGGTGGATACAGCCTCTGAGCTACAAAACACGACGCAGACAACGCCTCCGTCATCGACCACCTTCTTCTTCAAGTCCAGACTCGGAGAATTCCACCGATCAACGTTTATGGGAAATATTGGTTGGTATGGATATACCACCACCATCGCCACCACCACCCGCACCAGATGTGGACAACATTATCGAGGATATACATCGCTTGTTTGTATAATTTGTGTGTGTGTTTGGGTGTGTGTGTGTGTGTGTGCGTGTGCGTGCGTGAAAATATATTGTTTAGAAATGGGTTACAATCCTTTTCACTGCATGAACGTATTGAAACATCAAATTTTTATTTCAAACACACACATAAACATACTCATTTATTTATTACTCATTTATTCATACTCATACAAAGTTTGACGTACGTGCACATAGGTGTAGCAGTAGGTGGATGTCGGAAGAGACGAGAGAAAAAAAAGGAAAAAAAAAGTGTTCGATAAATTGTATCCGCTTCGCTATCGATACACATGTGTATTGTGTAATGAGTGTGGCATTTATTTGATCTTACGGTAGATTGGCTGGCCGTGTGCGGTAACTGTCAATAACAAATCAGTTTTACTCATTTGGAATTCTTCGTAGCGTTTTGTAGGTACACGAAAATGTTTTCTTTCAGCAAACGTCTTCATAATAATCTCGTTGACGAACACTAGTTGATCTGAACTGTTGCCACTGTTATTGCCGCTGTTGGGTGGAGAGTAGATCAGAGTTTCGTCATGCAGTGACAGGACAATTTGTCTGACACGAATTTCGAAGGTTGAAAACAGTTTGTTGATAATGTCGGTACGCATTTTGCGATTGGTCACTGTGTCCAGAAGAATGTGAATCAAGCCGTCTCGGTAGAATATTTTCAAGCACGACTTACGGATTTTCCAGAACGGATCGTGACAATGCGTATAATCCATACACTGCTCCAGCTGTTTTTTCACACGCTTCAGATTCTTGCGAATGCTGTCACCCCTGACAGTTCCGATGATTACCCATACACGTTGACCGATTGTAGTTCCTTGCAGTACCGGTAAAAGATTGGTGTCGATAAAGTCTATTTCGTAGCACTGTAAAGGCATTATATGTGGTTCAGACGCCACTGCAGCCACAGGCGTATCGTTAAAAATTATATTGTCGACAATATTTTCAAATGTCAACTCACCGCTTTGCACCTCCATATCGTTTGCACGAACAGTGTTGAATGTCAATCCGGTGTCCACACCGACCATGTGTTTGTAACAATGCCCTATTAATATTACACATGTATTGATCGGTAGTAAAGGGGGGTGGGGGGGAAATCAATACACGCCTGACCGGTCGCGAGGGGGGGGGGGGAAATCAATACACACCTGACCCGTCGCGAGGGGGGAACAATCAATAGTTCACTTACACACCTGACCGGTAGGTGGCGCTGGGGTAAAAATCAATAGATTTTTGCCCTATGCACTACTGCTATTTGAAGGGAGACAGAATACCTGCCTATGGTCAGCTTGTTGCAGGTCTCGCCCCAGTCTTCGTCGACCCTGCAGTGCTCGAGCACCAACCCTGGAAGCAATTGCATACAGGCGGACAACAGGAGGTTGATGCACACGTCGGTATCCTCCCCCTCCACGTAGAGATCCATTGCCTTATTGAGGCTCACATAAGCTGTCGCCTCCTGCAGATCGTCGACCACCGAAGGCGTGGGCATGGGGCGGTTGTCCATTGACGTGCGGCTGCTGGCCTCCATCTGCAAACCTGAAAGTACTATTAATGCAAGATAAACACGACAAAACACTATTATATTAGTTGTGTGAAGAAAGTATTCAACCAAAACATGGGCTTTATTAAGCTCAAAACACCGCATGTACACAACTAAACAATAAGAGACAAATATTAGACATAAAGGGCGCAGCTCATGTCAGCGCTAATGTAAATGGAATATACAACATTATCCACCTCTTAGAACAAGGCAACAATATAACAATACGTTAAAATAATTAAAATCGAGGAGGAGAATAACGATCTGGATGTCTCCGTACACGAAGACCACGACGAGGTGGAGGCGACGTTTGAGGTGACAACATAGAAGGCGTACATACAGGTTCTCCAACACACTCAAGTTCATGTGATTGAGATAAACATGACCGTGTTTCGATTCCGTTTTCATTCGTTGATTCGCCATTCGTTGATTCTGCCGTAGTCTCTCTCGGCCAATGTGATAGATCTTCAGGCACTGTATCACTGTTTACTTCAGCGACGCGTGTCCGGTCTGCACCGATAGGAGTAGCGTTATCAGTAGGATATGGAGCTATATCTCTTAAGGAGACCGAAGACTCGCGACCGTCAGGATATCGTATGTGGGCATACATTGGATTTGAGTCCACCAGCTCCACTTTGCGCACCAAAGGCTCATCTTTGTTGTTACGGACGAAATTTCGCAGTAGAACTGGTCCCGGGCGAGTCAGCCAAGTTGGCAACGATTTTCCAATAGATGAACGCCTTTCGTAATTGAACATCCGCTCGTGTGGTGTGCAGTTCGTCGACGTACAGAGGAGGGAGCGTATACAATGCAGTGCACGTGGTAGCACTTGTTCCCAGTGGGTATCAGGTAAGCCTGTTGAACGAAGCGCTAGTTTCACCGATTTCCACACAATGCCGTTAACTCTCTCTACTTGGGAATTACCTTGCGGATGGTATGGCGTCGACTTGCTTGATGCCACGCCTTGTTGCAGTAAGTAATTTCTAACATCTTGAGACATGAACCCAAGTCCTCTGTCTGAATGGACAAACGCAGGTGTTCCGAAAAGTGAGAATATCTCTTCTAAACAACGGATGACTGTCGACGAGGAGGTGTCTTTGCACGGAAAAGCGAAAGGGTACCGGGAGTATTCATCAACCGCGACAAATATATACTTGTTGTTGCTCTTGGAAGGCAGCGGTCCCTTGAAGTCAACACTGAGTCGGTCCATTGGCTTAGTGGCTGAAACAAGCGTTCCTGCAGGAACCCTGGCAAACCGAGGCTTCACTTCCGCACAAATTCGGCAAGATGAACACAGAGTTTTCACATCACTAGTCGAAAATGGAAGATGTTTCGTTCTAACGTAGTGCAACATTCGTGTTACGCCGGGATGACACAGTTCGGTATGTATTTGAGGGAGTGACAATGTGTGAGACATTCCACAGCACACTCGACTGAGAGCATCCGGTGCAACGTTCAGTTTGCCAGGACGATATTTAATCTGGTAGCAGTAGTTTGCTAGTTCCATCCGCCATCCTTGAATTTTATCGTTCTTTATTTTTGAACGTTTTCTACTGTCGAACATGAAAGCAACGGAGCGCTGGTCAGTGACGATAGTGAATTTGTTGCTTGATAAGAAATGACGCCATTTTCGTACCGCCTCAATTACGGCGGTCGCCTCTTTCTCTACTGCTGGGTACATTCGTTCATTGGTGTTAAGCGTCCTAGACATGAAAGCAACAGGCCGACCACTTTGATTTAAAGTTGCTGAAATGGCGACATCCGACGCGTCAGTCTCTACAACGAACGGAATTCCAAAGTCAGGTGCAACCAGCATCGCCTTGATCAACTTTTATTTGATGGAAGAGAATGCCAGCTGTGCTTCTGGATTCATCGGAAAAGTTTCTACCGTCAAGAGAGGTTGAACTATGCCTGAGAATTGTGGGATCCATTTAGCGTAGTACGAGAACATTCCCAGTATCCTCTTCAACTCTTGCTTATTTGTGGGAGCGCTGAGCTGAATGAGGGGCTGTAAACGCTCCTTATCTGGTTTTATCAATCCATTGCAAATTTCATATCCCAGAATGTTGATATTTGACGATGAGATGATGGACTTTTTGTGATTAAGTGTCAAATGACGACGTTTGGCAGCTTCTATGAATTTATTCACGTTCATATCGTGTTCTCTCTGATCCTTGCCAGCTATGGTTATATTGTCCAGATATACGAACGTATTATCTAACCCTTCCTGTTCTACGAAACTGTCCATTGCGCGCTGGAAAGCCGCAACACCATTAGTGATCCCAAATGGTATCCGCTTGAACTGATACAACTTCCCATTTGCCTCAAAAGCAGTGTACGGTTTGTCTGCTTGGTTAATAGCCACCTGATGATAGGCACTTTTCAAGTCAAAAGTTGAAAACACGCGGTAAGTAGCAAGATTTATTATAATATCATCGATTTTAGGCAAAGGATACGCATCCGCACTGGTATATATATTGATAGTGTTAGAATAATCAATGCACATTCTCTTCTTGTGCTTTCCTTTGGTCACCACCACCTGGGCTCTCCAGGGTGACGTGCTGGGCTCGATTATGTCACTTGAGAGCAAGTTGTTAATCTCTTCCTCTATGAATACCTTATCTTGTGGACTGAACTGTCGAGATTTAGTCGCAATAGGTTTAATGTTCGGCTGCAAGTTGCAGAAAAGTTGTGGTTCCGGAAGTTTGGCGACAGCGAGACTGCAAACTTGACGACTCTCCTTCGAATTGACATGAAGTGTAGGTTCTGGACCATCGAACTGGAAGGTCGGAAGGTCGCACCCCTCCCGACGCTCGGGACCATCTATCGTGGTCACATTGTTGCTGCGGCCCGGCACAGAGACCGAGCTCAACGTCACGGTTGGGACGTTGATGAGCCTGTCTCCGGCTCGCGTCGTGCTTATCTGCGCGCTAACCTTATTGAGGCAACCAACTGCCTCCTGGAGCGCCCGCGTCAATACGGCGAGGTCGGCTCTGAAGTTGGCCGGAAGCATTAGCTCCCTCATCTCCGCTCTAAAGGCGGTCATCTCTTCTCGCATGGCCTCCATCGTGACCTTGACGCTCTCGAACGCCCCTAGCATTGCAGCGAGATAATGATCCGGGACTGCTTCGGTTCCGGAGGATGGGCCAGGTGTGGTCTCTGCCTGCTCGAACGGGGCGTCCTCAATCTCCGCGCGAATGTTGGCGGGTGGCGTCGGAAGCCATCTTTTTTCTTTTTTTGGGAGCCATGATGTGAGTGACAAGGATGTTTGTTACTTTTTAAAGAACGCACAGCAACAACAATAACACACACTTAAAACGGGCTCCTGAGATCATCATATGGGGCGCAGTTATGACGGCGCTTTACGCATCCTCCTCGTCGTCGTCCTCGTCCAGCGCGTATCGTCCCTTTTTGCAACGCTTCAGGTGTTTGTTTACCAGAGCCAGATCCATTCCTGCCGCCTTCAGTTTATCGGCAAAAGCCTGGGGCATCTCGCCGCTCTCCAGGGTCACCTGAGCGCGGCGCTTCAGCACCTTCTTGTTGGTCGTGGTGCGGTGACTAGACGACTCGAATTGGTCTGCATCCACGATGCCCCCGACCTTCATTGACTCCACAGTGACGTGGTATAGGTCCGGGAACCGCGCTGCCGAGAGAGGAGCTAGCTCATTGGGCATAATGGATCTGGCGAGGTCCCACACCCGAGGATTGTCTTTCGATATCTTGGCTTTGACATCCTTGTAAAGGGGTAGGTACCCCTCACATTGGGCAAAGACAGCCGGAAGGGTGAACGCCAGGTTCGTGTGGGCTGTCTCACAGAATGACGCCATTGCGTTCAAGGCCAACATTCCGGACCCCTTAAAGACGAGGTCTACTTGGGCCCTGACTGACCTTGCGGCCGCTTTCATGCCAGATGGCTCTGGTACCATCAGGGCCTCGGCGATGGCCTTGCGGCTGACGTGCCGGGCGAACACAGGTTGAAGCTGGAGGAACGCGTCCGGCAGCTCCCCCGTCTGAAACTCGGCGAGGTACCCGCCGTCCGAGGTGAGGGCGGCTACCGCTGTGGACCATCGCTTGGCCAGATATGAGGAGTTCAGACGCGTCAAGGGCTTTGCCATCTGGCAAAGAGCTGACATAGCTATTTGAAGGGAGACAGAATACCTGCCTATGGTCAGCTTGTTGCAGGTCTCGCCATGATCAGATGGAATATGATGACACAATTATCGAATAAATACCACAGCCACATTTCCGCTATCGTATTTGCCGGTTTGAACACGCCGCAAAAATCGCACATGGAAACATACAATACATATCCAATGCAGCCATTCATAGCCACATAAGCGCAAAAATCGCTAATTAGTCAAATACAGAACAACCATGAAAAGAAGACAGCCGCAAATGCCAGTGAACACCTGCATTGACATATCGAAACGTGATCGAAGATTATGTCAGAGAAGCAACAACAAACAAGTGTACTAGAATAGTCAGTGACCTTGAAATCTATACTCATTTTTTTTAATTATGGAAACAAATTCATTGCACACATATTTGGATGAAATCAAATTTTTAATGCGTCGAATTGTGATTATAAATGAACCGAAACTTGTCCTCAACCGACCGGTTGCTGTCTTCACTGGAAATGTTGTCATTATTCTACCAGAAAGATAATTGTGTAATTTTTTTAGCATATTCCCAGTGAAGCTAATTATAAATTTCACCAGTGAAGATAATATTTCAGACTTTTTGCGTAGTGTATATTCTAAAAAGTATACATGAGGTTACTCATGATACTCATTTGCCAGCGAACTTATCAGTACTCGTTATCAGTACTCGCACCTAAACTTTGGACACACATTCGACGTATTATTATCGCTGGTTGGTGTATTTTGCGAATGCTACGATTTGTTGGTGGTTTTTGCCTTTATGCGATTGCTATATCACTAGTCACTAGACGTTTTCCATTCCATGTGATTTTATTGGAAAGTTTGATGTTTCTCCGTTCAATTTTTCGTAGAAGACATTGAAAACGGCGCTACGAAAACGGGGCAGGTGAGAAACAACGATAGTAAGAATTGATCGAACGGTGATTTCGTTTTTTATTGTGTTTTGTTTTGGGATAAGATTCTCGGGAAAATGATAAAAGAACTGTATATTTAGTTACCGTTTGCACCCGATATATGCGCAGTCGTTTGATCACTTAGACATGCAGTATTTGTTGAATATTCATCATATTCACTAAATTATTCAACTGTTTGCTGGCTATGAACCTGTTTTACAATGTGATGAACAAAACTGAGGCAGACGTCGATTTCATGATGGTCATATGGAGTGCATCTGCTGCTTAATGTCAAGCGATGGACTGTTTTTTATCACTTCGTTTGACCAGCGATATATTTCGTATACTTTTCAGTGTTACAACGGGTGTTTCATTGGTTCAACTGTCGATTATGCCAACGCGTAAATCTAAACGTGTGTGTGCAGGTGTATGTGTGTGTGGTGAGTGTTGAAATGTTGGCGAGTGTTATTGTGACGCTGAGTCGCTTGCTATTGTCGCCTCTCGCAGCGACCACGACTGTTGCATCGTCAAATAACTGGTCCACCATGAGCTCCCCTCAATCTTTTTCCTTGCCTTCCGCTTCTTCATCTTCTCTGTCTTGTTCTCCCGCGGCCAATCCTCCGGCTACGTTGCTGTGGGATTTCACGCGGCTTGACAATGTCAGCGAGTGGCTCGAGAGTTCTGACGGCACGGAGCGGCGCGCCGGCATGTCCACCGGCTCGTTCAAGCTCTACTCGACCGCCTCGTTCAGACGGGCCGTCATGTTCTCGCTGCTCGTGCCGCAGCCCAACGGCGCCGGATTTGTCGGCTTCCGTGTGGCGCGCGCGCTAGATTTGTCGCCATATTCTGCTGTTGTGTTGCGGTGTAGAGCGCGCGGCGCCAACCGTCACTACAAAGTCTACGTGAAACAAGCCTCCAACTCGGCGACACACCACGACGGCGGTGCCTACGAGGCGCATTTTCATCTGCACGACGAGCAGTTTGAGCGCGTGCGACTGCCGCTTGCTCAGTTTCACTTCTATTTCCGCGGCAGACAGCAGAAAGACGCGCCCGCCCTCGATCCGGCCGCAATCGCAGTGTTTGGCGTTCAAATATACGGCGGTGTGTACGACGACTTCAAGCAGAGCGGGGTGGCCGCGCTGGAGATCGACTGGATCGGCGCGGATTAGTCAAAATAGGCGTGTGTCTGTATGTTTGTTTGTCTGTGTGTTTGGTGGGGTGTAGGTTGGATTCTTTAGGTTAGTTAGTCTCCAGAATGCAACCCAGTTTGTTTTGCTTTGCTGGAAATTCGTGTGTGTTTGTGTGTGTGTGTGTGTGTGGCTTTTTTCTTAGCATATTCAGACAGTGTAGTTTACAGTAGTTGATTCATAGGGGGCGCCACTAGCAGTGCAACAGTTGACTCAATGTTGTTGTATTTCGTGCGAGCGTCATGTGTCAGTAGTGAATATACGGTTCATAAACGCCACTCGACTCTTGCCCGCCAAATTACTGGACTTTCAATCTCATCTCTTCGAGAAGAAAACCAAATTTGCGCAACTTTTTGCGTTTAAATTTGAAATTTACGTTTTGCATTAATTTTGAACGGCTCATATTTTTGTGGCGATGTTTTGAATGAGGTTTAATTCCATCTGAAGATTTAGGCGGAGTTTTAGCAGTGTATTGTGTGTGTGTGTGTGTGTGTTGTGATCAGATATGCAGGTGTAATGTGATATGGAGGTGTGATGCGCCTAAATGATTTTGCTATTCAGCCCCAGGTAAGCATTGTACACGCAACAAACAAGATATATTTTATATTTTTGTTTTTAATGCGTTGTGTATATGACTGATGAATCCTCCGAATTAACAAACAATTTTATCATTATTTCACAGTTTTATGTGTCTAGTTGAAGGGTATAAGTCTCTAATTGAAACATTACTTTGGGTTTTATCAGTTAAACACTTGTGAATTAATATTTTACTTCACTTGTGTATATAGTTCTTGTAATTTTATTTTATTTGCGCATTTGTTTATGTTTTCTCATACACACATGAAGAGTTTATGCTTGTATGTGAATTTTCAATACAATTATTATTGCTGCAGAAAACACATGAACTGCATGTTGTAGCATTTTGAACGTATAACAGATAAGAAACTGGAATAGAGAGAAAAATGCGCTATATTAACACACACACACACACACACACTCACACACACATGCAGACACAAATGTGGATTGTGATAAATAACGATTAATTTGGCTAGATTCAAAACAAATTAACAAACATTGCATAATATTTTCATCGAAACTGCTGTTTAATTTCTAATTTTCCAAGCAACAATCTTCGACGTATAATCGACTGTATATGGTGTATATATTGACACTTCTGAAATACTACACGATGGTACATTTTTCGGGCTGTGCGTTTTAGCGTTGTATTGTGTGTGCATGTGTGTGTGTGTGTGTTTCTATGGACTTTTAGCTAGTAGATGTCCGGTCTCAACCGTGCTTCCCCTGCATATATGCAAACATTCACATACACACACACACACATACATACACATTCATACAGTAATGTTTAATGGTGCGCACTGAAGTTCACGGTTATGCGTGTGTGTGTGTATGTATACATCTGTGTGTATGTGTATGTATGTCTGTATGTATGTCTGTGTGTATGTGTGTGTGTGTGTGTCAAGTGATCTGGTTCAGATTTTGCTGAATGACCGCACATGCACACACATACACACATACATACATACACATACACATTGTCTGCAGTGTCATTTGTGACCACCTGTTCTGTGTGTTTGCTTCAAGCTTGGTCCCTTGGTTCACCAGACTGCGCCATATAATACTTCCCCATGTGTGTGTGTGTGTGTGTGTGTGTGTGTGTGTGTGTGTGTGTGTGTGTGTGTGTGTGTGTGTGTGTATTCATGGTGTGGTTCTGTCGTGTTTTCTTTCCTTCTTGCTCCGTGTGTCGTGCTCTCTCTTTGAAGTCCCATCTCCTCCCTCGGCCTCTCTTCTTCTTTGTATATTTGTGTGTGTGTGTGGGTGTAGGGGGGTGTAAGCACGTGTGTTGTGCTCAGCTCACTAGGGCAGCAGCTTTCTGGCACACACACACACACACACACACACACGAAACTACTCGGGGATGTAAGCATGTTGACATTCGAGAGTCAGATTAAGATTGTATATGTGTGTGTGTGTGTGTGTGTGTGTGGACTGCCGAGTGGTAGGTCGTCTGGTGGCCTTAGGCAAACTGGGCACTTCAATCGCCAGCCTTCGACCCATACAAACACACACACACACATACACATACATACTCGGAAGTAGAGCGAAGAGTGGCCACGGCTTGTGTGTGCCTTGGTAAGTATATGTGCTGTGTGTGTGTGTGTGTGTGTGTGTGTGTGTGTGTGTTTGTGTGTGTGTGTGTGTGTGTTTCATGAGGGTTCTGCAGGTATAGGCTGTTGTGGGTCAACGTCGTTTAAGTCTGTATGTGTATTCATGTGTGTGTGTGTGTGTATGTCTTGGAGGGTGCAGAGAGGGAAATATTTTCCCATTGGGGTCGCGCAAACAAGAGCTGCTGTCCTTTACACACACACACACACACACACACACACACACACACACACACACACACATTTAGGAGCAGACAGACGAGCGTTCATAGTTGTGACCTGTTCTGGGTCGTGGGAATGGTCGTGGATGTCGCGTTACCATAGTAACAACATCCCCGTAGCTCCCAAACGCCAGCTGTGTGTGTGTGTGTGTGTTTGACATCGGCGATAGATATTTGGCGAGTTTGAGCGAGTATAGGCTAGTTCATGTGTGGATGTGTGTGTGTGTGTTTTTTTTGTTTTTGTTGATGAGGAAGTATTTGTAAGCGTAAGGGTCGGTCAGGAAATGGAGAGTGAGTTTGGTAGCCAGTAAGCAGAAATGTCGCCAAGATAGAAAATATAATTCGCCAAATGTCGCCCACGAAAGGAATTCAAACATGGAAGGCATTCTACACTACGGCGTTGGATTCAAACCTACCGAAGCAAGTTGATTTTGAAGGCTGCAAATATGTTGTCCGTACTGTTTTTCTAAAGAGGTAGTATTTAAGAACGTCGTTTATCAATCGATACTGATTCTAGTACGATTAGTGATGTGTATTGAAGAATATTCCGGTAATGGTTTTTTCCCAATCAAATCACGTATAAATTGAATAAAACGCGTATTTACAAGTGTAAATGCAACCACTCGTATAAGTATATACTGGAACGTTTAGTTAATATATAAATAGGCGAAAATTTTGTTATATTAGTTATATAGTTAGTTAGTTAGTTACATTTTGTTATATTAGTTGTTATATAATTTTGCAATATTAGTAACGGTTAAAATGTAGCTGAATTCGGTTGGACGTTACTCACTCACTTAGTGTCGGTCCCAAGTTCCGTTCAATGGCATTCTCTACATTTCAAATATGTATGCAGAACTTGTTGAACGGAAGGTGGAATGGAAACTTGAATTTGAGCAGGTGACGATCACCTTCGGTGTGAAACTCGTGTTCGATCTGTTGGCCCGAGCCTCCGAAACGTCTTGAGCTGCCGAAACTCTGTGTGATCACATTTAGACTGGCCTCGATCGGTAGATACGTGGACAGTGCTTGCATATCGATTGTGTTGATGCTGTGCGGTTGGGCGTGTTCGATATCCACCCCACCGCTGCGGTCATACATGAATCCGTCAAAGTTATCTGTTCTCCACTGGTCGATGGTTGTGTCCAGTTGTTCTGTGATTGCTTCAGGAAGGTGTTTATATCTGCGATAGTAGCTGAAGTCGCCCAAGAAGATCACCGGATGATGGCGTGGTTTCTCCTCTCGAATTGAATGTAGAATGTCCAGTAGGCTGAACAACTCACTCCGACGAGACAAATGTACTCCCACCATGGTGAAACACTCTTTCGCACCTTCCACCTGGCAGAATTCCACCATATATGGAGGCCTAACATAGTCGTCACGCTGATACTTGGTCGCATGTGCCACTTTGAACACATCTGTCTTGTAGATGAATGTGGATAACTCGTTGTCAACCCGGGTGTACTTTGATTCCTCCCCGGCCGGTGTGATCTCATCGACCACTTTCGAATCCTCAATTCCTTGCAGGTGTATGATGTCGTAGCGTTGAACAATCTGGTGGAGTGCGTCTTTCTGGGCCTTGGTGAGGCTGTAGTAGCGATGCATCGACAGGCTGTCCAGATTGTACGTAGCTATTTTGTACTGTTGGCCTGCCGAGACAAACCTGCCGGACGTCGCACATTGTAGCGCCAGCATCGTCAAAAGAGCGCCATATCTGGATCGGTAGGCCGACATATTCGTAATGGTTTCCCAGTGTCTCGCGGCTTGTTTCCGACTAGTGCTCCGGTTGAAGGTGATGTCGGTTTTTATTCGGTAGAGTTTTGTTTATGACATCAATCTCACTATCAGTATCTCATTTGATGTGGTTCTATGTGGGTTGGAAGTTTTGGCTTACAAGAGGCATCATCACCATTAGGCATTGAGAATGTAGTACAATGTTGTCATGTGTTTACTCTGGTAGATTTGCTACAAAGATTGTATGACATTTTGGCGGTAAGATGATCTCGCGTTTTTGATCATTAGAGGAGTATTTTCGATACGGAACGAGGGTTTGATAAACACCAAGAACTATCGTGCATCTTGGCATTAGATGCGTGTTGAATGCGTACATGCTTCTTAACACAGGCTTATCCCAGTGTGTGCGTATCTAATGTTTCACTTGTGTTTTTCCTGCGTACTACGTTTCCCGCCGACGTTTAGGGGCTGCGCTTGCTTGATTATGCAATTGCAGTTACGTATTTGAACACAGCAGTGGAGAATGCTGTTTTGCGTGTTATTTCGCGGCGAGAAAACTTCAGATTCCCGGCTGGCACGCCGCAGATCCAGTGGCAGATACGGGTCATCTCTCAGCCACGGCCAGCTCAGATACTTCACGTACACGAAACCCACTTTTCGGCAAATGGGCTATTCCATTGAAAAATGAACCCAACCATTTCACTTCGCCAGGGAGTAATTGATCCCCAAATCACTCCTGCACAGAGCGTGTGTTTCAGACACTTGGCTACGAGACCTATTACTTTCTTGAGGTTAAAAAATTAGAACCCCTTTGCTGCTGTTTTCACTTGGAAGAACTTTGTGACTTGTTTCAGGATGTATCATGGACTTGGAATCGGCTTCCAAATGGCCCATTTATCGTAATTAACCCAACATTTATTTACATTTCCGATCCAGTAATATTGTTGAAAGGCTTCATCAAGACATTGTGGTGCGTTTTTGTGGGTGATGTGATCTGGCCAATTAATATGTCCAAGTAAATTCAGGTCCGACTACGAGAAAATGATAGTGTTTCGCAAGTGTTTGCATTGTTGTGCTGCGGCGGAGTTTCGTAAAACTCTTCAGTTTACCGGAATCAAGTTGTATCTTCATATCTCCGTGAATTGTTTGCCTTTTAACGTGCCACCAATTTGTGAAGTGAGCCAATCGGAATTCTATCGGCAAACTCGACGTCATTCCCGTTTCAGCAAATTGCGTTCGTAGTCTTTGCGAAATCGATACACACCTGTTTTCATGGGTATTTGTTTTTGTGCCAAAGTTGTACGACTTGAATAGTATATTTTCCCATTACTCTCAATATATACATGAACACGAATAGATTTGGGTAAAAATAGAAAATGACAATCGTCCGTTTATTTTGCCAATACAGAAGTACATAGCATCACACATACGTTTGTTTCACGTTGTTTCATTGCTTTTCATTTAGGTCTGTAGATCAATCGGAGTTGATATAGGCGTGCAGAAAAATCGAGAAAGTTCACTCCAGTTGGGAAGTCTTGCAGAAAACGGGTGCTTGCCGACTTCTGAGGTTGTCATGTATGAGTAGTGGGGATCGTTGTCGGTTCACGTCTGGTAGACAATATGTTTTCTGCCGAGTGTTGATCGTTTGGTGGTTGCTTGATGACGTGTTGATGAGCGGTCAGAACTCAAAATGGAGGAATTGGAAGTAGTGTAAGTGTGCTTCGATCACCAGCGTGGTATTCACAGGCTTGTGGTCGGACAATGTTCGCATGTTTATGTTGTCTATGTCAACTATTCTTGCATTTTGCACCCTGGCCGTTCCCCGCCGGCTAGTCATGAAACCGTCAAAGGAATCAGTCGGACATGTGTCAAATGTTGTCCGGAACTCGTCCGTGATTTTCCGAGGTAATTTCTTGTATTCTTTCTTTTAGAAGTTGAAGTCTCCCAAAAAGATAATCGGTTCTTCCGATAATCGGTTCTTCGTCGATGTATTTCTTTTTATTTCGTTAAGTACGTCTACCAATTGCTCCAGTTCTTTTGGAATTTCTTGTTTTGCTTTGAGATGCACGCCCACCATGATGAAGCATTGCGACTGGCTGACACCACAGAATTTGACAATATGCGGACTTCTGATGAACATTTCCGAACGACTGTATTCCATCTCCTCTTGCACACGAACAATATCATTCTTGTAGATGAATGTTGAAACCCCTTCTGTCAACTTCTTGGTTTGTGCTCTATAAGTATGCCCCCTGTGGCGTGGAGGTATAAGTTGTTGTACGACATTGGAACGCATCACTTCTTGCAGATGAATTATATCCTGATCTTGGATGATTTCACGCAGTGTTTCAGTTAGAGGTCCCAGTCTTTCATATTTGTTCATCGTTAATTTTTCAACGTTGTATGTTCCGATAGTGTACTGTGCATATTGTCGACTTGGTGGAATTAATAGCAAACTTATTATAACCAACACTAACGCATGGATTTCCTGAATGGATGCCAATCTACTTACGGGATACATTTCTAACCACAGCGAAATATCGGTCCACCCTGCTTGCTCGATGACTTCGTTTTCACAAAGACGGACGCTTAATGGTCGTACCGTCTTGCTTGAACTCAGTTTTTATCACTCGTGTGTCTCATTAGTGTGCAATGGTGTGATATTTAATCAGTCTTCGAATGTGCCATATTCAATGTGGCATTCTGATACGGTTGTGTATTCATAGTTATCTTAGATATCTTGGGTATCTTTATGTGAACCGGTGTAACTTTATGGTGAAAATGTGCCACGTGAATTTGATCGGCTGAATTTTATCATCCAAGATATATAAATATATATAAATTTACGCATTTGAACACAGCAAAGGAAAGGAATCGCCAGGGAATCAAACCCTGGAACTCTCGTGCACAGAGCGTGCGTCTTAGCCACTTGGCTGCGAGGCGGACTACGAATCATCCAAGATGTTTGCCATTCATGCAACATCTGTATATTAATAACATATTACATATTTTCTCTGTCAGCTAGACTTCTCTGATCCCATTCTTTTATTTTCTCTCGCCTCCGATCATGCGATGTATATATTTTCTTGATTTTCTTGATTGTTGTATATATTTCCTGCTCTTGATTTTTTTTGTGCCTTGTCACTTCAGCTCATTTAATTGTTCTTTTTGAGCTCCTATAACTTTTTATATCTTATTTTGCTCTATTTTGTACGTTTTCGCGCCTTTGCAAATTAGTGCGCTATACCAAATACATGGTTTGTTTGTTTGTATAATCATATCTATTCAAACATCTGTCTTAGTCTCCCACGTTTGAAAATTGCTCGACTCGCTGTTGTGTATGTGTGTGGTGGGCTTTGTTTTTGTGTTTTTCCCGTTGCTGTATCGGCATGGTCTTGCAGGGACACTGGTGCAAATGGGTATGCAGGAGCGCGTGCACCTTTGCACGGAAAAGTCAAATCCGGTGTTTACACAGTGGCGGTTTGACCATTTTCCCGGTGTGACTCTCCGAGTGTGTGTGCGTGTGTGTGTGTGTGTGTATGTACTCACCTAATTTTGTTGACGGGAAGTGAGCTAGGCTCGGATTGTTCCGTCTTCATATCCTCTTCTATCAATTTCCCTCTTGAATGAATTTATATTTACGGCCATTACGGTTTTATTACTTGAACAATTCCACTCATCTATGCATCTATATGGAAACCTATTTCTCTTCAGATTACTTCTGCGTATGTTTCTTTTTAATTTACTGTTATGACTTCTGTTATTTCTTTCGTCCCATATAATCTAATCACTCCTCAATCAGTTTTCTTCCTGCCTTTCATATATTTATACAGAGTTATTAAGTGGCCTCTTCGTTCTTCCCGCTTAGGTAAACACAGTATTCTTAGCCTTTCGTCATATTCCAAGCTCTTGAGGCTGCTCTCTCTACTCCTTCAATGTGTTTTTCCTATGGAGACCAAACTACTGAGGCTTGTGTAAGTGTGTGTGTGTGTGTGCCTGTGTGTGTATGAGAGGGTTTGGTGAAGGTCTTTTTAGGGTAATACTGTGGAGAGGAGTATGCACCTTTTCACCGCCTTGTGTGATAAAATTGTTCATTTGCACCGTGTTCATCTCACAGCTGTGTGGTCAGCATTGGCTTCTGATGGAAACCATCATAGGAAGAAGGTCAAGACGAGAACGAAGATTCAGCAGGAGGATTTTGAAAGTGAACGCTGATTAATCTTCAAGATTGAAATTCTTTCGGAAACCAGTTGATGGTCTGCTGAAGATACATGGTTTTAAAATTGGTCGAATGATGGAACATTTTTGGTCTATGTCACCCATTCTTCTGTCTCCGTCTTGCAATTTCTTCCCCCTCTTTTCGTTTCTCTCTCCACACGCTGATGTCGCACTACAACCAGTCTATCAATCACTTTGACATCATCACAAATACACACACACACATACAGCTTTGACAATGGGTTGAGTTATTTGACACACGACCACTAACGTCGAGCAACATGGAGCTCACTGCCTGACAACCACGTGACATTGTGCCCGACAAATCCTCCGGTTGACGACCATCAATGCAAAAACAGCAATGGCGCATCAACGCATGCAATCGGATGAGGGCACGTGCATGGCTGCATTTTCCTGCTAGAAGTCGTGTGTGTGTGTGTGTGTGTACGTCTACACAGCTTGTGTCACGACATGCACAGGTAGAGCTGTACGAGAAAGCCTGCGTTGCCCGCGCTATACTTGCATGCAACTCGCATGCTGTGGGCTGCTGGCTTCAGTGGCTGCCAAACCGAACGACATGAGTAGCACATACATTTGTCATTGCATAAGCATGTACAATTGCATAAGGATAGTGCTGCAGTGTGTACAATTAGTGTACAATTACAGATACAATTACAATTACAGATAGTGTACAATTGCATAAGGATAGCTGTGTGTAAATGGAGATAATTGTGAAAATTTCGGAGGTCCATGATGGTCTGTGGCAAACTAGATATCTTTGAATGTGTACCTTCTCTGGCAGTGTGCGATTCGGAGGATAAATGAAGGGAAACGCAGAAGTGTTGAGTCTGAAGGGCTTGAAAGTCACTGACCTAGACGAAAGACAATCCAAAAGAAAACTGGATGATTGTGTTTTTGGTTAGTGGTGTGCTCGATTCTCAGCTTCTCGCTCAAGTCCTCTAACAATTCAATCTGCTTGGTGTTGTGAAAGCGTGGACATTGATGGGAGTCATGCTAAGAACCTTGCGCCTCAAGTATCTCTAGTCCCGCTTCAGTGCCGGCTCTTTCTCGTTGTATGGTATGTTGGGCAAGGCTAGGTTAGTTGAGAAAGAGAAATAGAGGCGGGACCAAACGTACCTGAAGTCTAATATCCTTAGCTCTGCCATTGATCACGGGTGCCTTTTTGCTGTTTTTTCATTTGTCCAACCTTGACCAACTGACACGTTCCATTTTGTACTTGCAAAGCAAGCGTCGTTGCTTGCTTTGTCGTGAATTACTGTTGTTGCACAGAACTAAGGATATTACGTCTACGGACCATTACGCCTACACTTCAGTCCTGACTCTCTTTCCCTTTCCTAACTAACATAGCCTGACTAACCTAGTCTAACCCAACCTTACCTAACCTATCAAGAAAGAAAAAGAACGCCGGCACTGAAGCGTAGACGTAATGGTCCGTAGGCGTAATATCCTGGTTCCCTTATTGCACTATGAGAATATATCTTGCCGGCGATTGTTTCTGTCTTTTTTTGGCAGCGAGCCAAAATTCTTTGCACAAATCAAGCAACCATGGGTTGAAGACCACTGGGCAATGGCTCCTGTTTTGCTCACTGTACACACGTGCCCCTGATGCATCAGCTCAGATACATGCGACACCAAGAGGGATGGGGAGAATGGGTTGTAGCTGGAGGGGGTTATTGACGTGTCGACCTTGAGTAGCTCGACATAGCGGGTCATTACGCCAGTCGTCTTATGCCTGATGTGCTATAGATTTCAAGATGTAATCCGCGTACGTATGTGTGTATGTGTGTGTGTTTATATGGTGTTAAATTGTAGTGTCGTCACTTCATTGTATACTTACTCACGTCATATGTCAGCATGTAACCTTGAAGTATTAGCAGATCGTCTGGATATTGTTCAGCATCGAGTGTGTGTGTATGTGTGTATGAGCATGTGTGTGTGTGTCAATCTGACTTGAAAAACGTCGTTCAGATCATTGGTGTTAAATTTGCAGTTTTTTCTTCCAAATCCTAAATCTCAGCAGTAAAATACAGTACTAGATATCAGTCATGAGTTGTGTCATGCATTCTGGGGAGGTGGCCCTCTCTAATACGTCTTACGTCCTTGTGACGTCATAGCGTGGAGAGGGTCGGTTCTGTGGTGGCAGCGAGCTGCACGGAACACACCTGTGTGTGTTCATAAGGTTCGGCTTCTTCCCGTGTAGCAGCAGTCACTTGAGGCCTTTAACCTTTAACCTTTCTCTTACTAGTTTATATGCAATAATCTAGACATCATCTGTACAAATACAACAGAACCACACTTGTGTGACACGTTTCTATACGAAGGTACAGAACACATCAGCTATCTTGTGCTCACTGAAAATACTCATCGATGTAGCTCGCATACATACATATCCACACACCTGTTATTTTTGCATGGACTCATATGAGTGCATGTCACCAGGGCACCATGATCGTCGCTTGCTTGTTCATACGCCTTTGCTCATGTTTTGCACCTGTCTTTCACATTTTCGCCTTCGAATATGCACACATGCTTACGCTCGTGCAGTTATAAGGTCGCGCCGCCTTTCCACTGCGTATGTACGTGTCAGTGTGTGTGTCGGTGTGTGTGTGTGTGTCGGTGTGTGTGTGTGTGTGTGTGTGTGTGTGTGTGTGTGTGTGTGTGTGTGTGTGTGTGTTGGCGACACAGTGCAGCCTTGAGCTAGCTGTGCCGGTGTGGTTGAGGTCATCCGGCTTTTGCACGCGACAATGACAGAGTGCGGGATCAGTGACATTTCTCTGCCTCCGCTCACACTCTCTCTCTCTTTCTGCTCGCCCTGTTTTTCTCGACATTTTTGCGTGCATCACTGCCAGTAATCTCTCATCTCACTTACCTACAGCACTCTACCAAAGACAGAAGCGCCTGGTGTGTATATGCATGTGCTTTGAGAACTGTAATTTTCAGCTGCCTTAAGTGTAATTTCCCTATTAATATCAACGTGTCATTTCTATCAAGTTTGATAATATCGTAATTGTTGTCATCATGTGTTTATAAGTTGAAAATGTTTTCCACATAGCAATGAAGGAGAATCTAAGGAATGAAAAGCATTGAAAATAGAAGGAATAATTTTGTGAATTTGTTCGACATAATGTTCGAATATATTACATTTCTACATGTATATCTACATAATAATATCAATAGGAAATTCATTGGGAGAATTTTGGTCATAAGAGCTTACGTGCAACTTTGTAGGTTATTTTAGGAAATGCAAATAAGTGTTTGTGTCCATGTCACGATCTTTTGCTCCTTCTACATCGTGTTGGATCATTGATCTTTGATCTTTGCGAGAGTGGGTAGTGATGTTGTAGAGCAGTGATCCGTAACCTGCTGGGAATTCCCTACTGGTGGGGAATGCGCGTGCAGTCGAGGTGTTTCTGTGTCATTGTTCCCTGCATGAAGAGCCCAGTTACATACGACATGATTTCGAGGTTGAATCAGCTAGCGTTTGCCTGCTGGTTTGTATGCGTGGCTGTTTCTTCTAGTGGATGACCTTGCCATTTCAATAATAACGGACATGCCCCCCCCCCCCCAATTGGTCCCCCCTTATGTGACTTGTCCGTCGTACGGATGCTTTTAACTAACGGTAGACCAATGGTCATTCTAAATATGTATGTCTGTCTGTGTGTATGTATGTATGTGTTGATGTTTTTGCGTTTTTCTCTCTGCAGCATACGTGTGCGTTTGTCAACAGAAGACATTTACGAATTGATGTTTTTGTGTTTGTATGATTGTGTGTGTGTGTGCGTGTTTTTGCGCTGTGTGTGTGTGACCTTGGTGTTGTTCGTACGTGTTTGATTGGTAATATGTTAAATTACATTATGAATGTAACAACATTATATAAAAGAAACCCACACACACACTGTGTGAAAATGAAATAAGGTGAGATGAAGTGGAATCAGAATCGCTCATAATACGTTTTTTCTGCAATATATCATATTCTATTTGCACTGAGCTTATCAATTAAAATAACACCATTTCCGCTGAAAGGTCTATGTATTTTTAATTGATTGTAGTTGTCTCATTATGAGCTGCCTGCCTTCCTTTACATCAGGGACTCTTAACCGAGAATTCAAGCATTCCTGTGAAAAAAATTAAAGGAAAATATTTGTTTTATCTATGTTTTTATATATTTTCATGGAAAAAACTTTCATGGAAACAAGTCTTGTGAGTGTGTCGTTCGTATTTTCATCTGTTTTTCATATAGCTGTCAGTGAATACCAGTGGGTATGAATACCATCACAGCGCTACGTTGTGATGGTACATTCTGATGGTGACGTTCACACGTGTGTGTGTGTGTGTGTGTGTGTGTGTGTGCGTGTGATGTGCTAGTGTACGACTAGTCATGTTCTAGCTGGTGTCCTGCTCGAGGTGTGGCAATGTCCACCACTGCTGCAGCTGTTGCCACGACTAATGCCGGATCATCTCCGGAACAGGCCGTCTCCGGCGCGACGACCAACGATGCGGACTCGGAATCGTGTCCTCAGTTGTACATCAACATCAAGGCGTCGCCTCCTTCATCTCCGCCCGATGATGCCTCCGTCAATGGTCAGCCAGTCTGTCTGTCTGTCTGTATGTGTGTGTGTGTGTGTAAATTTTGTAAATTGTAAATTGTAAATGTATTGCCAGGAAAAAAACAGTTCACACGAAAATCATCAGAAAAAAACAGACATACGGCTATGTTCGTCGAGCAACTGCTCTTAGACGAACATGTAATAATGAATGAAACGGATTCAATTAACAATCAATTATCACGAGATAGAATATTTACACATGCATACATATATATATACAAACATGCACACGTACATACATGCATACATATGCACAGATCGCAGTAAACGCAGAAAAAGATAAACAATGAATACGTGGGCAAATATGAAAATGAATCTGTTATCATTGCAGGAAGATGTTAATAGTCGGCGTGTGTGTGTGTGAGTGTGTTTCATTTATGCTGTTCTTTGCTTGTGTTCGTCCAATGCAGGCGTTCTTAACCGAGGTTGCTCGCACTCCCTAGGGTTGCGAGAAGTCGTGTAAAAATTAAACAAAATATATGTTTTTACATATGCATTATATTTTCCACGAACAACTTTGTTCTCAATCGTCTTGAAGGAAGTTTAATCTGTATGACTGATTATTGAATAAAAAGCGATGTTATTACGTCGTTTGCATATTTAACCTCTTCATATAGCTGTCAAGAATGCATATAGCTGCCGATTTGAAAATAGGGTGCCAACACGGAAAAAGGTTGAGAACCACTGGTCTAATGCGTGGGTTTGCAAAGAGACTGCTCTTAACGATGAACTTTCTCTCTCTCTCTATTCATGTTCTTCCTACATCGTGTTATAAGGGAAAGTCCAATTCGGCTTGGACATTTTTTGGTTTGATTTCATACGTTTTTTCTCACTGCTTTCTTTTTTCATTTTTCATCAAGGAGGTTCTGGAATGGATAAGTCTCGAATTGAGACTGAACTGTGGATTGTGGAGTTTCGTGTCTCAGCCAGTTGTGTCCAAACTTGTTATGTAATATTTTGATCGGTTATTGTGCACTGCGTTTAGTCACAAAGATGGGTTCTCTTTCACAGTTGGCCTCTATGACTTTCACCTGCAATTTGCTTTAATCCTCTGCCAATAATCCAACAGCAAGATTCCTAAATTGGGTACAAGCTTCTGCAAGACAGTTATTGCATAACCCTTCAAGCGGCTTTCATTGATGAATCATTCGCAGCCGTTCATAATAATTAAGCGAGTGCGGAAACATTAGATTTCACGTAGATGGACAAGTAAAATATCTAACAGATGTCGGAGAGATGTGAATGTGTGAGATTTTCACAGCTCGATGGTTACTCGTATGTAAAAATATATATTGCTTTTCAGTATTGTCACCGAATGAATACAGGACCTTACAGGATTTTCTTGGAGGCATCTTGAAGATGTCATGCCCAGCGGCTACTATTCAAAACTCTCATCTTCCACATGTTTTTATGCCGCACACACCTTTCATTGATATTTACCCAAGTGAGCAGTTTCTTTGGACGCGTTGACGAGCTGAGGATCACTCAGGATCCTACCTCAGTGTAGTGTTGAATCTCAATGCTGACGCTACAGTGACGCTCTGTTCACTACGCAAACAGTGTGTATGTATTTGTGTGTGTGTGTGTGTGTGTGTGTGTATGCCAAAATGCATTGCCTGAATTGAAAGCACAAGTATACTGCAGCCGTCCCAGTGAGTACAGCCGTTTCAGCTCCAGATATTCTTGCGTGTTGTGTCACGGCTGTGTTTGTCTTGAGTCAGCTATACTCGTGTGTGTGTGTGTGTGTGTGTGTGTCGCTTTTGTGTACGTTGAGTGTGTGTGTGTGTGTGTGCTCTGGCTTGACCCTGAGGTAACCCCTTCTTCTGTCTGTCTGTAAGTCTTCCGTTGGTGACGTGATCACTGAGGACTGTGAACATAGTGTGTGTGTGTGTGTGTGTGTGTGTGTGTGTGTGTGTGTGTGTGTGTGTGTGTGCTGCCGCGTGAATTATGGTGTGACATTTTTTCTCCACTACACATCACTCACTCACACACTCACTCACACTGGAAATCTCTTCTCCGGATGTGCGCGTGGGTGTGCTCTCGGCACTCCGGATGACGCGAATGTTGGCCGCTCCGGATTGGCACTTGGCACAAACGGAATATCTCACGGAGTATACCGGCCGTGTGTATGTATGCGTGTGTGGTTGTGTGCATGTGCTAGGCAAAGCTTTGACGGTCTTTTGTCGTCGATGTCCATTCAACTGCAAACTCTCATGCTCTTTGCTCTCCGCCCTCTCTCTTTCTTTTTCATCTCCCTTGCTCACTATTCGCTTTTCTCCGGTTCTCGGCGCGTGTGTGTGTGTGTCTTTTGTGCAAACTGGTCCTACATTGGGGTACGTTTGTCATAGTGCACACACACACACACACACACACAGACACACACACACACACACACAATATCAGTTGACACTAGTCGTGGTCCCTATGCTGTATGACCGTGTGTGTGTGTGTGTTTGCTCTATAACAAAAAGCGAGAGGTCGTCCAGATGTTGCTCTAGTTTGCTCACCTGCCCTGTCTGCAGGGCAGAAATAGAGAGAGAGGGTGTGAGCTGTTGCGGACACCTGGTCATGTTGAGGGTCACATGTGTGGCTGGTTTCTGAGGTGTTCCTGATGGATTCCAGCTCTTCCAGCCCCTCTCCCACTCCCGTCTTCCATTTTCTCAAGGCTCCCATTTCTCATTTGCCATTCTCTAGGTGTCGTGGCTGCCGCAAAATCATTGTTCACGTTTCAGTTCCAGTTAAGTCCTTCTAGACGACATCTAGACGTGATCTAGACGAGGGCTTTCGAACTTTTCGATCCTGTTCGATATTTGGACTTATTCATAAACCAGACACACACGCCAGATCATGGAAACCATGAGTCTAGGTTGTCAGTCCGAGGCGAGGTCCTGTGAAGCCACGGTGCTGACTATATTGCTGAAAAATCCATCTGGTGTTGTTTGACTAACATGGTCGTTGATATCGGGGGGTTTTTGCTCAGACTGCGCCTGTGCACACACCATGAGCGTAGCCAGGGTTTTTATTGTAGGGGGGCAAAAGTTGGATCATATCGCGAAGGCCTACATATCTGTTGACAATTGAATCTCTACAACCCCATGAGTTTGATTGGGGCATATGTCTTGATTTCATTTCCCCTGCTAGCGACGCCCTTGATACACTCTCACAGCTGTTCCTTGTACTGGGTGGGCGTGAGCAGGGGATGTGACCGTGTCTCAATCCCGCCGGGCCTGCACACGCACATACATACAGGTAGGCACGTACACACTGAGAGTTGTTCCTTGTCGTGCTCCCCTTTGCTCTCATTTCTGCACTTATTTTTCCCTCCACACTCTCTTTCATAACTTTCGGCTCTTTTTCGGCGCATTTTCCTCGTGTGTGTGTGTGTGTGTGTGTGTATTGTTGGTTTCCTGTCGCTCTCTGCTAACCATGTTTGTGCAGACTTACCGATTGTGTGTGTGTATATGTCGGTGTGTGTGTGTGTGTGCGTTCGTGCGGTAGTGGTCTTTCATTTTCCTGCTCCAAATACTGGGTCACACGCACACGCTCACTACTGTGTGTGTGTGTGTGTGTGTGTGTGTGTGTGTGTGTGTGTGTGTGTGTGTGTGTGTGTGTGTGTGTGTGTGTGTGTGTGTGTGTGTGTGTGTGTGTGTGTGTGCAGTGCGAATTTTAGGCAGGCACAGAACACTATGGTCTCTTTGCCCTCTGTCCTTGTTTTTCTATATCCTGCTTCTGCTTTTTTCTCCTTCGTTCGTTCTCGTCGTTTGCCTTTCATTTTCTGAATGTGTGCTGGCCTGTGTAATAATGTATGTCTGGCTTATGTAGTAGTATAATGCTTCTCCGTTGGTAGATTTTTGTGCGAATCTTTTACCGTCTTGATCATCCCATGTACTGGTGGAGCTATGTTTTTCTGCAAAAGCTTTGAGGTCAATTAGGCTTATAATGTGAATGACATCCGCCACTCATATATATTCATTTCACTTATCAACGGTAGGATGGAGCGATTTGGCTTTCCAGCAGAGCACTCCATTGTTAGTCAATTGTCCAAATTGAACTGGAATCAGTTCAACAATACTACACACATCTAGTGGACTGTAAAGTCGATCGTTGGTACTGCCTCACTGATGGCGGTTGAGGTTCTGGAAATTATTGTTTGGGGACACGGAGCAATGGCGGATCCAGGGTAGGGGGGCTCGGGGGCTGAAGTCCCCTTCCCAGATGTTTCCATCAACTCCTCATAACTAAGACGTTCGTTAAAAGAGGTCAATAAAAATTTCTCATTGTAGAATTGGTTGATATAAGCGTTATCGCAAGGTATATTCGCGCATATTATGTGTAAATGTGTGTATATATCATTGATAATCATGTGTGTATGTATGTGTGTATGTAAATGTGTGTGTATATCATTGATAATCATGTGTGTATATATCATTGAAACATGTCCTTCACACGCTACCTAGTCACTCATACATAGCTCAGCTCCCTCAAAATTGCGCTCTGAATCTGCTTCTGGCGCGGAGCAATGTTTGACTAAATGAAGTGTTCATTATGGTTTATCAATGAAATGGTGGCATATATGCTCTGATTTGCTATTGTTTTCTTCTATCATCAGACACTACGACTTCTATGGCACGTGCTTGCACACTATGATCTGATTTGATAGCGGTAGAACCGGTCGTTCCGTCTTCTACAATTATTGTCTATGACGGTGGTCGAAATGGCGTGATTTAGTGAAAGCTGAAAGCGATAATGGAACTCGAATTTTTCAGGGAATCAGCGGTGCAAATTCAAAGATTGCATGTGTTTGTGTTCCAGTACTTTTTGGCTACCGATACTGTTAAACAATGGCTGCAATATTCCAGTGCATTTGATGCGAGTCCCATAAAGGCCTGATTCGTAACTGGATGGTTTTCACAGCCGATCCATGAAAACCATACAGTTTCGACGGTACCACACAAGGAAGTAATATAAAGCTAATATGATTTTTACCATACTGAAAACATCCGAATGCTCTGTGCCAATCTGTGAACATCTGAAACATCCGAATGCTCTATGCCAATCTGTGAACATCTGAAACATCCGAATGCTCTGTGTCGGAATCGTCGTTCTCAACTGTTACTCCAGTGGTTCTTAACGTTTTTTGGTGTTCGCACCTTATTTTCAAGTCAGCAGTCAGCTCTCTCACCCCATGGATTCTTGATAGCTATAATAAAACTGGAAAAAATAAAAACGATGCAGTAAGAACGAGCTTTTATTCAATATTCCTTCATACAGCTTCAGTTCCATCGAGTTTCCCTTAGGTTCTTCTCCAGGAAAACAGTATAATGCATAGGTAAACATATATTTTCCTTAATTTTTCACATTAGTCCTCGCACCACTTAAGAACGAGCCTCCTAGGGGATGAACACATAATTTGGGTCTCTGTGCCCTCATTACTATGTCTTACACCCAATATTACTGCGTCCTAACCGGAGGCACTACTACATTCTGCTATTCGTCTGAGCTTGAATAAAACCTGACTGATAAATATGACTACAGACTGGTGTTTCCGCATGCTGTTTAGACGCGGGAGGTCACCGCTTTAAATCGGCTCATCACAGCATACTCCCAGTATCTATGATCTCGCTGTGGTATTTCCTTGAATGCGATCATCATCTTTCGCCGGTTTTAATCGGCTTTCGTACGTAATCTGCATTGTTATAAATACGAGAGCATGAATGGCACGTTTTGCATCATTTTTGTTACTTTTACAGCGTCTGTAGTGGAATGTAGTGTCTTTCCAACAGTCAACTATAAAGCCGGTTCTTGATTTCGGTGGTATTCTTGTACTTTTCTCATTCTTATGTCACCTATCATGAGATGGTTGTCGGTTTCGGATAACAGTTATCACACGGGGACATCACTTGATGTGAACCTCACGTTGTCCAACCACAATATCTTGTGTGACTATTTCCATTTGCTGAGTTCAGCCACACAAAACTCTTGTTCACTTGTTTATTGAAACATTCTCAACCTCCTGACTGGATAGAACTGGAAAAATCAAGTAGTTAGTATCAATCTCGTGGTACACCGCATTTTTTACAACGCTCCCACGTTGCGCCAGGTGTATTTGGGCTGGCGGTGATTGCTCAAACGCCTTCACCGGCTCGCAAATTCACTCGTTCCGGCAACGCTGACAGAAGACAACTCATTTTCACCAGTCATGCCAATGTTCAATTACGCACGCCGTCTGACTTTGTTCTGTCGTCTGTCGGTGTCTGTGTGTGTGTGTGTGTCCGGTTTTTTTACGTTCCGCACTGGGCAGTGCAAGGCGACAGCATTGTTTCAAAGCGGATCGTAACGTTTTCTGCTGGCCCGGTGTCTTATTGGACTCGCCGACGATCTTTACACATGCCCCGTTTAGCAATTTTGTGCCGAGGTAGCCACTAGTACATGAGCTGTACCTGTACCTGAGTCGAATTGTCAAAGAACCCGAGGGTTTTGTTGGCGGCTGCTTCAGCGTTGTAAAAGCGTTGAAGGTAGAAAGCTTTCGGTCAAGGTTTCGTCCAAATCGATCCAAAGTTGATTTTTAAACTAGTCAGCTTGCTTTCTTGCTTGGTATTGCTGTTTATTCGGCTATTTAGGTCTGGCTCCTGAAGTCGTAGGAGGAAGCTTGTTTTGTTTGAAGTTACCGGAAGGGTTGATGTTGTTTGTATCACGAGAAATGTTTCTGCTGAAATAATTGATGACACGTTTTCGGGACAACCTTATCGAGAATAATTGTTTTTATTCCTATCTGTGTTTTTGTACATATTAATTTGCAAGATGCATCGATGAGTTGAATTATGAGATATTATTGACAAATATGTTTCAGTATGAGTATTTCTTAAGCGTCTTTCTAGTGATGTCTTTATTTGGTGTCAATAAAATTTCAGGATTTTTTAGGTTTTGTTTTGTCCCGGCTCGAGTTGTGTTTGCCTTTCTGTGATTTTGTTCGTGTGAGGCTGTTTTTGTGTGCACCATTGTTCACACCACAAAGTCTAGTTATCCATTTCAGGTGGTAGGCACGCTATATCAACGTATTATTGTGTGCATCTCTTAGTGTGTATGTGTGTGTGTGTATGTATGTGTTTCCACACAAGTGTTTGATCTCGTTGACCTCCGAATGTGACCATCTAGAGGTCACCAAGATGAGTGTTGTTTTGAATTTGAATCTCGGCTCACGATCACGCCTCTCTTCAATCTCCACTCACATTAGTTTATCCACTCTTTGCACGCTTGCTATTTCTGTGGTCGCGTTTGTTTCTCAATATTCTGTGAGCGCGTGTTTGAGCTAGTGTGCTACCAACTAGCTAGGGCGCTCTAGAAACACAGTATCTAGGAAAGCAAGGGCGGATAGAAGTAGAGATGATAGAGCAAGATGAATCAAGGGTCCCTGGTAATATTTAATTAATAATAAAAGATATGAAGAGAATGAAGAAGAAGGAACTGGTATATTCTTTTCTCATTTTAATTTTCCAACGATCAGTTCTTTATATGGAAATACGAGGGGTATGATAAACATGCTTTCATTAAGTCCTGAATATAAATTAAGAGATTGAGCTCAATTTGAATGCACAATCTTTTCAATATGTAATGAGCGCGAGATTTTAATCACCAGCATTGGTAGGCTGTTCCTCGGAGTAGTGTCTGAAGGTCGCTCACCTTTTTTGTTCGAGTTTCCACTTCTTTATGAGCCAACCGTCCACAACACTTTCCATAACAACAGCGCTGATAAATCAAATACATTCAGTTGTTGTACCAGTTGAAATGTCAGTAAGCCACTAGAATCGAAAATAAACAATTTCGAAATGATAACAATACACACACATTTGTCTTTCTGTTTGACCTTTAATTTCTTACTGGAAGGCCTCTCCATTCCCCACCAGTGGACAATTTCCCACAGGTTACATTAATCTGTCTCGGATAGTCATTGTTTGATTGAAGTGTGTGTGTGTGTGTGTGTGTGTCGTTGCACTACCTGAGCACCCAGCATATGCGTGATCATTCTACTATATGCAGTCATTTGTATGGTAGCTAGGGTTTTTTTGCAACAGCTCACATTTTTTCACGCGTGTGGGTGCGTATTTTGCGTGTGGGCGGGTGCGCTTGTGTGTGGTTCGCATGCATCGAAGTGTCGTGTGTATATATGTGTGTGTGTGTGTGTGTGTGTGTGTGTGTGTGTGTGTGTATGTGTGTGTGTGTGTTTGTGTGTAATTTTGACGATTTACTCAGCCGAGAATAGGCCAGACCGCATGTCCACATACACCTGGTCTATCAACATGCACACACACACACACGCACACACACAAATATATACATTATCAACGTGAATCATCTGAGGTTTGATGTGCGCTTGTGTATGTATGTCTGTATGTATGTCTGTCTGCCTGTGAGCGTGTAAGTTGTCTGGGTTGAGGTCACAGTCATATTACGTTCGAGTTGGACATTTGAGTTGACGTTGTGTAATTGACAGTGTGTTAGTGTGTGTGTGTGTGTTGCACTGAGGTGGCTGATGTAATTGTTTCGGCGACTGATTCAACAGATAGATAGGCTTCCGTGGTTGTGTCCGCTTCTTGTGATTGTTTCCCTCTGTTTCCAGAGGGTTTCACCGCGTGCCAGTGGTGTTGTGCTGAACATACATCTCACCTTTTTCACCACATTTCGGTGTACTGATTTTGCAGTGTGAATTATGAATTTTTATGGTGAGTTGTTCGATTCTATCGGTAATTTTTTGCTATTTTTCTCTTTAATTTACGTTATTTTGACTTTTTGTCGGATGGTGACATTGAAATTGGCAGATTGGGGTGTGGCACGGGAATAACCGAAATGTTTTTAAGCTAATTCGCCAAAGACTACCAACATTTTTATAACATTTGTATTTTCATTTTCGTTTGAATTTTCATGTTTTTCTAGAAACTCTAGCTTTCCACCTGATCTTTGAAGTACTCCTTGATATCCTGCCTTTTGGCAACCATATCTTCTCACATCGTCATCTCACTTTCATCTTCTCCCATCATCTTCATCTTCTGGCAGTCGTTATAGGGTGTTGTTGGATTCGTGATTGCAGAGTCCATTTGCTGTTGATGATGTTTGATCAGTGGTTCTTAACCTGGACTCGATCTAACTCAAGGGCTCGGTCAGATTCAGGGGTTCGGCGGTTTGGTTCACCCACTCGTATGATTCGTGACGTCAAGCTCTGCTTGGTCATCATTGGCTGCAACTAATCATGCCACATCGCTTGGTCTTGATTTCTGTGCTGCAAGTAACTCGGTCCACTTAGTGGTAGCCTACTTGTGTGACTGTCTTGATCGTACGTGTTTTGTGATTTTTATATGAAACTTCAAACACGACGGGTTCGATGAATGCATGTACGTAACTCGTGGGGTTCAGTATCTCCGATAAGGTTATGAGACACTGAGTTGGACGTAGATGGTGAGCGTTGAACGCATGATGGGAGATTATCCCCTAACAGAAGCGAGCTTTCTATTTGCAATATATACACGTGTTGTTGTCCTTGACACAGCGTTACCAAGCAACCAGTGTAGGATGGTGACATGACAGAACAAGCAATTTCGTCATCTTCATCAACCATGCTTGATATGTTTCCGAGAAGCTTAGTGTGCTATCTAACTTGAGCGCTTGAATCGTTGGACAATCATCACAGGAGTTGGATACAAAGGGTTCTACTTCGTGATGGACATTTGTGAATGGTCTTGCATGTGTCCTTGTTTGCTCCTTGTGTAAAATTTCAATCTGTGTGATTGTGTGTGAATCATTGTGGCGTTCAATTTGCTGGTTTTTTCCGGTAGGTATGTGGGATACACACATATATAGAGGTGGTGATATCCTATCTCCGACCAGAACACCGGCTGATTAAACCTCTGGTTATCTCAATTTATGCGCGGATGAGTCGGCGCTATGATTCGCACAGCTGAACTAGACACTTTTTTCAGACGTAATATGCTGGTGAAGTCGGCGCTGAATCAGCATCTTAATTGTTCTAAATCGCATTGGCTCAAACTGTGTGACATCCCGCTGTGGTCCCAGCTACAGCGGCAGTTCATCGCTGTTTCACGAGTATGTCAAAATGTACAAACCTGGTAAGGATCGAACTTGTGCACTTAATTTGGCAGTCTCGAACTGTGCAATCCGTTTCAGTTGCTCTACTGAAATATGCTAGTTCAATGGAAACCCAGTGTTGTGAAGTGAATGCAATTTTCTTATGATGTCGGGTTTATTATCCCGTAGGCATCCGGTATTCATTAATCTTGAAGCACTGATTTTGTCCGCGTATCTGAATTTTCGTGGGCGTCATCGACTGGATGTTCTGAAATCAAAGCGCTGTACGTTATGATGTTATTTATCGAATCTATTTCGGCTGATTGAATTCATTCAGGTGTGGCTATGGCGTTATTGACCGATTTCCCCAAACTACGTCATCCACAGTGACTAATACTCATGCATCATATCGCGCGCACACAATTGACCAATCTGACCTTCTCATGCAATGCTTCCTATGGGTCATCCGAATTTCCTCAGTTAACGACTTTCGACAGTTGTTTTCAGCTTCGGCTTGTTGTCGCATTTGGGCTGTCTAAATTTTTTCCTACCGTTCTCAATTTATAGTGTTGTTATTTTCGCTATTTGAAAGCGACGGCTTTTTTGGCTGTTGATCACGGCCGGGTCTCTGGGTCGTTGAGTTCACTCGTGATCCGTTACCAATCGCAAAACACCTCATCTCACGCGTCATTTGTCTGTAGTGACGATCTAGCTGCGACTCTAGCACCGTACTGTTGCATGCTGCCTATGCGGCTGCTGGTGCACAAATCTGTTTTCTATAAACCAAGCTATCGCGTTATGTCGTTGATCGGATCTGCCTGTGTAGCCGGGCTGTGGGTGTGGGTGCGCCCGTGTCGACGCAGTGGATTCTGCTTGTATGTATGTGTATGTATGCGCGTGTGTATCGCGCGCGTCCCCCGTGACCGGAGGTCGTGTCGTTGTTGTGTTTGCTGCGCCACGAGCGCCACCACCGACGACGAAACGTCGCGCCAAGCTCAGTCGTCGCTGAGCCTTGGTCGAGGGCGGGTGTGCGTGCAGGGGCTCCGTCGTCTGTGACAGAATCGACAGCGTGTGTGTGTGTGTGTGTGTACGTTGTTGATGTGCATGTTTGGTGAGTTTGTCGCGAGCTTGGTTGGTGTGGTGTCTAGTGTCGGTCTAGTCTTCTAGCGGTCCGGCGGCGGTGGCTGTGGCCAGGGCGCTGAGAGCAGGATGACCCAAATGGCCTCGTCGTCCTCATCGGCCACTGACAGTGTGGCTGTGAAAAACGAGCCCACCGATGCCGCGCCGTCCGGCGACTCTGACGGAGACATCAGCGGTGAGTCCGAGGAGCAGTGATCACAGGCGGATCTAGAGGGGGGCCAGGGGGCTGATGTCCCCCCAAAATGTTTCTATCAACGCCTCGTAACCAAAAGGCTCACTATAAGAGGTCAAGAAAAGTATTTTTCTGTAGAATTTTTCCCTCCCAAAATTTTACTCTGGATCCGCCACTGGGACTCTGGATTCGCCACTTATTCACCGCCTGTCTCTAGCATCTTACATTGTTGTTTTTCAGTCATCGAGGAGTAATGGGGACGCGGAGGAATGTTCCGCATCTCCAATGCAATGGAATGCAAACGGGCGTTTATAAAATTTATTCATTTTAAAAATTGGTCTAATTCCTAGACTGCTTTGAGATATTTTTAGTTTTTATATGTGTTGTGGTTTATCTGTGGTTCGATTGTGGCTTTGGTAGCGTTCGGAATGAGAATCCAACCCGTAGCCTAGTCTATGAGATGATGACGAGTTTCTAGCGTATTCTCGTTTTTCTATCTCAGAACGCAGGCCACGCGTGCCCAATCAGCCCCATCATCTTGTGTGGAGAGTTGGACAGCTGTGTACAAAAGGATATTACGTTATTTCACTATGTCAACATATAATACAGGTACTTGTAGGTTAAGCACGGACCTGTCGGTTTGTCTGTGCTCGCTAGAAGACGAGGTGATGTCGATGCAATTATACATGTGTAAGTGTAGCTTTATCAAGTCGATCCAGCCGCCTTGCTGGAGATAATGCCTTCTAATGTAGCTGTACACAGCATTGTACAGCTACACTATAGAATGCAATTCAACGTGGCTTCACATAGTAGATGTGTGTGTGTGTTGTATCGATTCAGACAGCTTGCTCGATGTGCGTGTATGCGTCGGCTCCGTGTGTGTGTGTGCGTGTGTGTGTGTGCATGCACGCACGTGTGTGTGTGTGCGTGCATGTGTGTGTGTGACATACCCCTCGTAGCACATGACTGCTGTAAGCGTGCGTGTATTATGTCTGCGAGCACAAATGTAGCTCGTGTTCGTGTGTGTGTGTCAATGTGTGTGTGTCGAAAAAACCACGCACTAGGCTATTTAGCCCTGGCTTGTGCGCGAGGGTCGTCCCACACACACCCTGACACAGGCTATTGATCCAAACGTTATGTACTCTTCACATATGTACAGGGGTCACACACACACACACACACACACATACACGGGTGTGGGGGTGTGTGTGTATACACTCATGGCTGTTGTTTTTTCGCGTGTCATCGTGTGTGTTGTTAAGTGTGGTTTGTCTATACGATATCTATGGGAGATGGCGTATTTTTCATGTGTTCCTGTCTTTGTATGATTTGGTCGTGTTTTCGGTGGTTTTTTTTGTGGTCACTGTGTTGTACTGTTATGTTTGTCTGGTCCTTTTGTGGTGTGGTTACGTCAGAGAGCGTTTATAACGCATTATTATGCATGTTTGATCAGATATACGCCGAATACACACACACACACACACATACACACACACACACACACACACACACACACATGTCAGCGACCCGTACTGAATTTCTAACGGTGTGTGTGTGTATGATTCTTCTATTTTCCCCGTATCTTTTCTCCCCATTTTTTGTTTATTAAACTTTTATTCCCCGATGAAAACGGTGATATTTTCTCAACAATACAACTGGTTTTGTCCCAGGCCAATTTCGTAATGTTGTTGAGTTATATATTGTTAGTGTGTGTGTGTGTCTGTGTGTGTGTGTGTGTGTTGCAAATTGGACGATAACACTTCATGTCCGGTGTGGCCTCCTGCTCTCACACTCTGTATGTCTCTCTCCCTCTTTCTTTTCCGTTCTCAAGACACACACATACATACGAGCGTGAGTTGGCATTGGTATGTGTGTGTATCCGTTTGAATTGTGTCCATACGATAACCTCACAATTTCAATGCAGAATTATACACGTATATATTGCGCACTCCAGTGTGTGTGTGTGTGTGTGTGTGTGTGTGTGTGTGTGTGTGTGTGTGTGTGTGTGTGTGTGTGTTTACTGCAAGGTCACTTACTCGCACACACGTCACACACACACATCCACTGACAAAAACACACACACACAGACACACTTGCGAATTGCGCTAGTGGCGCCATCTCGACGTGACCTGTGACCGGTTATTGATTACGTGTGTGTGTGTGGTGGGGGGTATGGGGGGATGTTGAGGCCCTGGTGGTGGGGGGTTGTGTCATTGACAGCGTCAACATTGCCGGCAGTTCCACGTAAATAGGTCGCTTTTTGCTTGTAGCACGGGCGTCTCAAGGGAAGTTTGCGGAGCCCCCTCATGTTGATAAACTGGTGTCGCTTTTGTATACATTACATGACATGTGTGTGTGTGTGTGTGTGTGTGTCTTTATGCGTGTATATTTAGCATGTCATACTGTATACTGTACAATGGTTGGGGGATGTTGTTTGTGTTGTCCCCTTGTAACTCTTTGTTTATCACCGCCTCTGCACATTGTTGTATTCATTTTGTCGTGTGTTCTGCACACGTATATTTTTGATATTATTATAGCAATAATGTACTTAATGGCCAGTCTGCATCTACGATTATATACGCACTCAATGAGATATTATGCACAAACGGTGTGCTTCGATTGACTACGTACATACACACACAAACACGCACAAAATGTTGTATCAATTCTGTGTCGAACGAGTTGTGTATCTTTTCATATCACAGTGTTTCGCTAAGCATTTTGACTTCTATTATATATTCCTACCGCCCAGTTCTGCGTATTGTTAGTGCTTGATCGTACATTGTGTGTATATATATGTGTGTGTGTGTGTGTGTGTGTGTGTGTGTGTGTGTGTGTGTGGTAGTCTCCGACCAAAGGTCACACACACACACACACATGGACATACACTGGGTGGCACGTAGCTCATGTTTGACCCTTCGAAGGGGGGATGGGGGTTTGGGGGGCACTTGCTTTGTGTTATTGCGAACACACACACACACACACATACAAACACACACAGCCGACCCTCCTACAAGTATTTAGCTTTAAGTAAACAGAAATATTGTATATACGTGTTTGTGTGCGGGACAGTTCGTTGACATGAGATTTTGTGTGGTGTTTTGTTTCACGCGATGAGTGTTGTTTGGCCGAGAGGAATGTGTGTGTGTGTGTGTGTGTGTGTGTGTGTGTGTGTGTGTGTGTGTGTGTGTGTGTGTGGGTGTGTGTCTGGTCCACATTGCGGTTCGAATTACGGTTTAGGGAGGGGGGGCTTGTTGAGAGTTGAGAGGTTTGTGGGTTTTCGTTTTGATTGTGTTTGGTGGTGTGAGTTTTCCCATTATGTGGGTGATGTTTGTTCTCACTTGTGTGTCGTGTGTTAATGTTGGTATGTCTCTACATCATAATTCTCCTCGTCATCCTCTCGTTATCATGATGGATTTCATTCCATTTGAGTTCCCGGTTTTATTAGCTCGACAACTCGGGCGCTGAACTCTCGTGTTATGTTTGCCCGGGTTCCTTCGGTGTGTATGTTTAATTATCAGCTACTGCCGGCTTGAGTCTAACGCAGTGGTTCCCAACCTTTTTCAGCTTGTTACCCAATTTAGCATCCCATATTAAGCATGTTACCCCTTTGTTACTGTACATGTTACTGTAAGCATTCACACACACACGCACGCTTACACACACAACTATATATAACACGCCATATGAGCAATACAATATCCACACAATGCAAACAATAAACATAATATGATAACTTAACATTAATCCCAATACAAGGTACCGCAATGTTTTCTTGAATTTCAGAATTCTTAGGAACCACTGATCTAACGGGAGTAGATCTTCTAATGTAGATTCACCAATCAGTAGGTTCTACGGCGTCGGAATCAGTAGGTTCTACGGCGTCGGAATCAGTAGGTTTCTACGGCGTCGGAATCAGTAGGTTTCTACGGCGTTGGCTTGTTAGACTTATTCCAGCCGACGAGATAGCTTTCCAGACAATTCGTGTGGTTTGCTTTTCAGACAAATTCGTGATGCGCTTCTTTATGTCTGTGGTTGTGTGTGTGCCAAGGCATGTGGTAACTCATTGGTGACCAGTTGATAGCTACGGGAAGTGATTGTCTCGTCTTTGCGAGGTCCTTTCTGTGAACGATCCATCAACTTCTTGCATCTCACTCGCTGCCCGGCCTAGCTACGTCGCTGTGTGTGTGTGTGTGTGTGTGTGTGTGTGTGTGTGTGTGTGTGTGTGTGTGTTGAATCACTGTTTGATTGGTACCAGGTCATGTTGTCTTTTGCTCTCATACTCTGTGTCTGTTGCTCTCATACTCACATTGACTGCTCTGTATATCACCGATTACGCACGTGCGCGCGCATGCGTTGTCATCTGCGCACTAGGCACTGTGAGGGTGTGTTCTGTGTCATTTCAAAGTGTGTGACACGGATGCTCTCTCTCTCTTTGTTACAGCACGTGGTCCTGTCAACTCACATTATCCAATGACACCAACTGAATGCTCGTTACTTGCACAAGATCGCGTGCGTTCGTGTTGATGCTACTGTGCAATTTGATATGCCCAACTCAGTTGCCACTAGAGAATCCACGTGATTGCGTGGAATATAAATCTCAAGATAAAACTCCTCGACTGATGTTTCTGCTCGTTTTCTTCTGCTCGGTTATACTTTTTATTCAGAGTTGAAAACGCAAATCCACAGAGCCACAATATGATCAACCGTTATTCGTACTGACTAGCAGTGTTGCGTCACGCTTTTCTCGTCAAAGGTCGTTGGGACTGCCCGTCGTCTTTGTCAATTTGTGTGTATGTGTGTGTGTGTGTGTGTGTGTGGTCTGTAAAGCCGATGGTTTTGGGTTTGCACGCGAATATTCGCTGTTTCCACACCCACACCCATGCAAACCCACACACACACACTGCCTCCAGCACGCACGTGAGTGCACACCCTGTGTGTCCTCCCATGTGTGTGCGTGTTTGCGTGTGTGTGTGTGTGTGCCTGCGGCTGGTACAACATGGCTGCCACGTGGTCGCCGACTACAGGAAACATCGTCGAATGCACGCGAAGCCGTGGGTCACACACTCGAGGCGACGGCTGCGCTCCTTCACGGGTCAGCCATGTGTGTGTGTGTGTGTGTGTGTGTGTGTGTCGCTGCTGCCGCCGCTATGTTTTGCTCTCTTCCTCTCTCCATCTATCTCTCACAAACTCTGTCCAGGCACACATCCTCTCATGACGCAATAGTTGCCGAGAGAGAGAGAGAGAGTGGGTGCTGTTGGTCGTGGTCGGCCCAGGTCATCGTCCCCACTGTGACCCCATTAGCGAGGTCACGCCCGCCTGGTTCCCGCTAGCCCCGGGCGTGTGTGATGTTTATTCTCTACGGATTGCGCGAAGCTTCATTTTGTTCTTCATTTCTGTTGTCGTTCACCAACATTACCTCCCCTTCTAGTATGGGGACGTAAGACTACTGCTGTCGTACCCGCTGGGTGTCGTGAGAGGCGACTGACTCGTTTTTCCTCCTCCTCCTCCTATCACCGTCCTCCTTTTCCTTATGCGCTGTGCAACACACGGGAAATGATTCATCCGGTTTGGTACTGCTGCACATCACCCTTGCTTTCCTTACCAACTGAAAACACACACACACACACATACACAGTATTTTGATGTGAACAAGGGTCGGTTTCCTGCTGTTTATCTAGTTCATTGAATGAACTATTCTAAACATTGAATGAACTATTCTGAACTATTTAATTCTTTTTTCTAGCTATTATCCCTTCAACATAAGTTCTTGTGGCCCCCCAGAAACACTCCTTGTGGCCCCATATACATGTACACATCCGTATCCATGTATACATGGACTTTTCCATATGATTAAATTGTTTCAGCATATATTTTTGTGGCCCGTGAGAAAACATGGTGACCCTCCATTTTTCAAATTTGGTCTGATGGCCCTCAACAGATTTCCATGGCCCACGTTGTGTGCGTTCATCATTCATGCTTTTTATTTGCTGAACGACAGTGGCTGAACACATTGCTCACGAGTTTTTCACGAAAGATTCGTTGTTGCCACCAGCACACAAGTAGACGTTAACAACACAAATGTTTTCGTGTTCGCTCGCACACGGTGGTCACGCCATTGGTGAAGTTTGTAGAATACACTGTGGTTACAGCGTATACTGGAAGAATGACTTCGGTTTGTGTGTGTGTGTGTGTGTGTGTGTGTGTGTGTGTGTGTGTGTGTGTGTGGCTGAGGTCGCGTGCGCTCGAACAACGCTCGATGATTCCGCGAAACTGTCAAGGTTGCTATCAACCGCTGAATGGTCTAGGCTAGATGTGTAAGGATTCAAGAACATTAAAGACGCTTAAAAACGCACGAAAACGTTTCTATATTTTACATAGATTTTAGGTTAGGTTAGGCTTAGCTGGTTAGGTTAGGTTAGATTTAGTTAGGTTAGGTTAGGACTGAAAGAAATTCGATAAATCTAATGTTCTTGATTCCTGACACCTATAGCTTCAACCCCACTGAATTTGAGACTCCTCACTCCTGGCCAATGATTCCCTGCCATTTTCAGGTACCATCACAGGTTCCAAGCATTCCCTCATCTTATGACGGCGGCCCAAAGTTACTGGCGTCATTATCAATTTTATTTCAACATACTCAGACGGCCTCGTGACATGCGCTCTGGCGCACCATCAAGTGTCTAGACGAGGGGTCCTCAACCTTTTTGGCTCCGCTACCCCCAGGACAGATCCGGAGGGCTACATAACCCCCCCAGTAAAAATAAGAGAAGTTAGAAAAAGACCTTTATTACTGATTTCTTATCATATTCAATACTTTAATGCCATCGTTGTTGAATTTATTGGAAAATACAATAAAAATATCAGGTGTTCATGACATGGATTTATTGCAAATTTTTACGGATGTAATTTTTTTCAGGCGACTCTCACTTCCCCTTGAAGTGGCTTCGCGACCCACCGGTTGGGAACCTCTTCTACTCGGGTCAATATGTCGAAATATTCTTACAAGGGATACAAGGGATCTAACCCTTTCAGTTCAGTTTCGCGCTGTTCAATAAACCAACGCTTCACTATCCACGATATCATGTATCGTGCGGAAATGAAAGGTCACCCAGAATTAATGACAATTCCCTAGTCAACTTATTTTCGCGGCAATTTTTCAGCTCACCTCTCCACGGAATCGCTGATTTTCGTGATGTGATTTGAGTGCATTGTGCAGCTTTGTTTTCGTACTCTGTTCTCGCGTTTCACGGCGTTCTGTGCCAGCCAGCTAGCTAGCCAGCTAGAAGCTAGATCAGCCGATGTGCGACATCCGAATTGGACCCGGCGATAGCTAGCTAGCTTGCGCTCGTATGTGTGCTGCGTTGTGTGCTGTGTGTGTGTGTGTGTGTGTGTGTGTGTGTGTGTGTGTGTGTGTGTGTGTGTGTGTGTGTGTGTGTGTGTGTGTGAGCCATTATGGTGACGTCAACCGCGACCGATCCAAGGTCACACATACACGTGCGCGCATGTGTGTGTGTGTGTGTGTGTCTGTGTGTGACCGGTCGTGGCGGGAGTTATGCCCGCGGCGGCGGCGGCGGCTGCATCTCCAATATGGCCGCTCGGGCCGCACATTGACAAAAGGGCACACACACACACACACGCACGCACGTGTTTTGCACCGTTGTATTTTGCGTTCGTAGCTTGCACGCCAACAGACGCGCCCTCTACACGGCGTGTCGACTAAACTCGGCAGCGGGAAATTCTCGGAAAATGCTAGAACTTTTGTGTGGTTGTGTTTGTTCTGTGTGGGTGTGTATGTATGTGTTTGTGTGTTGGTGCATGTATGTCAAGGCCCATTTGTTGTTGATATTCAAGTGTTGCACAAAATCGTTGCGTCCTGTGGTCAGCGTCTCGTATTGTGTCCCGCTGAAGATTTCCCAGAAGGATCAAGTCGTATAAAGTTTGTATACAGCCTTCAATTAAATGTTGTATTGTAGTAGTATTACAATGGTTGCCTTCAATTAAAAGTACTATCTCGAGTCATGTCGCCAGTGAATCCACAAAACTCAGTAAATCATAAATGAATTAATGTCTTGTGAAATATTTCTACCATGATGACTGTAACTCACTTTCTCGACTACAGGCAAACTTATTGTGTGCAAAGTTTACTTGCACGGACAGAACGTATACCAAGTGCTATATTGCTTTCGCCAAATCGGTGAGAGCTCCAACATGCATTGGGAGATGTAAATAATGTGTGTGTGTGTGTGTGTGTGTGTGTGTGTGTGTGTGTGTGGGGTGTGATGTTGACAGGTGATGGATCGCAGTTGAACGTCTCCGAGGCCGATGTCAAGACTAGCGCCTACCTCAACACTCCAGCTGTTATGGGTCCACATGCCTCTCCTTTCAGGTAACTACCTCATCCAGAGATGCCACCTCAAGATGTTTTCTTCGCCAAAAAACCTCGACCATAAACCATGTTCTTTTTCTGTGTATTTCCTGAGATATTTATTGTTAAATATTTTTGTTTTTTATACAATTAGCTAATTACCTTTGAAATAAGACACGTAAAGATATTCAAAACTTCAATTCAACTCATTTATATGTACTAAGATCCAATATCCGAGGACAATTGAGGTTAATCCTAAAAAACATATATAAAACAAAATCAAACCTAAAAGGAACATGTTTTTGTGCAAAAAAACGCAACCAAGAAACGGTTTTTTTGCATATTGCACCCACTTGTGAACGTTAGGGAGTCCATGTCCATGTCCAGGGAGTCCATGTCCCGAATCTCCGGGTGAATAGAGAAAACCTTTGTTCGCGTACGAAAAATTGTGATTTGTATTGGAAAACAATACCTCTCTATAGGCCAAATGTTTCAAATGACTTTTTGGGCATGGACTATTATATACTCGCTGTGGAACATGGTCGGGGAAAAGAGGAGGTCTGGTCACCCTAGTCCGAGCGAGTCGCTTGTGGTCGAATGGTTGGCGTCTGCATGTTTTCCATGCAGAAGATGGATGGCTTCTGTCGGTTCTTATAGTTCTTATCGGAACCCGTCGATTGTTATAGGGCAGCACCTCTGGAAAGCACCAATAATGAGGCATTTTGTGTGATGGTAATGAATGTGTTTCCGTGAACTACAAATGATCGAACTTCTCGTCATTGTCGACGTATGTGTACAAGCAGTGTATGATTCATGGATTTCCACAGCAGACATGGTGTATGTTGATTTCTAGAATTCTTGATTTCGTAAATCACTAAGGAATTCGCTGATGCGTTTGGGACTTCCCAAAACTTGACCAGTTCGTTTATTCATAGTCTGTCTCATTTTGGGCTTAACTCTTGCCCATTCTACGCTTTTCCGCATGTGTGTGCTTGTGTGTGTGTGTGTGTGGTATTGTTATGCGGCTTCATTTCTGACGTCCAACACCGGATGTGTGCGCGTGCGTGTGTGTGTGTGTGTGTGTTGGACATACAGCTTGTGCTACCAGTGCACCACTAACGGGACGTATGAGCAGCACACACACACACACACACACGTCGCTCATGTAGTTTGTTTCAATTGGAGCCGCCGACAATTCGGGGTGTGAATTAGAATGTTCTGGACGGTTTGTTATCGGCGTTCAGAGTTCAGTGTTTAATTTGTCCGGAACATTGAGCGTTTGCGTGTTTTATTTTTAAAATGGTATTATTCGATCGCAGGTATTGTTAGTTGTGTAGTGCGTGATTCTTCGCAGTCTTGCATGCCAACGTTTTTTCCCATATTCTTTTGCACGTTTTTATTTTTGTCTAGCACTTTCGTATCTTTTTTTTTGTTTTCGTTTTTCACTTTGTTTCGGCGGTTGCTAACTTGACTAAATTGTTTTCTTTGTTTGTTTGTCCTTAACGTTTTGCTTTTGTCTGTTGTTCTTGCAGTCTTCCTAACATGGCCCTGTGGGCGGGATTAGGTGCGTATCGGTACGTGTCTGCATTTCTTCACCATTTCTTCTTCACTAAACAATTTCTTCTCGTACTAACATCGCTTATTTACCGCTCTCTCTCTCTTTTTGCGTATTTTTTCATTTAACACTGTCTGAATTTTTATTTGCTGTCACTAATTGGTTTTTGTTTGGTTTTGCATGTTTGTTTGTCTAACTGCTGTTTTGACCTTATTTTCTGTGTTGAAGTGATATTTTTCTTGGCTCCAATGACTATCATAACTATGATCTACAATATTCTCCTGTTTTCGTTCGGTACAGTCTTTTTCTCCGTCTATATTTACATTTCGTGTGACATCTGTTCGTTTACGTTTGTATTTGTGTGTGTACAGCATTGATCCGTGTTGTGTCTTCTACACAAAACATCTGCATGCATGCATGTGTGTGTGTGTGTGTGTTTGTGTGTGTCAGTTTGCCCAACATGGCTCTGTCGGCAGACTGGGCGTCTCGTCTCAAAGAGCTGGACGCCGGCGTGCCCATCGGCGACTTGCTGGCCGATCGTCTCGTGGCGGCCGGCGGCTCCTCCTCCAACTCTTCCTCCTCATCCACTCTACCCAACTCTACAACGCCCACCACAGGTTCCGGTGGCGGCGGCGGTGGCGGCGGAGGTATAACTGGTGTTGTCAACTTGGGCGTGTGTGTGGTGTGTGGCGATCGTGCATCGGGCCGGCATTACGGTGCCATCAGCTGCGAGGGCTGCAAGGGCTTCTTCAAGCGCTCGATCCGCAAGCAGCTGGGCTTTCAGTGTCGAGGCAGCAAGGATTGTGAGGTGACCAAGTTTCATCGCAATCGCTGTCAGTATTGTCGACTGCAAAAGTGTTTGCGTATGGGCATGCGTAGTGACTGCAAGGATCTGCGCAGTGTCAGCTACCAGCGACTCTATGATGGAGGCTCGCCGTCCGCTACACTGGCGCCCTCTACCGGCCACGGCGGCGCCAGGACAGAACACGGTACTGGTTCTGGTTCTGGTTCGCCAGCCAGCACACACACACACACACATACACACACATATACATTTTTATGTCATATTGTGCAGTTTATTTATGTTATGTTTTGCACAGAATAGCCGATTAATTGGAGTGCAATAAATGCTAATGAATGAATGAATGAATACACACATACACGTTCACACACACATACACGTTCACACACACATACGCGCTCACACACACATACACGCTCACATACGTACATACACATACACGCTCACACACATATACACACTCGCTCACACACATACACACACGCTCACATATACACGTACACGCTCACACACACGCTCACATACGTACACATACATGGACATGTACGTGTGTGTAAATGGATACATGTGTATAAGCGCATCTTTGTGTGTGTGTGTGTGTGTGTGAGTGTATATGTGTATCTATACGTGTCTTCATTCGTGTATATACAACTGAACTACCGATGCTTGTATGTGTGTGTGTCTATGTATGTTTGCTTGTGTGTATGTGTGTGTATGATTATATGTGTACGTATGTATGCTTGCTTGTATGCTTGTATGCTTGTATGTGTGTGTGTGTGTGTGTGTGTGTGTGTGTGTGTGTGTGTGTGTATGTAGGTGTGCTTGTATGTGTGTATGTGTAAGTGTGTATGATTGTATGTGTGTGTGTGTGTATGTATATTTGCTTGTAGGTGTGCTTGTATATGTATATATGTGTGTGTGTGTGTGTGTGTGTGTAGCTCGTGGTGGTGGTGTGGGGTCGCGGTGTTCGCCAGACATGTCGGGACCACAGTTTACACTACAGGACCGCATCAACTCTATCATGGAATCGAGTGTGGTTCAGCGTGGATACGGCCGACAAGGAAAATGTACTGTGCCTTCCTTCCTGTCTGTCTGTCTGTTTCTCTGTCTGTTTGTCTGTCAGTCTGTCTATCTGTCAGTCTGTCTGTATGTGTCTCTGTCTGTCTGTCTGTCTCTGTTTGTCTGTCTGTCAGTCTGTTTCTCTGGATGTCTATCTGTCTGTCTGTCTGTCTGTTTCTCTGGATGTCTATCTGTCTGTCTGTCTGTCTATCTGTCTGTCTGTCTGTCTATCTGTTTGTCAGTCTATCTGTCTGTCTGTTTGTCTGGCTGTATGTGTCTCTGTCTGTCAGTCTGTTTGTCTGTCTGTCTGTCAGTCTGTCTGTCAGTCTGTTTGTCTGTCTGTCTGTCAGTCTGTTTGTCTGTCTGTCTGTCTATCTGTCAGTCTATCTGTCTGTCTGTCTGTCTGTTTGTCTATTTGTCTGTCTGTCAGTCTGTTTGTCTGGCTGTCTGTTTGTCTGTCTGTTTGTCTGTCTATCTGTCTGTCTGTCAGTCTGTTTCTCTGGATGTATGTGTCTGTCTGTTTGTCTGTCAGTCTGTTTCTCTGGATGTCTGTGTCTGTCTGTTTGTCTGTCAGTCTGTCTCTCTCTCTGTCTGTCTTTCGAACTGTGTCTTTGTCAGTGTCAGATGACATCTTCCTTAGGATTTCAAGAAAGCGCAATTCTTGTTGATTCAGCAGCAAATTTTTTACCAACATTTCTATCTGGTGTTATTCATTTTATTTTGTGTTTTTCTAAAGTGAACTTTCAACATTCGTGTGTTTTCACGCCGTGTTTGCGTTTGCTGTTGATCTTTTGCAATATATTCACACAGAGCATGGAAAGAGTGAACATGTGTGTGTGTGTGTGTTTGTGTGTTTGTGTTTCAGCTTTGCCGAATTGTTCAGAGAACGGTCGCGCTGGCTCGACGGACGAATGCGGCGCCAGTAACGGTGGCGATGCCGTCATATCGCTAGTTACCAACCACCATCACAACAACAACAACAACATCACTAACAACAACAACAACAACAACAGAAGTAACAATAACAGCAACGACGCGACAATGCCGGCTGCCGACGGGCCCGAGTGGGCTCGTGACAAGCAGGAGGCGGTCGGTCGCGTGGTTGAACGTCTCACCCGCGCCATGGATGTCGACGCCGAGACGGGCAAGGATTTCGGCGACGCCGTGGTTCAGTTGGACGGTCCGTTGCTGGAGGGTGGCGCGTTGGAGTTCTCCGTGAGTCCTCCGCAGGTGACGGTGGGCGGCGGTGGTGGTGGTGGTGGTGACGAGGTGGTGTACGATTCGTCCTACATCACCGAGATCGGCTCCCGACTTCTCATCACCATCATCAACTGGGCCAAGAGTGTGGCCGCCTTCCAGGTGCGCTATCCTCTACTTCTAGTTCTGAGTGACACCTGACCCAACACCTAACCTTGAGTTGGACTGCGTGGTGTAGTTGTTAGCACACCCGCCTCACAAGCGGGAGGTCTGTGGTTCAAAACCCGGCGGAGGAGAATTTCATTGGGTGAATTCTATAATCCAACAGTCCCTGTCCACCCAACAGTAAATGATGGTACCAGATATCAGTCATGTGTTGTGTCATGCATTCTGGGGAGGTGGTCCTCTCTAACACGTCTTCCATCCTTGTGGCGTCATAGCGTGGACAGGGTCGGTTCTGCGGTGGCAGCGAGCTGCACGGGACACACCTGTGTGTTCATAAGCTTCGGCTTCTTCTCGTGTAGCAGCTGTTGAGACCTTTAACCTTTAACCGCAAGTGGAACGTACAACAAACACGCTATAAACGTACGCTGCAATACCAGGCAATTACGTAAGACAATGCAACTTATCAGTGAGGACAATACGCACGTTGCAATAGCGATCAATGGCGTAACAATACAAGTTCAAGTTCAGGCAATACACATACACTCACATATATACCATTCACACACAGTCATCTTACCATGGTGATGTTGGTAATGGTGATGTTACCATGGTGATGTTGGTAATGATGATGTTACCATGGCGATGTTACCATGGTGATGTTACCATGGTGATGTTACCATGATGATGTTACCATGATGATGTTATCATGGTGATGTTACCATGGTGATGTTACCATGGTGATGTTACTATGGTGATGTTACCATGGTGATGTTGGTAATGATGATGTTATCATGATGATGTTACCATGGTGATGTTACCATGGTGATGTTACCATGGTGATGTTGGTAATGATGATGTTACCATGGTGATGTTACCATGATGATGTTACCATGGTGATGTTATCATGGTGATGTTATCATGATGATGTTACCATGATGATGTTATCATGGTGATGTTACCATGGTGATGTTACCATGGTGATGTTACTATGGTGATGTTACCATGGTGATGTTGGTAATGATGATGTTATCATGATGATGTTACCATGGTGATGTTACCATGGTGATGTTACCATGGTGATGTTACCATGGTGATGTTGGTAATGATGATGTTACCATGGTGATGTTGGTAATGATGATGTTACCATGGTGATGTTACCATGATGATGTTACCATGGTGATGTTATCATGGTGATGTTATCATGATGATGTTACCATGGTGATGTTGGTAACGATGATGTTACCATGGTAATGTTATCATGGCGATGTTACCATGGTGATGTTGGTAATGATAATGTTGGTGATGATGATGTTACCATGGCGATGTTGGTAATTCAGGTGTTGGCGTCGGACGTACAGGAGAGTGTGGCACGGGCTCGCTGGTGTGAGTTGTTTGTGTTGGCGTTGGCTCAATGTGGCGACACACTGCGCCTGCCTCGTCTTCTCACGGCCGTCACCAAACATCTCTCCGACTCGGTGCATCAGCGCAAAACGTCGCTCGCCAGTCTACGTCTGGTCAGTTCATGATGCCATCACCAATGATGGGTATTGGTGACGAGATGAGCGATTGTGATGGGGTAATTATAAGGGATGATTATGATAGGGTTATTATGAGGAGTTGTGGGGTAATAATGGGGGAGTATGATGGAGATGATGTGGGGTAATAATTAGGGATGATGGTGGGGTGATAATTAGGGATATTGTTGGGGTAATTATTCGGCTTTACGTCGTGGAAATCGAACAAATAGATACACAAGTCGGAAGTATGCGCAATACACACATTCACACACGCTTACAGTTTCTCGAAGCAGCCGATAGCAACATCTTATGCTGATGTGCTAAATGTGTGTGTGTGTGTGTGTGTGTGTGTGTGTGTGTGTGTGTATGTGTGTGTGTGTTTGATGATGGCAGGTGACACAGCACTTGTACATGATTCAGGAGTTTGTCAGTAGCATGCGGCGTTTGTGTGTGTCGTCGTGTGAGATGGCTCACTTACGGGCCATCGTGTTGTTCGCCGCCGACGGTCAGGAGCCGGCCTCGCGCCGCCAACTCGAGCTGTTTCAACGCTACGCCCTGGACGGCTTGCAGCGTTGTGCCGGCACACAAACAGACTCGTCCGCCGCGACAGCCAGCGAGCGTTGTCAACGGCTGCTGTTGCGACTGCCGGCACTGCGCGGCATGAGCGCCCTGGCCATCGATCATCTCTTCTTCCCCGAGATTCCTCCGGCGGGCGCGTGTGGTGGCGGCGGTGGTGGTGGTGGTGTGGCGTGGGCGGCCGTTGGCAGTCAGCAATACGCGCCTCGCATCGACCAACTACTGCCGCATATCATCCGTGGTGACGCCGACGATATCGGTGCCTGCCGACATACTGACATACATACTGACATACAAACACATGCCGACACACTAACATATATATACACACACACACACACACTGACATACAAACATGCTGACGCACTGACATACAAACACACACACACACACACTGAAACGTACATATACACACTGGCACACACACACACACACACTGACACACACACACACACTCTCTCTGACACAACCAGACACTTAATACTGTAGTGTCCAGCTCATATTGAAGCGATAAGGGAGATCATGAGATCATGCATAAACGAGGATAAACTGAGAACGCGAGAATAAAATCGGAAAAAAGCGCGCCGCTTTCGAAGCAAAACAATGTGAATGGAAAAAAACGCCTGTTTGTGTTCGATGAACGAAGCCAAAAGAGGATAAAATCGAAAAAACAGGCTGATATAAACGAGACAAAAAACGCAGATAGGAATCGCAAACACACAAATACACCACCATACTGACTAAACACACACACACACACACAGACATACATACATACATACACATACAAGATGCCCGACATCACCATAAAAATAATGCAAAAAGAATCACGTAAAATGTTGACAAAATGTTGTAAAATGACACATTCGCTGTCTGTCTGTCTGTCTGTGGTTGTGTCTGTCTGTCTGTCTGTCTGTGATTGTGTCTGTCTGTCTGTCTGTGATTGTGTCTGTCTGTCTGTGGTTGTGTCTGTCTGTCTGTCTGTCTGTGGTTGTGTCTGTCTGTCTGTGATTGTGTCTGTCTGTCTGTCTGTCTGTGATTGTGTCTGTCTGTCTGTCTGTCTGTCTGTGGGTGTGTCTTGTCTGTCTGTCTGTGGTTGTGTCTTGTCTGTCTGTCTGTCTGTGGTTGTATCTGTCTGTCTGTCTGTCTGTGGTTGTGTCTTGTCTGTCTGTCTGTCTGTCTGTGGTTGTGTCTTGTCTGTCTGTCTGTCTGTGGTTGTGTCTTGTCTGTCTGTCTGTCTGTGGTTGTGTCCTGTCTGTCTGTCTGTGTGTGGTTGTGTCTGTCTGTCTGTCTGTCTGTAGTTGTATCTGTCTGTCTGTCTGTCTGTGGGTGTGTCTGTCTGTCTGTCTGTCTCTCTGTCTGTGGTTGTGTCTTGTCTGTCTGTCTGTGTGTGGGTGTGTCTGTCTGTCTGTCTGTCTGTGGTTGTGTCTTGTCCGTCTGTCTGTGTGTGGCTGTGTCTGTCTGTCTGTGGTTGTGTCTTGTCTGTCTGTGGTTGTGTCTTGTCTGTCTGTCTGTCTGTCTGTGTGTGGTTGTGTCTGTCTGTCTGTCTGTCTGTGTGTGGTTGTGTCTGTCTGTCTGTCTGTGTGTGGTTGTGTCTGTCTGTATGTCTGTCTGTCTGTGGTTGTGTCTTGTTTGTTTGTCTGTCTGTCTGTGTGTCTGTGGTTGTGTCTGTCTGTCTGTCTGTGGTTGTGTCTGTCTGTCTGTCTGTCTGTCTGTGTGTGGTCGATCGGAACGAACTGAGTGAAGCCAGAAGATAGTGAATGACAAGTGAATGTGTGTGTTTGTGTGTTTTCTAGGAGTGGCCGAGGAATCTTGTCCGTCGGGTGGTTCTCCCAGTTCGGACAACATCTCCGAATGACATCAACTCCTTCGGCAACACACACACACACACGTACACATGCATGTATACAAACATACAAACACGATTGAGGTGTTCCAACGCGTCTTTTCATTGGTCATATGCGCGTTTATGTGTATGTGAAAGGGTATTTTTATACACTGTTGTCGGTCGGTTTTCCCCCTCTCTGTCTTTGCTTGTCTATACTCTCTCTCTCTCTCTCTCTCTCTGTGTGTGTGTGTGTGTGTCGGTTTTTCCATTGCTGAATGAACACACGAACACACACACACACATGAGTAAATGTGTGTATCTCCTGTGTGTATGGCGGGGTCGTTTTTTATATCCGAGTTTTTCGGCTGCGCTCGTTTGTCGCACGACAAACATTTTACGTGATTCTTTTTGCATTATTTTTATGGTGATGTCGGGCATCTTGTATGTGTATGTATGTATGTCTGTGTGTGTGTGTGTGTGTGTGTGTTTAGTCAGTATGGTGGTGTATTTGTGTGTTTGCGATTCCTATCTGCGTTTTTTGTCTCGTTTATATCAGCCTGTTTTTTCGATTTTATCCTCTTTCGGCTTCGTTCATCGAACACAAACAGGCGTTTTTTTCCATTCACCTTGTTTTGCTTCGTTGGCGCGCGCCTTTTTTACTCCGCGTCGGCTGCTTCGAAAGTGGCGCGCTTTTTTCAGATTTTATTCTCGCGTTCTCAGTTTATCCTCGTTTATGCATGCTTTTCAGCGTTTGTTTAGCCTTTTCACTTAGTGTATACGTGTGTGTGTGTTTGTGTATCTGTCTTTATACGTGTGTGTTTGTGTATCTGTCTTTATACGTGTGTGTTTGTGTATCTGTCTTTATACGTGTGTGTTTGTGTATCGATCTTCAATTACGGTGTTTTCTAGTCGCGCGTCGTGTTGCGAGCGCGTTTGTGTGTGCGTGTATGTGTGTGTGTGTGTGTGTGTGTTGCGAATATATATTCTTTTGGTGCATGCTAGCGCAGTGTGTGTGTGTGTGAATGTCAATGTTATTTGCTCAAACAGTTGATCTAACTCCAAGGTGACGCACACAAATGAAAATGTTCACTCACTCGCTCATTCAATTGTATTATACAAGTCGAATAATTGCCACAAATAAAACCAATAGCAACAAATATATATATACACAAATTATACTAGGGTGAAATTCACCCTGTTTTTAGCAATGCCACTGGTCTAAGCTCTATAAATACCCATAAATAATTAATAGCGTGCCATCTCATTGACGTAAATACCACCAGAACATTGATGGACAACTTCACTTTTAACCTTTTTGCAAGTGCGTCCACAATGAACGCACGTGTTGAAACAATATTTATCGATCGAAGAAAATCGTCTAGGTCGCTAAGTAGTGATAAGAAAGACATGCAGAGACACACAAGTATGTGTGCATTTGTGAAGCATTTGTGAATTTTCACGAAGTCAGAGTCACATGACCCGAAGTCACGTGACCTGTGACGTCAGCACGCTACTTGTTGGCGTTGGTGCATTGGCATTCATTCTTCGTGAGGTGGATTTTATTCAACGTTTCAACGTAAACTCCTCAACTTCAACTTTTCGTCACTTCAGCTTATAAACTCTTCTTTCGACTGATGCAAGGACGGAAAACCGTACGAAAAGTCCACGTTCCTGTGGAGAGAGACCATTTTCACAAACTGATGTGGGCGACTTACTCTAATGTGTAGTCAAATGATTGTGATTTGGACTGCTTTACAGATTAATTGTTGAGTTTTCTCTTCAGTCGAATTTGTCTAATATCAAACTCCAATTCGAATTTCATCAGCTTGAAATTTTAGCACCCCCGTTGGACAACTATTCTCAACTAATCCAGTTGGACTGCATTCTCAAAGAATATTTTTGCGGTTATGTATGAATAAAACGTTTTTTCCATGTGAAAATGTATAAACAATAAGAACTGATTTACAGGGGAGTACTATACAATATTGCCCTATGAACATATTAGCCACAAATGCCCGAGTACTCCCATACTCTGCAATAGGGCAATATGTTCACCTCGACCAGCGTAGTATTAAAGGCGTATCAAGTGCGGTGAGTGCGACTGCGGTTTGTGGCCAATATGTTCACTTTTCACCATAGCGAAATTTCAGTGGTTTTCAACACAACGCACGAGCTCGTATACAACAGGTAGCTAGCACATAACGTAATGTGTGGTTATTGATTAGGTTAGGATAGGTTGGTCAGGTTTGGTCAAGTTTCGTTAGGTCAGCTTACTGAACCTAGCCAATAACCACACACAGTGTGTTAGGTGCTAGTCATCTGTTGTATAAGAACTCCAGCGTTGTGTTGAAAACCACTGAAATTACGCTACGGTGAAAAGTGAACATATTGGCCACACGCCACAGTCGCACTCACCGCACTTGGTACGCCTTTGACACTACGCTGGTCGAGGTGAACATATTGCCCTATTGCAGAGTATGAGAGTATGCGGGCGCTTGTGTCTAATATGTTCATAGGGAAATATTGTACTAGATCCATTAACAGTGCACTCAAACTTCTTGTGCTAGATTTGGAGCCCCTCAAATATATATAGTCCTACCTAGTAAGTGAATAATACCCTAGGAACCTTCTCCTATGGATCCACCACTGGAAACAGCGACAGAACACTTTCAGTATTGATGGCGAATGTGTCCTATCGTACAATGATATTGGTAGAGTGGGCAATCATGATGAGCGCTTAAAACCACAGCCCCAGTCGAGAATGGTGGAAACTTCGAGATCTTGAGGAGTTCAGTTGACGCTCCAGACGATACAGTTGGCGAAGAAAACCGTCGTTGGGGAATATTTCTCTTTTGTACCTGATGCAAAAAAACAAGCAGACGACTTGATAGATATATCTTATGGGCAGGTCCGATCAATTTCTATTTAGGAGATATATTTTGTACATTTCGGGAGGGTAGAATCATTTTTATTCATCCATACGGAATGTATACACCGTATGGATCTTGAATACCCTCTATACAAGAGGTGAAAAGGTTTTTTCAGGACAACAAAACGTTTTCTCAGGACAAGGTTACTATATCCTCAAAAAATTATTTGAAATTAATGTGAGTTTGTTACGGATACATTTTCGCTCGATTGAAATCTTTCAACATATGCCGAATTCCTTCCACCATATCGCCCCTCGGGAGGCCAACCAGAGCCATTTCACACCTGAGCGTACAGAGCGCTTGGCTGGCCGACATGTGACGCTTGATCATGAGAAACGCTGCGACCAGCGTGGCAGATCGACTCATGCCCTGAATACAGTGAATCAGTACGGTGCCTGTCCAACCATCCACCAACGCAGAACAAGTCCAAATTCATCAAAAAACCACACACGAAAACCACGTGTTAATCCGCGATTCTCATACCAAAAATCTGAACGATTCATTAGTGTCATTAAATTTAATTTACACAAGAAAAACGCGACAAACCATGACGCAGCGAGCGCTCGATGAAATCGGCGGCGATCGAGAACCACTGATCGAGTGGGTACCACGAGGCGTCGGTGGCTGGAACTCCGAGAAACATGACATCCAGTCCGCGACGTCGATAGTAGTCGGCATTGGTGTCCACCCAGTACCTGCCCCCCGAGGAGGCCACATCGTAGCACGAGTTCAACACGGCCACAACCGACTCGGAGCGCAACAGGCGCGCATCCAGTGCGCTCCAGCTGTCACGCACACGCACACGCACGACTTGATAGATGTTTTAGACATAGAATAGGTATGCAAAATTGAGATAGGGATAATTGTATATTTTGGGATCATTCAGGCAAGATAGGTCATGGAAAAACTGAAAAAGACTAGATGTTTAAGAGATGTTAAGAAGTATAGTTTCCCACATACGGGTGCGTTGATGTCTGGAATCAGTTAGGGGAGGATATTGTAGGAGCTAACAGCGAAGGAGCATTTAAAGAAAGACTGTATAGTGTGAAATACTGGGAATTTCAGGGAAGATGGGTTACTAGAGGGTTGGTTGGAGACAGGACAGCACGAGCATAGCTCATCTCCTGTGCTAAACAAATAGCTGAGTACACACACACACACATGTGCGTCTGCAAGCGTTACATATCAACAAGCTAAGAGCTGAGATAAATGATATACAGGAAGAATAGTGTCGCTCGCTGATGTGTAGGTTTATAACTGCATCAAGGAGCAGTGAAAACTGGTGTTATCTCTCAATTTCAGGCGCGTGTGTGTGTTGATATGTAGCACACAAGAAAACTAAAACTGTATTTACAGACAGGTGCGCGTGGGCATCACTGCCACACGCGCGTCTACAAGACGTCAGAACACGATCACACCACCAACACGACTCCGACACGATACACACTCGATTCACAATCCCACCGTCACATACGGAAACGCACACACACACAAACTCACACAGCAACAAATGTGGGGACCAATCAGCGACGAGCTGGTCACCTGTTCACTGCCTCAGGCCAAATACCAGCCACTAGCTTTGGTTGGCACGCGAGCACATACACACACACACACACACAAACACTCCAACCCGGCGGAGCAGAATTTCATTGGGCGAATTCTATAATCCAACAGCCCATGTCCACCCAGCAGAAAATGATGGTACCAGATATCAGTCATGAGTTGTATTCATGCATTCTGGGGAGGTGGCCCTCTCTAATACGTCTTACGTCCTTGTGGCGCCATAGCGAGATGGTCGGTTCTGCGGTGGCAGCGAGCTGCACGGGACACACCTGTGTGTGTTCATAAGCTTCGGCTTCTTCCCGTGTAGCAGCTGCCGCTTAGGCATTTAACCTTTTTAACCTTTTTTAACGCGCTCACACACTTTCTTGCACACCGTACACAATCACAGCACATGACATTTGTGCTCCACAGTAAATATACCCCGTAGATGCGTTTGTAAAGACAGGCAAACCAGTTTTTAGTAGCGTGTGGGATTTCCCCTCACATGTCTCCGATGAGAATTCCACGAACGACCTGATCGTAGGACCGCGACGGCATCAAAGCAACGCCGCGGGAAGGTGCTAGTATCACTCGTCTCAGCTCCTTCACATGTTCAACTTCATCGTCGCGATTGTAGGATGACATCATCACTGACCTCAGTCAAGAAAAAGACGTCAAGAAACGATTTACTCGTTCTTTCACGATTGCATAGCTGAGGGTCTAAGATTTTCTCACACAACAGCGAAAAACCACCACACTCGCACCGAAGAATTTCCCAAACACACGATCCAGCACCGCACCAAGTCGGACTTGAGATATTGAGGTTTGTCTAGAGCCAGGCAAAGCCCGTCGTGTTTGGCACGAAAACAAAACTGCTCTGAAAGCAGACGAGTTGGTTTATCAAGTGAGTTGGTTGTGTGGCGCGTGGGAGGCGGGTGACCTTCAAAAATCTATTTCTGCGCGCTTGACAATGAAACGGGAGCTGCGAGTTGCGTAATTGTCACACTTGTAAATTCCTCACTATTTGCGTGTGTGTTGCAAATACGCGTGGGATTGAAAGTAAATTATTGCACGACGTCTAATTGCCTCCATTGCAAGCACTCACGTGCCACGCACTTATTGTGCAATAAAAAGCCACTCATATATGACTCCAATTGGAGCATGTATTACACACAGCACAGCCCATGCTATTGTTATTCAACAAGCTGTCACGATTCAGCAAACAGCACAATATCCAAACAATACCACCAACACACGATAAACATGAACAAATTGTGTACGAATCAGTTTGTATGCGTGTGTGTGTGTGTGTGTGTGTGTTGTATATTCGCCAGAGCAAATGGTGAGCAATTGTCATTATACATCTATTCATTGTTTAATGTTTATTGACTCAAAACCGCATTATCAATTCCACTTTGCGCTGATGACACCGAACAACTCACAGAAAACTAGCGTTATCACAGACATCCGAAAACTCAGAAACAACAACAATCCAATCCAAGTCATCTAAGATGTCAGACACCAAAGATGCCGAACCCGAAAGTTTGGTGTTTAGACAGCTGTGCCAGTCGCGAGGTTAGCCTAGCTGATACCGGCGTGACGCCACAGATGTTCAACTTCCAGAGGCCACACTCGACCGAGATCCTGCGAAACTGGCGATATTTTGACGGCCAAGACTGAAGGCGGTTGGACACTGGTCACCTCGCCTATCACCATGCAGTACACGCCTGATAAAAAAAGCCCAGTTGGCCTGGTAATCGTCTCAATGATCCCCGGCGTGTTTCCAGAGTGCAATTTTTGGAGAGACTGAATTGATTTGAGGGCTGAATTTTGGGGCGATCAGTTATGTATATACATTATTATGCAACATATTTGCGATAATGCTTATATCAATAAATTCTATAGAAAAAGTACCTTTTCTTAACCACTTTTATTGAACTTCTTGGTTATGAGGAGTTGACAGAAACATTGGGGGGTCAGCCCCCTGATTCTCCCTCTGGATCCGGCACTGATTGTGTGGTCCCGTCCACGACCCCGTAGAACAAATGAAAGGCGTTTGATTTGTTCTACGGCGTTTCATTTGTCCCTACAAACCGATGCCGGATTCCAAAATCGCCGACCTCTGAAGCAAGCGTTAAGCATCGATACTTTCCATGATCTACAGCAAAGAATATCAACGCGAGCCATATGACCTCCTTGGGGGCCATGATATTTGTTGAGGAACCATCAGAACAAATTAAAAAACGTGGGCCACCATATTCAGGACACAAAACATTAATGTTGACTAAATGTATTCCTATATGTGATTACTTTGGATTTTGTAGATTTCATTTGAGCACGGGTCACAAGGACTTCTAGAGGCCCAATAACTGTTTCTGGATAAGGACCACAATAATTCGCATTGTGTTGAAGGGGTTATGACAAGAATGAGGTTGAATAACACTGATCTACAGGAAGACAATTACGAATGTGTTTGTGTGTGTGTGAGAGAGTGTGTGAGAGTGTGAGAGTGTGTGAGTGTGTGTGAGAGTGTGTGAGAGAGTGTGTGAGAGAGTGTGAGAGTGGCTAGAGTTGCACTCACCCGGAGCTAGCCAGTCAACACCGCCAGGAATATGACCACATCCCGTCACACAACAATTATCACACTCGCCATCATTCAACATCAATTGTCCTCCGTCACTGCTGTCTGGCATCCACTTGGTCACGTGACCTTGCAGCCACACAAGACGAACGTGCACGGACGGCTGGCACGCGCCATAGTTGCCATGGAAACGCCAGTGAGTGGGCGGGTCTTGTGAGGAAGCCGTCAGTCGCCATAAATCGGCCACGCGCATCTTATAGGCGGCGCACTCGAATTTGGACATGATCGTCGGCAAATAAGAAGCACTATCTTTCTTCGACAAATTTACGAAAAGCGAGGAACGCGAGGATTAGTTCAGCGCGCCAGATCGATAAATCATAAGGCATCAACATAAGCAGCCAATGTCTGAAATATCCAGAAAATCGCAAGACAAGTGGACAACATGATGCAAGGGACAAAAATTAAGCATTGGCAAAAATACACTCAATAAACATCCACAAATAAAAACGTTTATAAGCACTTCAGAGCAGATGCATCGAAATGAAAGACGGATAGCCGGAACACAACATAAACGGAAATAACAAAAAGACGAAATCAGGAAAAATACAAATCATTTAACGTTTGGTGAAGAAAAAATCCAAAATAAACAGGCTTTGATTATGTATTTTGGCACAATAATGTCAAAAGCGAAATATCGGGGATTTCATTCGCGTGTGTGATCGATAAGAAGTAACGTTTCATCGATGATACTTTCGAACACGGCTCAACAAAACCAACACTGCGCACACACACACACAAAGGCCGATCCGTTGAAAGAAGCACAGCTACATGCCCAAGTGAGAACTGTTTTCGCGCGCTCTACAAGCCGCTTCACGGCTGATACAAACGCACGCGTAGAATGCAATCCCCATGGAAAACCGAGCAAGTCGTGTGGAAGTTGAAATCAAAGCAAGACAACAAGAAAGACCAAGTAATTGGTTAGTGATATTGATAGAAGCTGAAGTACATGCCAAGCCATAGCATCACGAAAATTCTCATGATAATGGCAATCGCTTGTCTAACGTTTTGTGTGTAATTCGCGTTTGAGAGAGTCAATTTCCCGCCACAGTTCCTCGATCTGCTCTTCTGACTGCACCAATCTCTCCACACACGACTCCAGAACGTCATCGGCCGACGAATGATCGTCCCGCGGCACTTCAGAGTCGCCACAAGAGTGCCGACTGTCGGAATCACCAGCGAGTTGGAGAAGGAGTTGGTTGGACGTCAAGTCCGAATAGGGCAAGTGAGGAGGTCGGTAGTTGAGCGCGTCCAGTGAGCCCACGTTGATAACAAGCAGTGAAGGAGACAACAGCCCGTCGTGTCTGTGCCAGCTGAACAAACGATGTTGATGCTGGACCAGCTTGGCTACCTGCTCTTCCGCATTGTCTGTTTCGTCCCCAGACACCAGGTGCGGTGACATTTCAGAGTGGGAGATGAGCAGAAGGAACGTTGAAGGACGGTCCGTGTCCGACAACGACGAGCCAGCATTCAGAGCTGCCAGTTCTCGTAGTGTTGGCCGCAGAGGCGCCGCGTCTCGCCGCCGACACCAGCCGATCAAGTGAGACACAGTCGAGCTGCTCTGAAACGCACGCAGACGACAGAGGTCAATGAAGTTCCGCGTCCAAAAATATCTTCGTTCTTGTTCCAGCCAACAGCGGACAATTTTTCTGTTTCCTTCTCTTGACAAAACTTATCCTTGCGATCGCTGAGATGAGTGAACATTGTTTCTTCGAGGTGATAGCGTCAAGTTCTATGCATGCATTGTTTAATTGTGACGTAAATAGTTTGAAGAGGGTTGTCTTTGGGGAGACGGTACGCCATACGGCCACTGAGTGCCAGCAAAGTCCGCATATTTATCCTCGTGTTTGACTGAAAATAATTGCGACTTTGTAAAACAGTCAACATTATAACTTGTAAAGCTTGAATAATTTCGCCGTCGTCAGTGCTCTCACTGCTCAAATCCTGTCTGTATAATCATGTGTCCATATATATGTGTGTGTGTGTGTGTGTGTCGTCCAATGATGCACCTGTTTGGACGTGTCAGTAGCGTGATAAGGACACACGGTATTGTTGTCGGAACACTCAGCGACACGTGAAACCACCGAGTGTCCGTGACACCGCCGACTTCCGTAAAGCAAAAGGCACGGCGATTTGCGACTGCACAATACACGCTCCAATAACGAGGCCATCAGGCTGGATGAAATATGCAGCGACGTTGTGTGTGGTGAGTGTTGGGCAGAAGTCATTGTCACCGCCCACACGATCACGTCTTCACGCTCAGTATTTTCACACACAATGAATTACAGAGAATGTCGAGGAATGTATCTGATGAGATGAAGGCACTCTACGATAGAACCGCGACAAAATAACATACACTTTTTCAGCCACAAAATAAGTGTGGTCTAATCGAAAATTAGAATTTTTGTAAGCAAATACATAAGCCGAAGCAAGTAAATACACCGATTTCCACACATTAATCAAAACAAAGTATACAAGCTAGTTGGATAACAGCTGTAAAATTCCGTCCATACATAAATGCAAACCAAACAGATTTAAAAGCGCTACACCACACTCAAAACCAATCATCAATCGTAACACATCGTTCGTATTAAGAAGCATCGATCTGAACAATGCAAAGCGAAATATTTTCACATTAAGCAAGGCGAATAGAAAAATGACAGATGAATACTTCATTACATTTATTTGAGATTTTTTACCGCTAAGAATTTGCGAAACACACAAAACACTTTTTTGTTTGAAAATATATTCAGTCATTTCCTGACTAAGAATAGCATATTTTCCAGCATTTATGTATCATTTTCTATCATAATCTTGCATACTTGTGCAAACAATTAATTTGCAATTATCATTATCACTGAATTTTCCGCCGAGGATGAAAGCATGCTACACTATTGAGCAATTGGCTGAGAAATAAGTTTGAAAACAAATTTGGCGCAATTTTATTCAAATGATCAGGTAAATGCAGTTATAACAATTTTCTGATACATTTTTCCGCTCTTGCCAAGCCATGATGAGAATAAAATCCACATGTGAAGATTGTCAATGCTTTAAAATAGTTAAAATACACAATAGTTAATGCAGTAGAGGAAAATTGAAATATTTTTGACAAATAACAACTGAAAATAAACACAGAAGAACGTATCTCCTTGCGAACACGAGGTGTATTTATGGCTCCGTTGCGTGCCTGTGTGTTGAGACACTGAATAGCGACTGAATAAGTGGAGGATGAATATGTGGTCTTGCACGCTCATGGCTGTTGCAAGACTCCACAATTTTGTTTCGATTAAAATAGCCCATCACATTTCTCCTGGTGTATTGACTCTCAAACTCAATGCTGGCGAAACAACAACAATTCAACAATAATTGAAAATCCAGATTGAATCTTCCTGAAGTCATACCAAGCTTTGTTGAGTGCAAATCATCCAATATTGATATCCAATGTCCAAAATGTGTAAAGTTACCAAAGACCGAATCTAACTAATCAGACCTTCTTGTGCTTCTACTGCTTCTTCTGGTTTCTTCCTGCCGTGGTGAATTACTTCATATATGACTCGGAGCGCCGAAAAGCGCGGATGAGGACCAACACGTGATCATACAGTGCACAGTGGAGTATTCTGTACAGTACAAATGGGGTTGCTTGTTTTCACCGATGTAGCTCCGCACTTGTGCCATTCTCAACTATTTCTTAGCAATTATCTTCATCATTGAATATTCCGCCGTGGATATTTTAAATAGCATACATTTTTTAATTGAACATAATCACAACAGTATAGTTCATGCTACGCTTTTAAACATCTATCTATTGTTTGAAACAAATCGTCGAGAACAAAATCCAAACGTGAAAAACTTGGACAAGTTTTCAAAACAGTTAAAATATACAATCACATTGTTCGGACCTATGTTTTCATTTAATCGTATCTATAGATATCTCTTCTGATGGCAAAAAATGTTTGCGTGTCATTTTCAAACGCAATATAACTTGTAGTTGAGACAACTGTGACTAAAATACTCCTAACAAACAACAACTGAAAATACACACAGAAGAATGCATATCCATGCACACACACACACACACGATATGTATTTATGGTGCCATTGCGTGTGTACAGACACTGAACAAAACTTGACCGCCCGAACACGCCATCTGCAAGCGTGAGTATAAAAACAGCATCTACTGGAACATTTCCATCATTCTTCTAGCGTACACCAAGCTTCAAAAGTCCTCCAATACAGAAGGAGACCTACAAGAAAGATCTTCCAGCAAAGGAATACTTCTTGAAGCAAAAATGTCATCCAGGTTCTCCGAAAGTCTTCCCAGATCACTTCTGCTTCTGTTGTTGCTGGCGATTGCGTCACCAGCTCGCTCTTCGTCTTCATTTCAAGTAACAGTGTGGCGTGATGAAGCCATCAGCACTGCACGTTATTTCAACTACACCAACGGCAGCACTCACGAAGCGTGCAAGTGCCACCTCACCTGTCCATCTCCTTTACCCGTGTTCTACAACAAGCAGTGCGGGTGCGAACGGCAGTACAGAGTCCATCTTCAGGGGATGCCGATGCCACAAGAGCTTCAAAAGCAATGCAGATGTGTGCCAGTGCGTTGCGGTTATCTGGGGTTGAGAGGAACGTGTCGGTGTATTCGAGTGTGGCCCCTTCACTACAATTGGGTCGTGAAGTACACGATTTAAATGGTCGGCAAATGATCAGCTATCAATAGCTCGCCTTATTCTTCAGCATTATTAGAGATGGCTTTGTTTTGGGTGCCATGCTTTCTATATCACAAGTAATCACACTATTCCAATACACCGCCAAACACTCTTGAATAAAACTAAGCAAATATTTTCAATTGATGCTCCATTTATGGAGGAGCTTTAGTTGACGTCACAGGAATATCTTTATGTATCGAAATCTTATACTAATCCATGATGAACGTACATAATGATGAACGTACCATGATGAACATACAATACATAATCATATACTAATCCATAATATTATACTAATCCATAATCTTATACTAATCCATAATCTTATACTAATCCATAATCTTATACTAATCCATAACCTTATACTAATCCATGAAATCTATAAATGTCGCATTAAAACGAATATAATTCGGTTTAACAATAATGATTTGTGATTAATGCTTTGGGTTCTAACAACGTCCTACTCATAGATCTCATAGATCTCATAGATTACTTATAGATAATTAGAGAAATACATAAACAAACCTGTGATGTGTGTTTGTATTTTTTCTCCAGAACTGTACTGAAACCAGTTAGAAAATGACCAACATTGCTAACAACTCAACAATATAACTAATGAAAAAAAATTATTTGACACTTGAAATTTCATCCATGATTGAAATTGGAAATCTTCAAGTCGGGACAATTCAGCAACATGAGTGTATGTGTGTGTGTGTGTGTGTGTGTGTGTATGTGTGTGTGTGTGTGTATGTGTGTCTGTGTGGGTGTGCAGGGCAAGGGTTCATTTGAGACAAAAAAGTGCAGGGACACATTAGAGAGAGGCTGAAGCGAGCTCAGGTAGAGTTTAAGAGCACGACATTGAAATTCCCTCTGTGCATACGTATGAGAGTGAAGCATTCGACGCTACGAGTTATACCTGAGTGTATGCATGCTGGCTATACCTGGGTGTATGTGTGTTATACCTGAGTGTATGTGTATGTGTGTGTGTGAGTGTGATGCCTTCATTATGGCGGCGTATATGGTGGCGTGCTTGGTGGCGTGTAACATTTGTGTCCACAACTATGCTCATATATGCTCTGATCACAAACACAGTCAACTTCCAGCCTCAACCCGGCGTCCCATATTCGCTAGAAGACAAGTCATTCTCCCGGCACTTCGGCTGCAAAAGAAATTGTCCGCTCAAATCTTGGTCTCCAGTCCATCTCTATTCCAACTGCTGCGGTGAGTGTGTTGTTTTTTTCAATTTCACGACAGGACAGCACATTAGAAAGGTTTTGCAATCCAAGGGGTGCCAACTCTGTTGGATTATCGCTCCACATCTTAAATATAGCACGAAGATGGACGGAAGAAGCAGAGGATTCTCATTTAATCTCATCTTACACGACACGCAACGGATACGGCGGCAATGTTCTTATCCCCTACCGCAAGGGTAGATGTAGTGCTGTTGTGTTAGCATTATAAGTTTGCATGAGAGCATGTTAAGACATCCTGTTGCTTAATTTCGACTTTATATCTTGTTTCTGTCCAATCATTTAGCGTTCAAGTGTTGCTATGTACTTTTTCTACCCACAGCTTTATGGAATAGAGTGATAATTTTGCCGAATTTGCGATTTTCAGAGCTGCAGCTTCATAAACACCTATATTTGAGCAGTTTGGCGACCGGAGCGCCATCTGTTGAGTCAAAAGTCAACTTGCCATCATGTTTACAGCAACACAGTCTCAGACCGCTGTATATTCTGCTGGCGGGGCATTCACGCGTGTGGCAGATATTTTGGCATCTGCACAAAGCGGCCGGCGCTACTCTACGCTCGCGAAATCTTCCTTCACACGGCCCTGGCTACGGCGGCAATCCTCGACGCGGCGAGACGAATTGGCCACTCAACACTAGCGACACCTGTGTGGAGGTTTATGCAATTACAACAGTACACAAACTGAATATATTGGTTCAATATTGCAATTTTGCAAAATTAGGCAATAATTAACTAATAATTTTGGGAATAAATATTACAATACGGCTTATTATATATATATGGAATATATTTTCTGTCTTTGTAGATAAATCAAAACTTCTTGTGTGAAATATCTGCTCAAAATGGCGCCAGGTGTTTCGAAAGCCGCCCAGCTGGTGGCATCAGAGTCCCTCGTGCAGCTGGGCTTCAGACGCCGTCGGCCTCAAGTTGGACTTGCGCTGGCGAGACTGGCTGGACGATCATCTTACTGAACTAGTGGAACACACGGCTGCATTCGCTCCTGATGTGTTTGTTCTCGGTCTGTTGATTTTGCCAAATTTTTAGAATTCCTGAAAAAACGTGATTAATATTCGTGTAAGTTTGTTAAATTCATTTTTTTCGCATAATCTTAGGAATAATACGATTATTATGCAAAGTGTAGCTATAAATATATATTAAATTTTCAACGTAGATAGATTCAAATTATTCAGCTAAAAATAAAACGTCAATATTAATACTAGTGAATATGTTGAATTCTTTCGTTTAAACCCGTCTTATCGCTACTATCTTACTGCTTCAAGCGATCGGCCTCAAAGACACGGTGCGCGATCGAGTGCGATTTCTATCGCGGCCGCAGCGACTGTGGATACGTCTCCGTCAGTTGACGTACGACGGGATGCGTCGAGTCGCCGGCACGGCAGCTCACACACTGCTGCTTCTCGATTATCCGGCGAACGGACGTCGACTGCGGACTTCATCGCGCGACAGAGCAGCCGGAGCGGTCATTTTGACAGCAAATGCGGCTTTCATTGAACTGTTCGGTCCAGTGAGGAATTTTACAAGAATTGGCTTTACGATCCACTAATAAAATTTGTGCAAACTTTGTCATTTTTTGTTCAACATGGAATTTTGATATTGCCCACAAAGAACCTAAAATAATATTGATCTCAATTTAATTAACACCATTGGATTCAGCGTTGTCTAAACCAAAAGAAACAGTTTATTTACAAAACAAATTCACTCTGGTCCTTCTAGGTATTTCATTTATTCGGTTCTTCTAGTGTTAAGCCAATTCATATGTTTTGTATTCAATCTCATCTATCAATTCTAACGTATCAAAACAATGTGAGAATAACGCATATTTATTTATTGAAGGATTTATGTAAGAACAGATTAGCTATTGTTGAATATTGTGCGGGTGTTTTGTGATTGCAGTTCTAATTTCGCTTAACCTCATATTTCATTTCCACACATTTTCTCATGTTATTGCACAATCTCTCTCTCTCTCTATTTGTGGTGCAGATAGAGAAGGTTCATATTTGGACGTCGGCAATTCCTCGTGCTATTCACTTCTACACTGGCACGTGCACAGACAGGAACCTGAACCCTCGCGACCACAGTCTCTGCGTCAACGACACGTTTCACCCAGGCTATCAAGTGGTTGAATCTCTGACCAACGATATCCTGAAACTGGTCTGCTAATACGCCGGTGATAAATCAAACATCTACACGTTCACATTTCAACAATATATCTGCTTTTATCCTTCATTTACCTTCTTTATTTGTTTTTGACTTTCCATCGTTATATTATTATTAATTACAGGCAAATCCAGTAGCATGGGAAGAGTGCAAGCACTATTACCACCCTAAGGTGGCCCCATGTACCGGAAGCGCCCAAAAGATTCAGAGAGAAAGAGAGTTCGAAAAGAAAAAAGTCTAGAAAGAGAGTTGGAAAGCAAATAAAAAATAAATAACAATAAATAATAAACCATCATCCGATAACAATCCATAATGTCACTCCGCCCACGTTCCTCAATAAATAATAACAATCAACAATAAATATGTGATTAAGTAAATAACAGCCATCAATAAATAAGAATAAATATTAATAAATAAGTTATAAATAACAATCAAGAACAATAAATATGCTTCAATAAGAAACATCCAACAATAAATATAAATATTATTCAATAAGTAACAACAACACAAATAAATATGATTCAATAAACAACAACACCTTAATTTATAATTTATAATTATTTAATTATAATAATAATTATTAATAATTTATCATTATTAATTTTACCTTAATTTACATTGTCATTGCTATTTTCCTTTACAATTGTCAAATTTAAATTTACAGGCATTTTCCTTGCAATTTTGCAACATGCAACAGAAATGGAATTATTCAAGCTGTGTGACACAACAAACTGGGCGGGTTTATTCCACATTGACACAACGACATGGCAAGGACAAAACACAGCACAATCCTGCGCCGGTCTCATTTCAAATGCTGTGTAAATCGGCTGAATGTGTCGCTGGTGATGTAGCGACGAGCCGAGAACACAATGCAAACGGCCAAAACTCGCGAGCAATTGCAGACAATGACTAGAATTGCCAGGAAAATTGGGCTGTTGTGGAAGGTTGCCAGACCGCCCGTCCACGCCTGGATTGAGACCAAAATAGCCAAACTGCCAGATAACTGGCATAATGTAACGAAAAGGGCCACAGACACAACCCAACACAACACCAGAGCGGCCAAGCTTGACAGTAGTGCTACAAGTGGCCGCGAGATGGCGCTAGGATAGCTTCCAGCTGATTCTACAAGATTTGGCGCGGCGCACGGAGAAATGGCGCCAGTTTTTAGCGGCGTTCCGGAGGTCATTGATCCGAACCACAGGTGCAGCCGGTGACCCAGCGACAAGCAGGCGAACAGCAGCAGGGGCGAGGTCACCAGCGAGGTCACAGTGAGCAGAACATGACCTGTGGCAGTCTGGGGCACCACAGGTCGCGCTCCTGCAAAAAAGACGATCAGGTATAATTTAACACGAATTGCTCAACTGTACTTTCAACACAAATTATCTGAACGTTTTAAAACCGCATAATCGAAGTTAAGATTGAATACCCCCATTAATTAAACGAATACTGAAGTTGTCTACCTATTTGGGATTGTTTCTGTCAATTTTACTTTGTACTGAGTTAATAAAACAATGAAAAATGTATACAATACAATAAATGGTCATTTTATTTGAACTCTTCTAGTGTTAGAATATTTGCAAATAGAAAATTATATACATTTTCGTGTGATAAATGATTGCTTCGGCTAAAAATTAATAAATATAACAAGCGTGGCTATGATGAATAAACTCGATGGTTTCATAAAACCTACTGGCTATGGCCAATCAATACATAATCACCTCATATGGCTATAAATCCACTCACTAGATAGCTATGTTTAACCATGTGTGTGTGTGTGTGTATGTATGTGTGTGTGTGTGTGTGTGTTTATTTGCGCATCTGTACAACGTGATCTATTGTCGTTTGACATGATAATGTACTGTAAGTGTATGAACAGGTGCATGTACTTGTGTATGCGTGTGTGTATATGTGTGTGTATGTGTGCGTATATAGCCATCATACTCAATGTGTGTGTGTGTGTGTGTGTAAGTCTGTGATTGTCGTGCTCCAGCACATACACACACACACACACACACACACACACACACATAGAGGCAATAATCTATAAATGAAGATAGGGTAGCAATGATAGGGTAGTACACTATGAAACAATGTTGTTATAAACCTCCCGTTATTCTGCTGGGGTAATATATTGATAGATTTTATTGGTGTCGTTAATTGTGGTAATCTACAGGCTTACACGACATCACACACACACACACACACATGCATCATAAGCGGAGAAAGCAAGGGGGATGAACAAAGGGTAATAACCCCCCTCCCCTCCTAGCTACGAATGAATGTATAGATTCTAACCGAATGTAGAATGTGTTTCGCAATTTGTAAAATATTTTCTAGCTTCGTAGCGGGAGAACACTTGTTACAACAGCATTGTGTAGAAATTTTCGACATTAAAAAATTGAAACATATATTTACTACCACCGGCGGATCTAGACGGGACAAGCAGCTTTTTTCATCAAATATTTACTATGTCCATTTTAAGATGTGTATAAAGATCTCAATATGCATGTGGTTTGAGAACTCCCCCATTTGAACATGCCTCAATCCGCCACTGCTCCTAAATAAGCCCCACCTTGCGGCGCCTATGATACACACGCGCGCACATAGATGGTGTAAATAACCAGTCGAGTGATCGATTGGCAATCATAAGGGGCGGATGTGTCATCATGTTGTGGTGGGGAAAACAGTAGGCACGCCACATCATACAAGACACCATATGATTATTGTACAGGGGAAGCCATTAATAACCAATGATGAAACCAATGATGGAGAATGGCCAGGCGATGGACTGAAACAAGCACAGGCGGATCCAGAGGGGGGCTCAGGGGGGCTGAAGACCCCCAAAATGTTTCCATCAAATCCTCATAACCAAGAGGTCAAGAAAATATTGTTGTGTAGACTTTGCTAATATAAGAATTATCGCAAGCAGGTTGTACATGTACATCACTGATCGCCCCCAAAAATCGCACTCTGGTTACGCCACTGAATATAAGGAATTAATCCTTACATATTTCATCCTTGACATTTTCATTCTGACTTCGCCATTGCCGAAGTGAATTGGCTTTGATTGTGCGCTGGCTCAAAAAACGTGCATGCATTTTTCATGCACCGCTTGTAAGGCCCGGAAATTGGCCTATATACTGAAGCCGTCGATCACAATTCAATCATGATGGCGCCGACGACTGTCATAATTTATGTCCAAGCCCAGTGGTTCCCAACCTGTGGGTAAATTACCCCTGGGGGTAATTTAGCAATTGTTCGGGGGTAATGTAGGGGTGACAGGAAAATGTTTAGAAAATGTCAAGAAAATGTTAGGAAATTGTTAGGAAAATGTTAAGAATTCTGAAATTAAAGAAAACATTGCGGTACCTTGTATTGGGATTAATGTTAACTTGGCATATTATGTTTATTGTTTGCATTGTGTGGATATTGTATTGCTCATATGGCGTGTTATATATAGTTGTGTGTACACGCGTGCGTGTGTGTGTGTGAATGCTTACAGTAACATGTACAGTAAAAAAGGGGTAACATGCTTTATATGGGATGCTAAATTGGGTAACAAGCTGAAAAAGGTTGGGAACCACTGTCCAAGCCGAAGCAAGGGCGGACCCAGCCGGATTCGGTAGGGGAGCTAGATCACATCCACTTAACTATGATCGTATGATCAAAATGCAAATGTCACTATAACCAGAAAATACAGAGTCTGAGTAAATACTACCTGAATACACGCTAGCACACCTGATGCCAAATTCAATTATTCAACTGAAACAATTAAATTGAAGGTAGTCTTGGATGTTTTGGCTTTTTGGTTGTTTAAGCGGCGACGCAGACTCACAGTCAGTGGCGTATCCAGGGTGCAATTTTGGGAGGGGTTGAATTAATTTGGGTGGGCTGAATTTTGGGGCTATCCGTCAAGTACATGTATCACTATGCAACGTCTTTGCGATAATGCTTATATCAACAAATTCTAGAGAAAAAGTACTTTTTTGACCTATATAATTGAACCTCTTGGTTGAGGAGTTCGTGAAAACATTAGGGGGAGTGTTTAGCCCCTGAGCCCCCCTCTGGATCCGCCATTGAGCACAATGTTATAATAATAATGATGATAAAGATAATATGGCTAATCCAGTTGTCATCCAGATCGATTTCACCGGCTTTTTTCTACTTCAAAACACGTGCACTTAATGGGCACTCACCTACACCGCTGACGAACGCTGACACTGCCAGAACGGTTGTCCAGAAAGCCAGTCCGTCGTGGGACCGATCCACAGGTGAGCCGCCTCGTGACTGACGTGGCTGTCCAACCTCTCCAGCCACACTGCTGGACGAGACAGCAGCAGCAGTAGAAGGTTGGGATGAGGATCTGGATGTGACGTCGGACATCAGCAACAGATCCACGTGTTGTTCCGACGTCAAGAGACGGCGGACTTCGCTCATGTACTGCTGGATCTTGCGTCTCCACACCAACTGCTGCGGTACAACTTGTCTCAGCTCGGTGGCCAGCTCCACGGGCACATCGGCCAGCCTCCGGCGCAGACGACGGCGTCGCAGGGCCAACTGATCTCCCTCGACCAACTGCAGAAGAGCCGCTGCCGCCAGCACGCAAGCAGCTAGCAGTAACAGCAGCAATAGCACGCGCACACAAGACAACGCCGACCACGGTGAGGACCAGACGGCTTCAGCAGCCTGCACCGATGTCTGCACACGCACAGGAGATTGAGCCGTGATTCCGTTGCAGTGGACGGTGTTGAGATGAGCGGCAGGCATGATCGGCCGGACGGCGGGGTGCGGCGGCGGCGGCGTCAACTGCAGCCGCTGCGCAAGCAGCACGTCCGGCGAGTGACGGCCACCGACTGTCAGCGGCGGTGACGGAAGCGAAGAGAAGTGAACGCTACGTCGACTCGAGGCGCCGTGATGTTGGGGCTCGCTGGCCGGCCGTGGTTGATGGTGACGAGGTCTATGAATTCTGCGACGTCGTTGTCTGCTATCAGTGTCGCCTGTTTCGTCGGCTGTCGAACTGAGCTCAAATGCCAGCGGTGCCACGACACGTGGGGGCGGGGCAAAAGTGGTGGCGTCTCTGGTGGTGTCTCTAGTGGTGGCGTCTTTAGTGGTGGTGTCTCTGATGGTGTCTCTGGTGGTGGCGTCTCTAGTGGTGGCGTTTCTGGTGGCGTCTCTAGTGGTGGCGTCTCTGATGGTGTCTCTAGTGGTGGCGTCTCTAGTGGTGGCGTTTCTAGTGGTGGTGTCTCTAGTGGTGGCGGTGGTGTTGAACATAGTAGAGGCGGTTGGTGACGAAGCGACAGGCTGTGAGCGCGCAGAATCCTCGCGGGACATGACGAGGGCTTCGTTATCAATACTTCTGGCACGTGTTTGCAAAGTGAGGCCCATGTTGACCCCCGACACCGTCCAGATGGCGTTACAATCGCTATTTTTGACACGCATCTGCGTTCTCTCATTGTGTGTTGTTTTATGTCTACATGAAAAAAATAAAAAAGCAACTCAGAATTTATTGCTGCCAAAAAAAACGTTGATAAACAACAGATTAAAAAACAGTGAATTTGGACGAAGTAAATGTATATTTTCATTTGTTTGTTTGTGTGTGAATGTTACACCTTTGTGATTTCGCCTGTGGCTGCGTCATTGGAGAACATTGCATAGCGTCAGAGAAGATGGTGGAACGCTTGCGACGACCTCGCGCCAGAGAAATGATGCTCACATCAACCGAATTCGACGAGGCGGCACTGCTGTGTCTACTGCCAGCGTCGGTAACGACGATATCATTACTGCCAGCGTCGGTAACGACGATATCATTACTACCAGTCTTGACAATGTGCTCTTCCAAGCTGCAGTAATTACATGTCACCGTTATTGCCGTTACGTGTTAAGAATATCAAATAAACAACAACAACAATATATGTTTGATATAGCGCACATATTTATACACAGACGCGAAAACAACAACACAAATGACAGAAACATCACAGCGAGCAGGGAGTAGGCACAAATAGAACAATGAAAACACGTTTGCAAACTGGAACATGCTAGATGGCCGTTGGCTATCAGATAGCTCATCCGCCCTTGCAACAGGTTTTGTTTTTATTCCTGTGGGGTGTCTAGCCACCCTCCTCAATGCAGAACAGCGGGGGAGCCGGTTTAGTCGCCGATACCTTGATAAATTCGCTGCGTGACAACTCGATTTGTCGCTAATATTTCAACGAACATATTATGAAAAATACCAAAGGCCAAAGATCGAAGCATGTGACTTCGCCTTGCACGCAAAGTCAACACAGTATTTTGGCTGCAACAGCAGAAAATTGGCCACGAACCACTGCACTTTCAGCTCGCCGCCGCCGAATTAACCCAGAAAATTGGACACACAGACAGACAGACAGACATGATGGAAAGTTGCGTGCTTGGCTGTCGAGTGGTGTGTAATTTATGCAAATACACTCACAAAGTCAGCTCACTCACAAACACCAAACATGCAATACACAAAGAAATGGTAAAAATAACGTGCGTATAAGACTGTGGGACTTTTGCTGAAGCCGACATGCACAGAAAAGTTGCATTTTCATCGGCAAAGTCTCGCATAATATGTGATAAACAAAGAAAAAATCGAAGAACACAAAAACACGGTAAACATTTATATAATTATTTTTAAAGCATTGATTAGGGTAATAATAACACTAATAATATTTGACATAGTAAAACACGCAAGATCACAAGTCACAGATATATTAATAAATTTCAACAGAAATAATAATACAAATTTTGAATTTAGACAAAAATATCCCACACTCGCACGAACAAAATACTTTTTAGAGAAGATCTACAAATGTAAGCTAACTGAAAAATTAACTTTTCACCAGTGAATTAACAGTCGTGCTGACAAGGGAAATAATTCGCCCAAATCGGCGTAATTATCTGAAGAAAAGTTCCATTTTTTCCCAAATTACAGAACAATCACAAACAATAATAACGACACATCAAGACTGTGACGTCACACATGTAGGTCACTGACCTTTCGCTCGGCTGCCACGCGACCTGTGACCTCATTGACCTGACCACCAATAACCGTCAAAACAGCACGGTTTCCCCAAGCAACAGCGAGTTTACCACTGGGGGTATTAACAGCAAAGAACGACACTGCTAACGGACAAAAGCTACAGAGCGGAACTGCAGGCCACCTGGACAGGTAATGCGCTCACACGCACGCACACACCACAACACACGCACCCCACTCAACTGAATGTGGTTATTCCGGTCTTCCCCTCGATAACAGACACACACGCACACACACACAAATGCGCCTACAGGTATATGGGTAAATTACAACTAGGCGTAATGTCATGCACATATGTTGTGTGCGCCCATAGAACTTTTGTGTACGAATACAGTTCGTACACAAATACTCACCAATATGTCAACATTACAGAAGTGTATGTGTGTGTGTGTGTGTCAGCGAAATTTGTGTCAATATGACTGTATAAAGTGCAGAGGCGAGCGCAGGAATAACACACAGTGGGTTTACAAAAATATTATATTTTCTAATTAGCACGGAAATATCAAAAGTATATATTTGCTCACCATTAAAAAAATGGCAACAAATTATAGAAGCAAAGAAAGCTAGAAACGCGTGAGTACAAATGAATATACCAAGGAAAATTTACCACCTCTTAGATCCGCCCTTGATACAGTGCTTACCCCAATACTTATTCACCCACTTACTGAGACTGTGTATTCAACAAGAAAAACAAACAATTTAAAGTTGTATTTTGTAAATGAAAGATCACAAAAAACACAGATCACATGAGAGAAAAAAAATCCAAGCAAAATTTTTACACTGTAAAATTCTGTGTGTCTGTGTGAGTATTTGTTGATGATCAAGATGCATGGAGATTGCAGTTGCATTCAATTCATAACTTTCACACTATCTTCCCATTTCACGGTATTTACTTGATTTTGGTAATATTAATTTGAAAAAAATAACACGTCACAAAGCCTCCATGAACAAGACGAAAACACAAAATCATTGTATATTTGCAAACATGCATAAATTAATATATTTACATGCCAATTTTCCCAAACACACAAACACACACACACACACACACACACACTGAAAGACGTACTGTTATGCATCGCATACACACACACACATTCGATACAAATACACACTTGAATAAATAAACACAAATTGGTAAAAATATAAATAAAACAAGCCAAAGACATGAGATTGAAACATTGAATCTGAGTTGAAGGCCTGACAAAACATCGTATCATACAAATGAACACACGCCTGTGTCTGTGTGTGTGTGTGTATGTATTTGTGTGTATCTGTGTGTGTGTGTGTGTGTCTCTTCCTCTCTATATACTTGTGTGTGTGTGTGTGTGTGTGTGTGTGTTTGTATGTGTCAGTGTATCAATGTATTAGTGTGTCAGTGTATTAGTGTGTGTCAATGTGTTAGTATGTCAGTGTATTAGTGTATTAGTGTGTCAGTGTATTAGTGTGTGTCAATGTGTTAGTATGTCAGTGTATTAGTGTGTGTCAATGTGTCAGTGTATTAGTGTGTGTCAATGTGTCAGTGTATTAGTGTGTATCAATGTGTCAGTGTATTAGTGTGTCAGTGTATTAGTGTGTATCAATGTGTCAATGTGTCAGTGTAATAGTGTGTGTCAATGTGTCAGTGTATTAGTGTGTGTCAATGTGTCAGTGTATTAGTGTGTCAATGTATTAGTGTGTCAATATGTCAATGTGTCAGTGTAATAGTGTGTGTCAATGTGTCAGTGTATTAGTGTGTGTCAATGTATTAGTGTGTCAGTGTATTAGTGTGTGTCAATGTGTCAATATGTCAGTGTATTAGTGTGTCAGTGTATTAGTGTGTGTCAATGTATTAGTGTGTGTCAATGTGTCAGTGTATATTAGTGTGTGTCAATGTGTCAGCGTGTAGTATGTCAATGTGCCAATGTGTCAGTGTAATAGTGTGTGTCAGTGTGTCAATGTGTCAGTGGCAGACAACACTTGATGGTACGTGAATATAGAGATTAGCACACACACCCAGTGCCACAATACACACGGCGTTACAATAGCTCAGCGTGAGAAAGCCAGGATCAAGACCTCCTTGCCGGTACCAGTACATCTGTACTGACAAGTACCACCCATCCACCCGACACACACACACACACACACGCAGGTACTCTGTTATCTAATTATTATGTCATAATAAATAATCATTATCCTCTCCGATTTCAATCGAGTACAAATATTCATAGCTCAAATATATAACATTAATAATTTCCAACTTATAACTTGAAATTGAATTGAATTTAATCTAAATTTTTTTTAGCCAATTTTAAAAAACTCATTTCTTATTTAGTATGAAACACACACACACACACACACACATACACGCACACACGCACAACTCACACGCACGACACATATATACACACACACACACACACACACACACACACACACACACACACACACACACACACAACACACACAAGTGAACACTCACTCTTGTAAATACACAACAACACTTACGTTTACATACTTATAATCACAAAAACACACACACACACACACACACACACACACACACACATAGTCAAGGGGAACACTCACCACGGTGATGTGAGAGCACGTTATAAGACCAATCAACATGGCCAGTATGATGTTGAAGGCTTGTGGAGAAGTGGCCCGGCACACAGCACCCCCCTCATCCCCACTGCCAGCCCCACCCCCACCACCAGGATCGACAAACACGAACGCACTGATCACAGTGAAGGCGCTAATAACAGCCGGAATACTTATAGCCAGCAGGTAAATGATGCGACTCTGCCAATTAGCACCGGTTCAACAACAAAATAATTAAAACTTGAATTTGTATCTAGGAAACACACATAAATGTAAATTTAACACATATTTATTGTTGATTGTTGTTATTTATTGAGGAACGTGGGCGGAGTGACATTATGCAGTTTTATCGGATGATGGTTTATTATTTATTGTAATTTATTCATTATTTTCTTTTCCAACTCTCTTTCTACAATTGTTTCCTTTTCGAACTCTCTTTCTCTGTGAATCTTTTGGGCGCTTCCGGTACATGGGAAAAGTACACTGCCACTCTTCCCCCATGCTACTGGATTAATAAATAGTCATTAATAATAATAACTAATGTGGTATAGAACAGTGTTTGTCAACCCTTTTCTTTCCGTCGCAGCCTTCAACACAATTAGTTGCACGATATATAGTTGATGGAATGGAGATTTTTCGGCTAAACTTAAAGACCCTGCAGAGTTTTTATAGATAACTGCGGGTCTCATTGGAGACAAATACTATAAAAGGTTGATCCATGGACAACCATGGACTCAAACTAAGAGGCGGCTCGTCTTCGAGTAGAGGTAGATTAAGAGTGAATAACATCGCCAAACAAATAGACAACAGACTGTGACCCTTATACAGGAACAGTCATTGGGCCCTCTAGAAGTCCTTGGGCCCTCTAGAAGTCCTTGGTGCCCTAGAAGTTCTTGGTGCCCTCTAGAAGTCCTTGGGCCCTCTAGAAGTCCTTGGGCCCTCTAGAAGTCCTTGGGCCCTCTAGAAGTCCTTGGGCCCTCTAGAAGTCCTTGGGCCCTCTAGAAGTCCTTGGGCCCTCTAGAAGTCCTTGGGCCCTCTAGAAGTCCTTGGGCCCTCTAGAAGTCCTTGTGACCCCTAGAAGTCCTTGGGCCCTCTAGAAGTCCTTGGTACAACATGGAAAATGATTAGATATAGGAATAAATCGATTCAACATAGATCTTTTGTGACCCCTGGATATTGAATATTGTGGTCCACTCTTTTTTATAATTATATTTTATTAATTTGGTCCTATGACCCCTCAAAAATATCATGGCCCGCATTGAGAAGTAGTGGTATATTGTATCAGTGGTCTGTGTGATGTACTTGTTAGCGAGCGATCCAGGGTTCGTTCTAATACACATCAGCCCGATGGAACATTACTCGAAACATACACGACCCCTATAACAAACCAATCTATGGTATACTTCACCTATAGTGATTTGATGCGTATTATAACTCCAGCTAATATTACATATTTGCCTATTACACCGGACACCGACCGGACTATAGACCGGACTATAAACCGAACTATAGACCGGACTATAAACCGGACTATAGACCGGACTATAAACCGAACTATAGACCGGACTATAAACCGAACTATAGACCGGACTATTAACCGGACTATAGACCGGACTAAAGACCATTAGCATCCCAAAAAGCAAGGACACTTCTACGACAGAGAGAAAGAGAGACGGGAAGAATATGGAAAAGAAAGGGTATGGGTGACGAACCCTGACCGCTGTCTCATCGTTACCAAACAGAGGTCGTTCAAGACCGGGAAATAGCCGAGATGTTGGCGACGCATCTGGCAGAAGAGAAGCTCTGGCGTCCATCTGCCCAGCACACACACACATTCCATAACATTACATTACATTACACACACACACATTGTTATATATATACTTATCTAATAACTCATGTATATATAGCAATGTTTAATCACTTTATCATATAATTATTATTTAATCACTTGTCAATGTTTCATGTTGGAACAAAATTATAATTATTACATAAGTCTGCAAAAGAGACAATGTCTCAGCACACTTTCTATATCCACTTTCTTTATTTATTGTTGTTATGCTATTTGTTATTTGCTTGTGGAAAAAATACAATTTGAACTTGAACTTGAACGCACACGTACACACACACGTACACACACACACGCGTACACACACACACACACACACAGATAATCACAGGTCACAATTAATAACTAATCAATGAGGCTATTTGGAGTGAAATAAAACGAGAATATATAAGAGCAAGAATATGTATTTAATGCAGTGCATATTATAAACAAACACACACGCACGACAGACCAAAACAATGAGAAGACAACCAGAAAAAAGTACAGACCAGACAAACAACATACAAGCATCATGAATCCAAGATAACAAACAGTCCACAATTATACATCAACACAATTAACGCATCAACACAAAAATTACCAGAAACAGCAGCTAATGGTGTGAGCAGAATATTGAAAAAACAATTAGACAAAAATAACACCATATACCAAACAAAATATCATCTAATCGTTTAAATGACGTTTACAATATGTGAAAACAAATGAAACACCTGAAAAATCCAACTTATGATGCGAATTCCAGAGCGGTAAACAGTTAAAGTACCCATAGACATCAACATATATTTCCACATGATCAAACACATGAACACTAAATTCACTATTCACACAACAACAACAACAAATTAACAACAACACAAACACTAAATTCACTATTCACACAAACACTCAATTCATTGTATGTACTTACACCGATCTCGAAGCGCACGCAATCGTTCAAACTATGAAGATTTTTAATACTGAGACTAGGTAGGTACTGAGAAAACCTCTTAAAACAAATTTATCACAAATTGTGGTGTTTCAAAACCTGTGTCGATCATGCTTCAAGTTGTGCGACATTGTGTTAATTCTATAAGTTCGTGTCGGACGTTTCTTTGACAAAAATTAAAACTAAATAGACGACTATCCAAACAATAGAACGAAAGATACATGAATATATTTTCATCGATATATTATTTTTGTTCTTGAAACGTGCAGAGTCATCTAGTGTAAAAAACTGGAAGTTTTCCAATACACAAGCTAGCGAAGCAGAAGTGGCGCAGGTGTCTCGTGTTTAGGATGTGTACGGTAAGGTAGTGAAATATTGTGTTTTAGTAGATGTAAATAAGTGGCCGATGGGAGATTTGCAATTCAATGTGTCTTCTAGCATTGGTAGTGCGTGCTCAGACATTCAGTCTGCAGCTGCATCGGACAATTCGTTTTTTATAAACTCTCCCAGTAGCGTAGCAGACGATTTTCACGCTCGTAGTGCGCACGAGAGCTTGCTCCTAGAGCCTTCCTCTGAACTATCTCCTAAACTTTCTCCACATCCTGACGATGATACGAGAAGGTTTTCGGACGAAGTTTCCAACGTTCTTGGTTTGAATAATGTTCTTGGTGGGCAACCGCTTGCCCACGACAAACTTCTCTCTTTCTCGGACAAAGATTCGCTGGTTCAAAACTCGAATCTGGGTCAGAATGCTGCCGTTTCTTCGTCTCCGTTCGTAGGCAGCATCATCGGCAGTCCGGCCGTAAATCTATCGCAACAGCTTTCCACCGACTCCAGTGCGCTAATGGCCAACGGTAGTATAGGCGGTTCTCCTGCGAGCCTGTGGCCAACGTGCTCTGTCGACGACGCCTTCTTGTCGGGCATGCCTGCCGCCAGCGCAGCCGCGGCTGGCATCGCCGGCTCTCACTATCCGTCGGGCGCATTCTCAACGGCGTTCTCCCAGCCGGCTTCATCTGCTGGACTGGGCATGCCGCTTAGTCAGCCGGCTCAGCGTCGTGCCATCACCGGCGCGCACATGTCGACAGGCAGACCATCCAGCGCCTATCAGCTGTCGTCCAAGGGGTTGGGCGCGTGGACGGGTGTGAAGACAGTGGCCCCAGTTGCCGTTCAGAACACATGGGCCGGCTCGATGACTCAGTCCGCTTGGCCGCGCAGCTGTGCTCCGCCCATGACCTCCGCCGTGACGTCGCGCAGATTCAGCCCCACTCTGGTGGACAACAACGGAGGAGTTCCAGTGCAGCAGCAGCATCAACAGCCTCCACCGCCGCCAGCTACCATGTCTCCGGGCAGGTTCCGCAGCAATACGACCACCTACGCTGCGACCACCGGCCGACCGTTCGTCCAGAACTCGGCCGTCTACGATGTGACCAGCTACGAGGATAACGATCTGTTTGTCTATCAGGTAATTACAAGCGTCTATTCAAGCATATATTCGTTTGTTAACCTCTTTTCAGTGCTGACATCTTATTTTCAGCAGTCAGTTATCGCATGCCTCCCTTGCATTCTTGATAGCTATATGAAAAAGCTAGAAAATATAAACGCACACATATATATCGCTTCACACACTTTCTTCAATTTCTCACAGGAATCCCCTTGGCATTCCTTGGTTAACACCACCGGTTAAGAACGGCTGCACTATAAGCTCCCAGGTAGTTGAGTCTCCCAGGATTGTCGTGTCAGAGATATATACTGGTGTGGGCTGGGTCATTAGCACTCGTGTAGCACTCGCCAGCGGGTGTAGGTGTGGTTGGGCCCACGGCGGGGTGCGAGACACATTCACGACAGACACATGACACCAGTTGAGATGTAGTGCTTTCTCTCTAGGCTCCAATTGTCAGTATAGGCGTTCGTTTCTGTTGGATGGTTGACGAGCGGTGTTTTATCATTGGCTCCACGGTCTGGGTGCGTGGGACTCGTACAACCTCGGGCCAGACATGGGCTCGATTCCCCGAAGGTGTGTTGTTTTTCTCGATCAAGTGGGTTGACGCACACGCCCTTCGTCTGAACGTCTTAGCGTCGATAGGTCCTGTTCTGGCATGACACTTGCTTCCTCTGCACTTGTATACCCACTATATATTCTATACCTCATATCAACGCACTCTGGTGTACGCAAATTAGTTGGCCCAGTTTTATAGCATATACCATTATTGTCTATCAGATCATTTGCCTGTCTATTCGTTCCGTGTGGTGTTAAACGTCCAGACATTCAACGTACACGCACACACACACACATACACATACACCCACTGTTGTATGTGACATACGTATACGACACACACATATACACACATGTAATCTTACGCACACACACACACATTAGTTTTTGCTATGTCCAGTAGTGGAACAATGTTTCATTTATTATGCTGTGTAATGTGCTGTATGTCTGTGTGTATGCTAGAGTGGCCCAGTGCATGCGTTTTTCAGTCAGTCTGTGTCGCATTTAAGCCCAGACTAACACGTTCTAATAATAATCTGTTGCCGAATAAAATCACCGTTTTATTATGCAGTGAGTTTATTATTAAACGAGAAAACACACACATGCACACCTACACATGTTAATTTCATATTTGAGGCATCTTGTGTGTGTATGAACGTCTCTGTGTGTGTGTCTGTGTGTGTGTGTGTCTATGTGTGTGTATGAACGCCTGTGTGTGTATGTGTGTGTGTTTGTTTGTATTTGTACATGTGAGTTGATGTGAGTTCACGATACAGCAAGTCGCCGGTTCAATAAAACGTTTGTACTGTTTGTTTTGGCTTTCTGCACCTGCATGTTTATATGTGTATGTCTGTGTGTGTGTGAGTGTGTGTCGCCATGTTTTACCTCGTACCAGTCTGTATGTGTGTGTGTGTGTGTGCGCTCGTGTTACGATCACACCACTGAATATTCGAGCTGTTTGCAGCGTATGCCGAGTGTGTATGTGTGTGTCTGTGTGTGAGGTAATCAGGTTCCTAGCCGTTTGCAGTGTTAAGTTCTGGTACGGTGTATGTGTGTGTGTGTCAGTGCAAACCAACGTGACAATGTCAATCACGGTACACACACACACGTACACTTGCTATTATTGCGTTTCACCAGCTTCACGTGCATTATTGTTGTACACATACTTGTGTGTGTGTGTGTGTTGGTGGCAGCGTGGTTGTGCTTGCAATCAGGGGCGTGGCTAGCTGTGGGGCTAGCGACAGATGCGGATCAAGGTGTTATGTCTATATTGTATACAAACACACACTATGTAGGGATTGGCCGAAATAACATGTATGTATGTGTGTCTGTATGTGTATGTGTGTGTGTGTGTTTATCGTAGCCTGATTGCATTACATCTGGTTACATGGGTACCATCGACACTAGTACATGCTCACACGACTTCTGCTTGTGTGTATGTGTGTGTGAATGTGTGTGTGTGTCTGACTGTACGTGTGTTTTATCTTGCTCCAGTGGCTTCGCTGTAGTTGGCGTTATGCCAACTGCGCACTTACACACATCCACACACACACACACCAAGGCAGACAGACAGACATACACGTAGCTGTAGCGCGCGCGCACGCATGTAGACAGTTTTCTCAAGGGGATGTCACCGCTGTTGGGGCTGCATGATGTATTCAGGTCAACCTCACTCGGTCGATGTGCGTGTTAGTGTGTGTTAGTGTGTGTGTGTATGCCTGTGTGTGTGTGTGTATGTAGCCAGCGGTTGGAAATTGGGTTTTGAACGTTTGTACGTTTGGAGCGTACAAATATACACGTACAATATATATGCGTGTGTTTTTTTGGTTGCAATCGATTTAATTGGTTTTTTTATCATCATATTGAATTCCTTCCTATTTGCGCTTCCCAAAGCAAATTCGGCCGTTTTTACGTTTGATATTTGTAAACATTTTTAAAAATGGCATTATACACCCATCGAGACGTTTAGGAATTTGAAAGTTTTGAAATTTCTGTTGTTTTCTAATGTTCTCAGCAACGACCGTTTATTTTGCCACGTTTAATTCCTTTGTCGGCGCTAACTCAATCCTTGTGTGTGTGTGTGTGTGTGTGTGTAATTTTGCGTTGTGTGCACCAACTATACACGATAAATTCTGACAGTTATACATCGTTTTTTGGCAGTTTTTTGTTTGTTTTTCTCATCGTGTAATGCTTGTTTATTCGCGTCTAATGCCATGCTCAGCGTTTTTATAGCATGTGTGTGTGTGTGTGTGTGTTTGTGCGTCTTGCGTCAGCTCTTAACCTTGAACCATAAGTTTAGTTCATCGTATGTATGTAAGAGATATGGTTCGATGACCTCATAATAGCAGCCAGTTTTCAATGTCACATTCAGTGGCGTGATTGTGGTGTTGTGTGCATTGTTGGCGAGAATTTTTTCTGTCGCGGTTTTCACGTGCCGTTATGCGGTGAGCACTTCTGTTTTTAGCGCTGCCGTTGCTGGCAGTAGCGGGTCCAGAGGGCAATTTTGGGGGGCTGAATTTTCGGGGGCGATCAGTCATGTACATGCATCATTATGCAATCTGCTTGCGATAATGCTTATATCAATATATTCTGCAGAAATATATTTTTTCCTGACCGCTTTTAGTGAACCTTTTGGTTATGAGAAATTGATGGAAACATTTGGGGGGGGGGCTTCAGATCTCTGAGCCCAACCCGCCCTGGATCCTCCAGTGGCTGCTAGCGCTAATCACACACACACACACACACGCAAACAAAGAAACAAACATGCACAGTTGATCCGTTATCGCATGGTGTACCTTGTGACCTGTGTGTGTGCGTGTGTGTGTTGGTATGTCTTGCTATCGAAGACTGATGGTATCTGATCGTTTTAGCTTTACTCTCACGCAAACGTTCCTCGGCGAATTTTTCTCAAAGTGATAAATTGCTCGGTGCTAGTTTTAACTGCGTCATAGTTCGTCAAGTGTGTTATATATTTGTGTGTGTGTGTGTGAAATCAGTGTTGTAACTCGCAGCTTTCAGCTTTGCACTATTGAGCTTTGTTGTCATAAGACAGTGATGTGCTTTCCATCAATATTGACTTGCCTTTTTTGCTAGGAAAATGAGTGAATCACTAGGAATTACTAGGAATTCATGTGGATTGCCTAGAAACAGCCTAGAAGGCAGTCTAGAGCCTAGAAGGTTCAATCATTATTTCATCGTACATGCTGTACTTTTTGTTTGTCAATGACGTCCGCATACGATGGTGATGGTTTTGAAGACGTTCTCTAACCCACTTCTCTGTTCTCAACACACACGGCTGTTACGCCAATAAGACTTGTGCTAGATGCTTGTATGCGTGTCTGTGTGTATTGGTCGATATTGTTGGGCTGTCGCACTGGCTCAACGTATATATATCGTCGGTGCATTTTGTGTGTGTGTGTGTGTGTGTGTGTTAGGTAGAGTGTGGGAGAAGAGCTGCGACCCACTGATCCGGATTTCCCTCTTCTCTCTCTCTCTCTCTCTGTCCTGTTCATTGCTTGGCTCTCTACCTCTTTCTTGTCTGTGTGTGTGTGTGTGCTGGTGTGTGTGTGTGTCCCTCCAGTTTTGCTGTTGGTTGCACGCGTCGTTTTCGTTGCCAACACACAGCTAACACACACACACACACACACACATTTATGCGTGCGTTGATGCGGCGGATATCGTAAACCTTGTAGCTCGTTCACTATCGTAGGAAATACGTCTGTGTGTGTGTGTGTGTGTGTGTGTTCCCCTTTGTTATTCGCAATGGGTTAAGCTTTCTTTGGTTAGAATGTCTCCCCCCCCCCCTGTTCGGATTATGCGTGTATGTGTGTGTGTGTGTCCGTGTGTCTTGCAATGCTGAGAGTGCGTGCACACATGCGCCTTTTCCTGCGCATGTACGTGTGTGTGTATGCTAGGTCAGCACAGTATGCTTGTGTGTGTGTGTGTGTGTATGTGTCCCTGTATTGATCATACAATCACTAGCAGCTGACTTGCTTCAAAGAACACACGCACATACACGTGTATGTATGTATGTGTTTGTGTGTTGTGTCCACTGATAGCGTTTTGAGAACAGTACATGTTGTCGACTAGACACGTTTTGTTCTCCAACTTTCTTTGTTGGTTTCTTTGTGGTTTATTAGGTGGTGACAGTTGGTCCCATATTGCACTCTTAATGACACACACACACACATACACACACGCATACACACACACGCGCGCGCGTGCGTCATATAAATCAACCCGAAAGTGCTGAAAGATTAGCAGATTAGATTCATTACTGGTGGATTACGAAGAAGCTGGCATGCCAAGAAAGCTTGAACAGACTACAATGAGCAACGTTTGAAGAACAGATGTTGAAAAGAGATGTTGTTCTGATCAACATTTTATATTTTTAGTGTTGAAAAATTGAGATATTAAGAAATTGAAATCACTTCCTCTTTCGCTGGTTCTGAATTATCTGCGATTATTATTATTATTATTATTATTAATTACAGGCAAATCCAGTAGCATGGAGGAAGAGTGCAAGTGCACTATTACCACCCTGTGGTGGCCCCACATGTGTAGCGCAAGCGCCCAAATGATATAGACAGACAGAAAGAGAGTTCAAAAAGTGGAGGCTTTAGTTTTAGGAAGATGACAGCTAATGAAGAAAGAAGCTAAACAAATAACCGACAGATGTTATGGTTTGACGAGCTGTTTTATTTGTCATGTGTGTGTGTATGTGTGTGTGTGTGTGTGGTGCACAGGAGCGTAACGGTTACTGTCCTATGAACGGTTCATCAGGTGTGGCTGGCAGCGGAGTAACATCAGCATCTTCAACAACAGCGGCCGGTCCTCTGGACACCATGCACTCGCTGGACCCCTACCTCAACGATATCGTGCGACCCACACCAGACACAGGTACATGCTCACTACACACACACAACTAGAGAAATTACCATATGAAGACAGACTAAAAAGACTTGGCTTGAAGACACTGCAGGAACGGAGGGAGAGAGGAGATTTAATTGCCGTTTTCAAGTATTTAAATGAGTATGACACAGGATTTGACATTTCGGAATACAAACAAAAAGAAGGAAGACGAGGACACAACAGGAAACTAAAGAAAACCAGATGCCGCAGCGACTTGAGGAAATATGGCTTCCCGTTTAGGTGCATTACCAAGTGGAATTATTTGAGCAATGATGTTGTGGCAGCCTCAACCATTAGTTCCTTTAAGTCGTTGTTGGACAAATGTGGCAATTGAGACGGGACAGCTCGAGCCATGCTCATCTCCCGTAAATTCAACTCGGTGAGAACTCGGTGAGAACACACACAGATTATTGTTAGCATTAATTACAGGTAAATCCTGTAGTATGGACTCGTCTCCGCCTGCACACGCTAGTTTTTTTTGCGTTTTCTGCGGTTCATCCGGTCCGCCGATCATACTTTGGTAAAATTGCTTTGGTAAATAAGTTTGCTTTGGTAAAATGTATGAACGTGGCTTGTTTAATAACTTTCAAGCAAATATACATGCTAGTTATTTTTGGTCTTTGTTCATTGCACAAAACTCATGTTGGATTAACATGTAATGTCAAGCTTAGTTTTTTAACCTAATTCCCAGAGCTTCCGTTCTGACTTGTCATGTATTGGAAACAATAATTATGCGGTCCGCGCTCGTGTTTCATATCTATCCGGTCCTCAGCAAAAATAGCTTGCCGATTAATGTGCAATAATAATATGAAGAACAGTGTGAGAAGCGAGGATTCAGCATTTTAAAACACGTGGAATAGCTGTGTCGTATACCCCGATGTTTATTTTATTTGGTCACATTTACCAGCGCTATTATTCACTATCTCTTACTCTTTTCCTATTAGCTAAATCGTTCAGTGAAATTTTGCTGGTATATTTCGGTCATGGTTTTAGCAGCTCGGGTACATTGACTCCGAAGCACTCAACTGACTCATCCACTTTTCATCTCCCTCGCTTTCTATCTCCGTTGTGGAATTCACAATCACAAACTGACACATAGTGTACATATATGTAGATAGACATACATATATAGACACATGTGTGTGTTTGGTAGTCTGTAAACGTATGTGTGTTTGTGTGTGTTTCTGTGTGTTGGTGTGTGCGTCCTGCTTGCAACAATGATTGGTGTTGTTCTTCCTGTTCTCGACGTGTGCATTGACTGTCGCTGCCGCCGCCGGCAAATATGTGTCTCTACATGTGTGTGTGTGTTTGTGTTTGTGTGTGTTTTTGTGCACGTGCATGTGTGTTGTCATTGTCAAGGCCGTTGATCACACACATCTCCCACGCGGAGTGATATATCACTTGCTTTTTTATTCGTCTCTATCTCCTGCCACGTCTTTGCCAGTGTGATGTACTGCTTTGTTTGTACTCAAGCTGTCTTCTCTGCTCTGTCATGCGCACGTTGTGTGTGGGTGTGTTAGATAATTCTGGGTTATAAGAGAGTATGTCTTCGAGTCCGTCTTCTATATATACTTTTCGTATAATCTTCCCCGGATACACAAACGACTTTTTCTCCACTCTCTCGACATCTCTCTTATATCCGCGATATACTGCACTATATATTTGAACATTTTCATTTGAAATTTGTGACATTTGTAACCCTCTTACTAGGCGTGTGTGTGTGTGTCTGTTTATCTATTTGTGTGTGTGTGTTTATGTGGGTGTGTGTGTGTCTAGACCAGTGGTTCTCAACCTTTTTTCTCACTGATTCCCCATTTCTTGATGAGTCTTCTCTTAATTTTCCACACAACAGCGCTGATAAATTCAGTTGTTACATCAAAGTAAATGTCAAGAGGTCATTGAGAACTAAAATAAACAATTTGAATTGATAAAAACACACTGTCCTGTTCTGTCCGACCTTTAACTTCCCACTTGACAACTCTTCTATCATTCCCCACCAGACAGGGGAATTCCCCACACAGGTTAAGAACCACTGGTCTTGATGGTGGTGTTTTTTGCTGCCGATTTGGTATGTACATTTATTGTTTGTTATTGTTGTTGTATCACTCGGTTCAATGCAGGATATTAATTCCAAATTCAGTAATCTGCCTTTTTTATATCTCAGTGATATTTTCTCTTCTATTCTCAGAGGATTTATGTCGTGTTTTTCATATTGCCACACACACACACACATTCATTTGCGACGCATCACTTGGCGACTCTATCTCTTCGCAGTGCTCATAGTTATCGATCAACTACAGCGGCCTAATTAGAGCCTGCGTGTGTGTGTGTGTGTGTGTGTGTGTCGTGCAGTCGGTTGAAATTCGACGATTTAACTAGGCCGTGTTGGTGTGCCAGCTTTTCAGTTATAACAGGCAAAGTTTGGCTCAATTCAAGAGGCATACTTACGAACACACTCACACATACATTAGTAGATTAATTTGTCTTCATTGACCGAGGAAGTTGAAAAATTCACGGTTTTTATGGCTATGGAAAGCAACCGTGTATATATGCATGTGTGTGTGTGTGCTTTTTTGTTCGTGAAGTATCTGAATGACGTGTTAAATGTTGCGGTTTGGTAAGACGTATATGACGTCACGAGAACTTGTGTTTAATGATTAATGCACAGATATCGAATAGAAAGTTGAAATATATTGCTATCATTTACCAGCAATTATAAATTGTATCGTTTATTAAATTTAAAATATTATTCGTTTATTCAAAGTGTTTTTTCTTCGAATATTTTCAAGTTTATTATCTGACTTGGGGAATCGTGTATTATTTCATACAAACACCCAGACATGACGCTCTGTCTAACAGTGCTATCTCAATACTCAATATCTACAATATCTCAATACTAGTGAGAGTGAGAAGGATTGGGAGGGTGAGAGCGCTTCTTTGAGGTTGTCGAGACAGTGCGTGTATGTGTGTGTGCGTACACCGACACATAATGAGGGTAAAATTCCTCTCGACTTATTGAGCTGCCTTAACGAGACAGTTTGGTAAATTTATGAACCATCAGCAGTATTTAGCGTGTGCACGTGTCAACAACTGCACGAGCTGCCTCTCACTGCTCACTTCTCTCTCTCCCTCTCTCTCTGGTCGCCTTATCTGCCCTGTGATGCTAACACGGCGCTAGTTTATATTAGCATTTTGTCTTAATTGTACTGTCTTCACGTGATCATTCAGTTGAGTATCTTGCGATAACATGAGAATTGTGTCATTATCATCTTTAAACTTCTCAATTGCGGATCCAGGAATTGTCAAGGGGTATTCAAGTAGTTGCTTGTATAGATCTCCATGTAGGTGCTACACAAATATCGTACATCATGGATTGAAATGCGTCGGGATCTATGAGCCTTCAGTCTTGATTTCATCATTTATAATCATTGGTGTGTGTGTTTCACAGCTCTGTGACATGTTGCTTATCAAACATGTTTAAACATGTTCAAACAGTTTGTACATGTTTAAACATGTTCAAACAGTTTGTACAATACCTGTGTTTGCCGTGTTTTCTTGCTGCGGGCATGTCAGTGGGCATTGTGTTTACACAACTGTGTGTGTGTGTGTGTGTGTGTGTGTGTGTGTGTGTGTGTGTGTGTGTGTGCAGGTTTCTCGGTGGGCTGCAACCGAGGCGTATTGCCGGCATTGGCACATCTACAAGGTACGTAGTCCAGCTGTAACCTCACCTGACCTCCCCCACTGTGTACTAGCCAATGTCACTATCTTCGTCGTGCGTGTATATTTGCAATATTGCTTCTCCCTCATGTCATATTCTTGCAACACTGCTTCTTGCACGGTCGTGCTGTCTCGCTTGCAGTCATTGGGTATCACTCACTTTGAACGGGCAACTGGTCCGGTGAACTTGGCTCTATCAGTGAGCAGGCTCATCAGTGAGCAGGCTCATTAGTGAGCAGGTGCATTACCATACCAAGGAGAGTATCGTTCTTACGCTCACGTGTGTGTGTGTGTGTGTGTTTATATGTATGTTTTAGCTGCTGTACACACACATACACACACTCTGTCTTTTGCTCTTCTTGCTCTGTTTGGTTGATGTGCGTTTGTTTATGCGCCGATCGTTCGATCGATAATTCATTGGCCTTGAATTCACTAGCAATGATGATGAGCGCTTCTTCTACGTGTTCTCTTCGACTCGCGACTGCTCTGTTTGAATTAGCTGCGGTGAGATACGGGGCTTGAGTTTGTATTGCTCTCTCTCTCTCTCTCTCTCTCTCTCACTATCACTATTTATACTGTGCACTTGTGTTTATAGATCTTTTTTTGGTGTTGTGCATTGTGATTGCCTTGCAGTGTTGTGTTGTATTGCCAACTCGTCTCAGGGTCGCGCGTATATGTGTGTGTGTGTGTGTGGGGGGGCGTTTGTATTGGCTCTGTATTGGTGGTAAATACATAGAAGCACCGGGTTTTTGCACATTGTTCACGGTGTTCAGGAAGAATCTAGTTGGCCGTGCCGGCTTGACGCGTGACACGCAACACCTGATCCACTTTGTCACGTGCCGTGCATCGTCTCAGAAGCCATTTCACAGCGGCACACCTCTGTGTCGCATCGTTTTTGTTGAGCAATACCAGCGTGTCTCGCTTAGGCAACCTTTTTGTGGTCGGCTTTCGTTCTCTTTGGACGACGACACGTTATAGCGTCGTATTGAACAAATGACAAATGGGTGCAATTTATTGCGGCTGCAACGCGGTTGTTAGTTATGTTGATCGTTCATCATGTTGACCGGTGATTAAGTGAAAAAATTAGGCTAGCCTCAAAATAGCCTTGTTTCCACACTGTGGTTTCGTATTTGAAGCAAAGCATAGTAAGCTTGCAAGAGCAAGTTTTTTTATAGCAAAAACACATTTCCGATGCTTGAGCTGATTCATATCGACATGTCTCATCCCGTCCCATCATCTCTTCATCTTCTTCATTCCTCAACCCTCATCCACATCGAATCCATCACTGGCATCGAGCTCCAAGCATGTTTTGGTCGTCACCGACACTGCCAGTGTTAAAGCAATCTCGGCTGTTTTCTCAGTGGGCGATTCGGTTGTTTGTTGAGAAAAACATCTTGCCGTAGTCGGTTTCGTCACAGCGCGTGAGTGTGTGTGTGTTTGTGTGGGTGGGTGTGTGTTTCAACACGTTCGCACTGCTTGTCATCCATTCGACGCAAACTTGTTTGATATCGCGACTGTTTGTGACTGCCACCGAGATGAGTCAGTGCGCGCCAAAAACTGCCGACAGCTGATTGGTCGAACGAGAGAGAGAGAGAGAGATGACTTCAAGTTGTTTGCTTCCCGCCAATATGCATCGCCATATTGACACACAGTCGCTTTTTCTGGAAACTCAGTGATTCAAAGCTTGTCTTGTGCAATGTATGATGATGTATGATGACAACGCTAAATGTTCGGTCTTGTTGTTTGCGTACTTCCCTGCTGTTGTCTATTTCGGGTTTTATAATCCGGTTAGTGTAAGATTACGTTAGTAGACGCTGAAGTTACTATCAGCATCATATTCCGGTTTCTGCCAGCTTCGGGTTCCGGGTTCCAGGTACTACCAGTGTCAGGTTCCAGGTTCTATCAGCGGTAGGTTGCGGATTCTATCACGATGAGGTTCCAGGTTATATCAGCTCAAATAGTGGTTGCTTCTCTGCTATTCTCTTGCTTCTCTCTTGGATGAAGAGCGGTGTGGAGCGCACGATGTCAGTTCTTACATTACAGTCTTACATAACTGTTCGTGTATATCTCAGTGTATATCTGAAGCGATTCATCAGTTGCCTCTGCAGTGTAACAGCGATCTGATAATGAGTCAATCTGTGTTCAGCTTCATTCTGATAACATTTCGGCGAAGTCTTCCTCTCGTGTGTGCACGGGCATTGACTACGAATTGAACCACCTTGGCTGGCCGTGTTATTTGCGTATGCGGCTGTGTAGAATGCTGCATGTATCTACTCAAGTGTCTCTATGTGTGTGTGTGTGTGTGTGTGTGTGTGTGTGTTATCGAGTGTTGTACGTATCGCCAGCTGGCCCGTGTCCAAGTGTTCTCGTTCTTGGTGTGGGCGACATTCTCCTCTCGTTCCTGTCTCTTCCCCGTTCTCTCTTTCTCTCGCTCGCTATCCCTCCTTCATGCAGCATATTATGTGTGTGTGTGTGTGTGTGCACTTGTCGTTTGGCGCCATGTCAGCGCGTTTAGTCAAGCTCAAAATAACCTGCGCACTTTAGCTTTTTAACTGTCCCATCGCTCATTCGGCAATTATAAGTATTCTCTCTCTGTGAGCACTCATGTCGTCGAGCTATCATTTTCGCCTCTTTTTTTCGATCATTCTCTCGGTGATTTTCACTTGATGAGTCATATAGATGAGTATATACTTGTCTTATCGTTGGTTGCCGATTGTGTTTCTTTGTTGCACACTTGTCGATTTCATGCTATTCGCCAGCGTATCTGCTGCTTTTCAGTCAGTTTAGCTGTGGCAGATATCATTTTTGCCGCTCTTCCTGCTATATGCTGTGAGATTTTCTGTACCGCAAATGTAGAAAATTCAGTCAGTTGTGTTTTCGTCCATTGTGTTTCGTGTTGGGTATTCGTGTATATTTGTAGCTATTGTTCGTGATGGTTGGTTCGCTTAGTTTGTGGCTTCTGAGCGTGCGCCTGCCGCACACCTGTTCTGATACACCTGAACATTATTTAGCGTTCTCTCCGCTCCTCTTTCTCTTCCTCTTGTCTCTGTCTCTCGCCTGATTTCAGTCGCATATGTGTGCGATTTTGTGCAATATACTTGACATTGCTTGCAATTGCAAGCGCTTAGTGGTGGTGGCTTAGTTGTTGATGAGAGGGATTAACTCGCATCCTGCCTGCCTGCCTGCCTGGTGGATACCGGCGGCTATTCAGCGCTGCCTAGGGGCTCCCTGGAGTTTTTTCAAAAAAATGTTTGAAAATGGAAAAAGATGGGCGAAAGAAATATATGTCTTGTTACAATGATTATATAAGGCCTTTACTTTTTTGCGGTTCCAGACATATTTGTTGTTTGGTACAATATGGCTCCTTTAACATTTTGAGCTGCCCTATTATCCATACAGTTCCCGGCTAACTTGATTGGTGATTCTTTCTAGTACATCTTCCCCTGTGTGTGTCACCAAAGCGTGGAGAAACTCGGCTGTGAGGTAGCAGCCATCTGCTGCGGAGATCATTCTTCCTCAGTGACCCTGGGCACTCGCTGTTTTACTTTAACCTTCAACTTTCTTGCTTGATTGTAGTCCTAGTTATGATAATACCTTGTAACTTGATGCACAGTCACGTATTGTGCCCGTGTGTGTGTGTGTGCACTTTGTCAGCTGATAGGCCAGCGGTTATCATTGGCAGACTGTTTACTGCCAATGTTGTTTACTGACTACTGTTTGTTTATGCACGCGCGTGTCCGCTCTGTCAATTGAAGTGCCTTTCGTCTCACCGCCGATAATGTGTGCTTCGAGGAGGGAAGCAAGTACTATTGATATCATTGGATCTGATCTGTTTATCTAGCCGGATCTATTGTCAGCAGCGCAGTAATGCAGTGTCGTGAGTTCTGTCATTTTCCTTCTTCCATCTATGCCCGGACGATGAAACCCAGTGGTCCGTGGCCTTTTTTCCTCTGATTATCCATTTGCTAATGCACCAGGTCTTGATCTTCCACGTACAGTAAATTCAGTTGTTCAATGCCAGGAAGTCATTAGAAACTAAGATGAACGAGTTCGGTTTGATAAAATGTGCCGAATTTAAATGTGTATGATCAAAATGCATGCGTGTATTGTGGTTATGCAATGTATAGCTTCGCTCGCTTCCCGTTCCACCTTTTTGCGTATTTTTATTGTATTAACAATAATATTTAATACAGCATAGACTCTTGATGAAGACTAGACGATTGCAACGCGTGGAAATCGCCCGATCTTGCTTCCCTTCCGTCTTCTCTGTAGATGACGTATAGATGTGGTTCCAAAGAGCACGTGGGTCATATGGTCACACTGACCTCTTGTTCACTGGGTGTCAATGCAGGTGGTGGCAAGCCCGGGGGTTGTGGTGCCACAGGGGGTGCTTACCTCACCACGACTCCTGGTGGAGGCGGCGGATTCTTGGGCTCGGCTCTCGACGACCCCACCGGCACCGTGTCATCGACGACTGCGCAAATGTTCGACGAACACCAGTTGCTGGAGAGTTTGATGGCGGCTGGTGGAGGAGGAGGTTCCACCTCTTCATGCTGCACGTCTCCTCGCTCGACGACGCTCAACAGCGTGGTGTGCGGCGACGGTGCCGGCAGATACTCACGCAAGGTGTTTGTCGGAGGACTGCCGCCCGATATCGACGAAGGTCAGCCACTAACACACCCCTGCTCTCTCTCTCTCTCTGTCTATTACATTGCGTGTATTTTGCGCTCTTCATAACACCAGAATCGCAGTGGCTCACTCGGTAGAACCCCAGGGTTTCGTTGTGTCGGTTCCAGGGGCTCGGCGGTTTTGCTCACTCACTCACGTATGCTTCATGACGATGTGGAACTTGTGGGATTCAGTAGCTCGAGCAAGTCTAAGAATCAATGCATCAATGGTGTTCCATAGAGCAAGGCAAGACAGCTGTTTGAGCCATATATATATATATATATATATGTGTGTGTGATATTTGTTCAGAGGAGATCACGGCGTCTTTTCGTCGCTTCGGTCCACTGCTGGTCGACTGGCCTCACAAGGCCGAGTCCAAGTCTTACTTCCCGCCCAAGGGCTACGCTTTCCTCTTGTTCCAGGTCAGTGTGTATGTGTGTGCGTGTGTAGTGTATTTTGTGAATGTTTTGTCAGTGCACATGTGTCGTTTCTCCGTCTAGAATTGCAGTGTAAAATTTCGTTCAGCTGGTTGGAAATACGTAGATATATAACTCATAGATAGACGTCGGATCGCACACACGCTGACACACACACACACACACCTATGAGCGCTTATATGGAGCATGTGAATTTGCAACACTTCTACAATATACGTACATAGTACAAACTACGTACATGCGTGTGTATATATAGGACTAACCCACTGTCAAACTTTGTGTGTGTGTGTGTGTGTGTTTGTGTGTTTGCCACATATTAATCGGTCGTATTCTTCAAGTCTGTCTGCGTTCTTGTGTGTGTGTGTGTGTGTGTGCGTATATGGGTCTTGTGCATGTGTGTCTGGGTGTGCGTGACCTATATTCGGACTGTGCGTGTATTGATTGAGAGAGGCGGTGGTGGCGTCGTCCGTGTGTGCGTGTGTGTGTGTACGTCTGGGGAGAAGGGGAGGGGATAGTACAGGTGGGGGTGTTCGAATGTCCGCCGACTGTTGGCTTTATTTCTGCTGACAGGTGAAAATGTTGGGTGGAGAGTTTGATGTGCTTCTCAAACTTGTATCTGTGTGTGTGTGTGTGTGTGTGTGTGTGTGTTAGTATGTTGAGCTAGTCTACCTGATTTATTTAGTTGTTTTTAGATATATTTATTATATATATATATATATATATATATATATAGTTATTTTCACTTGTCCCTCTTCATCATCCTTCATCCAATTTGTGCTTAAACTCACCTATATATCTCTGGCCACAACCATAGTCTTATTATGTACTTTGCTCTGCGTGTATCTATTCGTCTGAAAGAAAGAGACATACATGTAGTACATAAATGTAGTAGACTGTATATATATATGTGTGTGTGTGTGTACGATCTTTCGAAAACGCACAAGATTTGAATGTCGGGCGTATTCACGGTGTGTGCAATCCTTTTATATATATATGCAAATGTATGCACGTATATCTAAATGAATGTGCGTGAGTGTGTATACGTGTGTGTGTGTAGTTTATGTGTGTGTGTGTGTGTGTGTGTGTGGTTGTGCGTGAACAATGCAGTATCGATTTAACTCAGTTGCCGACTACACACACACACACACACACACACACACACACACACACACACACACACACACACATAAGCAACAACAGCAGGGTTGCCTGAGGGAATATTTCGGTCATGCAGCTATCACGACTATACCTTTTCTCTTCGTCGAGCGATTTTATTCAAACTGATGTTGTGTCGTTACATTTTGTGTATGAATTGGGTTGTCTCTCTCCATGTGTGTGTGTGTGTGTGTGTGTTGTGTGTGCGTGCACAGCTGTTTGGATGACCAAATTGCGTGCTGACTGGGTCACATATGGCTGTGTAGTGTAGTGGTGGGGGTGGGGCGGGGCGTTGGGGGTGGTGCTGGGCTGTCATTGGTCGGCGGCCGGTTGTGGGCGGAGCTTAATAGCCGACATCATGAGTGCGCATCTTATGCTTGACCAATGATATTGTGCGCGCGCATGTGCATTGTAATGTAAAGTAATGGCCTGTGTGTGTGTGTGTTTGGGTCTATTTTAGGTGTATTTCAGTGTACACATTTTATTTAGTAAGAGTAAAAGAGACGCAGAGGTTAGAAATAAGAATAAACGAAGATAATATTTCACCAGCTTGATTATTATTATATTATTATTAAAATATATGAGCATCATGATGGGAAGAGTATGGATGTTATAAATTGCACAACTGTACCGCACATACAGTAGAAAAATACTCTGGAAATTGTTTTCTGTGAAACGGAATAGAGGCTAATTTTCGCCATTTCACGTGATTTAGTTTGTTTTTGTTAATTGTTTTTCCAAATTATTATCTACCTGAGAGTGCCGCTGCTCCACAAATCACCGCATAGCGTGTCTGTGTGCTCGTGCGTCTGTATGTTCGTGTGTGTGTATTTCCTATCCGTGGTGGTTGTTTATCAGTATAGATTGTGTGTGTGTGTGTGTGTGTAATGGCTTTCTGATCGCTCAAGTTGTGTGTTGGATACTGACTGTATAATTATTAAAATTATCTACAAATTCAGTTGTACCAGCTAATGTTACTTGGCTGTTCAAAATCGTTCTGTTCTGCTTATTTCCCTTGACTTATATACATGTACCTTCCACATCGTTCCAATGACCACTACTGTGTATGTGTGTGTGTATGTCTTAATATTTTCCTTGGTGTGTGTGCTTTCTCTATGTTTTTACGCAAACATACGTGCATATACACTATCTAGCTGTTGTGTACGGTAGATGAGCAGTGTGTATGTGTGTGTGTGTGTGTGTGTAGGATGAGTGTTCGGTACAGCAGCTGATAGACGCTTGTATACAAGACGATGACAAGTTGTACTTGTGCGTCTCCTCACCCACAATCAAAGACAAGCCGGTACAGATCAGGCCGTGGAAATTATCAGACGCCGATTTCGTGCTCGACGCCTCGTTGCCGCTTGATCCACGCAAAACCGTGTTTGTCGGCGGGGTTCCGCGACCTCTGAAGGCCGGTCAGTCGGCCAACTGTCACACTAAGAGATAATGAGACTCATTAATTTTAGGTTAATCAAAATGAGGTTAATCAAAAGGTTAATTTGAGCCTATGTTCTTACCTAGTTGACTCGGCAGTAATGAGTCAAAGACTCGTGACTCCTGCCTTCCAAGTATCATATCTTATTTTGAATGATTGTATTGTTTTTTTTTATTTACGATCTCCTCTGGTAGCTTGTTCCAATCATCTATCGCCCTATTGGGGAAACTAAATTTTTGAACGTCTCTTTTTATTCTTGGTTTCTGTAGACCAAATTTGTGACCTCTTTTTGATTTTGCCAATTCGAATAAATCTTGATATTGTACCACTTCTTTTTTCGAAAGATATTTATAGATTGAAATCAAATCCCCTCTTTTTCGCCTTTCCTCCAATGTCCATAGACCTAATTTACTCAATCTGTTTTGATAAGATAAGCCTCGGATGCTGCTCAAAAAATATTGTGGCCGATCTTTGTACTTTTTCCAATTTCTTCTCGTGTTTTTTTTCAAATGTCGATTCCAAATGACTGCGGCGTATTCTATTCGTAAGTCTTATAGTTGATTTTATCAATTTTCCCAGCATGCTTTCGTCAATGTATGAAAAAGCCGCTTCTATGTTTGCTATCTTTCTGTTTGTTTTCTTAACGATGCTGGATATATATGTGTATGTGTGTGTGTGTATGTGTGTGTGTGTGTGCTGACATACACATGTGTAGTCGAGTTGGCAATGATAATGGACCGTTTGTACGGCGGTGTTTGTTACGCCGGCATTGACACCGACCCCGAGCTCAAGTACCCCAAGGGTGCCGGTCGGGTCGCCTTCAGCAACCAACAAAGCTATATTGCAGCCATCAGCGCTCGCTTCGTGCAACTGCAACACGCAGATATTGATAAGCGAGTACGTCTAGTCTTTATATATATTTCTCGCCTATATATTATTGTGACTTATTTTGGCTGATTTTATGTTTCATTTGGTCTCAATCTTGTCCATCAGCCATTATCTTCTTGATCTAGTTGATTCTTGTATTCGCAACTTTTCTTTGCAACTTGTATTCGCAACTTGTCTTTGCAACTTGTATTTGCAACTTGTATTTGCAATATTGCAATATTAGCAACTGTCAGCACAGCGGCATCTATACGTGTTCGTGTGATGTGATGATGTGATCATGTTTGTGGAGGTGGAGGTGAAGCCGTACGTGTTGGATGATCAGATGTGTGACGAATGTCAGGGAGCCCGATGTGGAGGCAAATTTGCACCATTCTTCTGTGCCAACGTCACCTGTCTCCAGGTATCCTCACACACTCTCTCTATCACACACTCTCTCACACACACACACTCTCTCTTCATGCCTGTGTGTGTGTGTGTGTGTTGTCTTATCCTATCATATAATATTTCGCCATGTTATCATACAAAATATTCCACATATTCCTTATCTATGCATATTTGATTAAATATTATATTTATGTTATATTTATTTATTTAATATTATATTTATAAGGTCGCAATGATTGATTTTTGTGATTAATCCTTATTGGTGCCAATAGAAGACAATATATGAGAATCACACTTCTACATGCACATCAGTATATATGTATGTATGTGTGTGTGTTTATATGTATGTGGTTATGTGTGTATTTATGTGTGTATGTATATGTATGTTTGTATGTATGTGTGTGTGAGTGTATTTATGTGTGTTTGTGTTTATGTGTGTATGTATATTTATGTTTGTATATCTATCTATGTGTGTGTGTGTGTGTGTGTGTGTGTGTGTGTTGATAGTACTATTGTGAGCATTGTTGGGCAACTATTCATTCTCGGGCCGGTCGCGAGTTTCACAAGCCTCTAGTGAAGGAGGGAGCTGACCGGCCTCGTGCTGTACCTTATCGCTGGTGCTAGACAAATACCCCATCACCCCACTACCCCATCACTACCCCAGTAACCCCTCTCCCTCCCTGTGTGTGTGTGTGTGCACGGCTAGTCACAGTTCTGCTTCTGATATCCGGTGCTTTCTATCTACCATAAGCTTGTATGTGTTAATGTGTCAATATGTCAGTGTCATTTTGTCATTGTGTGTCAGTGTGTGTCAAACTGTCAATATGTCTGTGTGTCAGTGTGTGTCAATATGTCTGTGTGTGTCAAACTGTCAATATGTCAGTGTGTGTGTGTCAGTGTGTGTCAATATGTGTCAGTGTGTGTCAATATGTCAGTGTGTGTGTCAATATGTCAATATGTGTCTGTGTGTCAGTGTGTTTCAATGTGTGTCAATATGTCAGTGTGTCAATGTCAATATGTCAGTGTGTGTGTGTCAGTGTGTGTTCGAGTCGATAGTACACTGCAACACTCAAACTATATGTGATAGCAATCTATCTAACCAGTCGACGACTAAATATTGTTTTTTGCAAATTATTATTATTATTTTCAATATTTATTATTATTATTATTATTACTATTATTATTATTAGTTTTGTTGAAATATTATTGCCGCTAGAGTTATCAGCGTGCATTATTCATTAGAAACACACACACACACGCACACACGCACGCGTGGGTTTTTTAATATTCGGGCTTATACGTGCAACTAGCTAGCCTGTGTGTCTGTGTGTGTGTGTGTGTGTGTGGCGAGGGTGTAAGTTTACGGGCATCGTGTTTCACCATTACTGGCCCGCTGCTGTTTGTTGTGTTGTGTTGTGTTTTATACAAAATTACTGGCAATTATTACTGGTTGGACTGTTTTTTTACAAGTCAAAACCCATATATATATATATATATATATATATATATATATATATATATATATATATATATATATATATATATATATATGGACTGGCGGGTGGTAGTTATATTATTGAGTTATTGGCGTGTGTGTTGCTGTTTGTTATCACCACAGTCCTGCGCGTTGCTTACAACATACGAGTGTGTGTGTGTGTGTGTGTGTGTGTTTTTTCACTTGTCCATTGTTCGTGCGTCTCGTGTGACTTTTTATCCTTCGATGTGTGTGTCAGTGTGTGTGTGTGTGTGTGTGTGTGTGTGTGTGTGTGTGTGTGTGTGTGTGTGTGTGTGTGTGTGTGTGTGTGTGTGTGTGTGTGTGTGTGTGTGTCAGTGTGTTCCGACACCAGATATTCGTTGTTGTTGTACACTTTTTCTAAACAAGAAAATCGTTCATTTATTTTACTAGTCCCGGCTGAATGTAGTCGATCTTTCGTGTATATATATATATATATATATATATATATATATATATATATATATATATATATATATATATATATACACGAATATATGAATATATACATTTAAACACAATAATAATGCGGATATATTCATATGCGATGCTTTTAGCAAATTGAGTACGTGTGTGTGTGTGTCGGTGTTTGTGTGTCGGTGTGCGTTAGCGTTTGAGATAGTAGACAGAATAGCAAGCGATATTAGCTGGTCACCCCAAATTATCGCTATAATCTTATTGTAATCCCTCCTAATCCTCATTCGTCTTGTGTCCTTTGTATCAAAGTTACGTAGAACACCAACAAACGACTACTGTTAGCCAAACACAACAGACACACACAGACAGACACACACATTTGTGTGGTTTCCGCTAGGGTAGTGTTGTTATTTGGGTGCAATGTGTGTGTGTGTGTGTGTGTGTGTGTGTGTGTGTGTCGGTTGAGTGCAATTCCCCGGTGTCAGGGTTGAAAGTGGAGTGGGTGTGTGTCTGTGTGTGTGTGTGTTTGAGTCGTTGTGTTTTTAATTGTGTTGTTTTATTATTGCCGTTCGTTTCTCCTCTGCATTCGGCTCGTTCTGCCGAAATCTGTGTGCGTGTTTGTGTTTGTGTGTGTGTGTGTGTTTGTGTGTGTGTTTGTTCTGCATTGGAAATTCATTGTTTTCAAGTCGATACCTGTTCGGGTAGGCATGTGTGTGTGTGTGTGTGTCAGTGGGTGTATGCAGTTAGCGAGTCGATTTCAAAATGTTCTTTTTCTAGCTTTTCCAAAGGCCTCTGAATGATTGTGCCATTTTGCGCGCGCCGTTTTCGCGCTGTGTTTAGTCAATTTCTATTTATAAACACACAAACACGAACACATACATACAAATACGCGTGTACACATTTTAACAGGCGGTTTTTGGGATTTTTGTATCGTTACGTTGAGTTCATCGAATGCTTTTATGTTTTGATAGAAAAAAATGCAAAGAAAAAACTAGAAACAATATTGTTTTTGTAAATTGTTCGGCTACGAATGTGTGTGTGTGTGTGTGTGCGTGTGTGTGTGTGTGTGTTTGAGGCGACTTTTTGTAACTGGTCGTGGCCTCTAGTCTCTATCCCATCACAGTTTGTGGTTTTGGCCGAGCCTGCGGCGGTCTCCGCTCTTTTCTACTCGGTCGCATTCGTCGTTTCTGTCGTACTGTCGTATTATTAATAACTTATTGTAGGTGTTTCAATATACAACCGTCGGTTTGAAATCGCCCGTGTGTTCTGTCTGTGAGCGAGCGAGAGAGAGAGAGAGATGTTGGGAGTTGGTTACATGTTTAATATAGTTTAAGGGCATTAGGATAGTTGGTACAGTTTTCAGGGCAGCTTATGTCGGCAGGCGAAATTCGACGGGGATCAATAAATCTTGTCGTCTTTTTCTATCCGCCCATACTTCAAAATGAATCGATGAATATTATTTAACTCAGCGATATTTCAGGCCACCTTCATTCCACAAATCGGGGTAGAGCTAGGTGCAACCATTGGGATCTCCTCTCGAATGGATCAGTTTGTTTGTGCTGCGTTCTTGTACAGGCACAGCCCCCACTTGTCTTACCCAGGTGAACTTCCTCAGTTCATCCCCCAACGTTGATGACTTTTCCCAGCGTAAATATCTTACGGGAGTACGGCCTGAGGTTTCCGACACCACAACGCTTCTTCCAACAGTCTATTATGATTTCACACCGACTCGCTTATATAAGAAAGTAACCAAACACATGATGGGAGCAGATTGTGATGTCTCGCTGGTGCTACAAATTGCCTCGGTGCCGCTGGTCCAGTTCGATGGCGACAAACAGCGATTTGAAATTGCCCGCTCCGAAACCCTGTAACAGACGAGACATCAGCACGATACATCAGTGCATCAGTGAGAGGAACTGAGGCCTCCCAAACATATGCCACGCCTTCCTTGAGCCCGCCGAAAATCCCACCATGATTGTTTCTCAGTGTAGTTCCTGATGTTTCGCTAAGTCCTCGCATATTTTCCTCAGCCCCCTCTGGAAAAATCCTGGCACCATCACTGTCTGAAAATGGTTGTGTGTGTGTGTGTGTCTGCCTAGAAGACCACAAGTTATAGCATCAGAGAAAGACATGAGCTGGCTTACATTGTGGTTTCTGCGCTGGATAATCTCGAGAAACACTGTGGGACGATCTTGCATGTTCTTGGTGAAAATCTGCAGCAAATATCCGTCGTCGTCGAAATCGATCAGAATTTTCAGCTCCTGTACCAGACACACACACACACGCACACACATTGGTGACGTTTCACGAGCATGTGGATTATGAGTGATCAATCAAATCAAAATTATGACATAGAAATCATGACATTCCAAGTAACAATACGCGAGTTTTTATTCTAAACTAAAATTAATTACAATCTCTAAGTGAGTGTATAAATTTCATCCGGAAACTTTTCTTTAAACTCCTTTTGACGGCAGTCCTTGAAGCAGTGGTTCCCAACCTTTTTCAGCTTGTTACCCAATTTAGCATCCCATATTAAGCATATTACCCCTTTGTTACTGTACATGTTACTGTAAGCATTCACACACACACACGCACGCGTACACACACAACTATATATAACACGCCATATGAGCAATACAATATCCACACAATGCATACAATAAACATAATATGCTAAGTTAACATTAATCCCAATACAAGGTACCGCAATGTTTTCTTGAATTTCAGAATTCTTAACATTTTCCTGTCACCCCTACATTACCCCTGAACAATTGCTAAATTACCCCAGGGGATAATTTACCCCCAGGTTGGGAAGCACTGCCGTAAGGTTTCCTAGCACTGGCCAAGTCTTGGATCGGGCGACATATTCATGATCTCACCTTCAGAATGGCCATGTCCTCTTCTATGTTGACCTTGGACGTCTTGAGCTGCTCTTCGAGCTGGGTGTAGTATGTGTCGGGTATCTTGAGGAACTCAACTCCTCTGGCCTTCAAATTGCGGACCTGACCAGCATACGCCACGAGAATTCGTCAAAAACGCCAAAATTCCCATTGAAAACGCTATTAAAATACATTTTGCTCGATCAAGACCTTAGCGATTCTCTCGATGTATATCTAGATCAGTAATTCTTAACCTGTATGAAATTCTTCACTGGTGGGGAATGGAAGAGTTGTCAAGTGGGAAGCTAAAGGTCGGACAGAACAGGACAACTATGTGTGTTTTTATCAATTTAAATTCGTTTATTTTTTGTTTCTAATGACCTCTTGACATTGACGTTGATGTAACAACTGAATTTATTGAATTTTCAGCGCTGTGTTGTGTGGAAAATAAAGATGAGATGGCTCGTATTAAGAAGTGGGAAATCAGTGAGAAAAAGGTTAAGAACCACTGATCTAGATGAAGCCACTTGTAATGAAGAAGACTTGTGTGTTGTATTGTCGTGTGTGTGTGTGTGTGTACCGATGTTATAATGTCCTCTGTTCTCAGAGCAATATGCTGCACTCCTGCACTGCCGTAGTAATCAACATATTCTTGAATTTGAGACTTTCGTCTTCCCCGTGCTGGTTCGTTTATGGGCATCTACAAACAGCCAAGCATCTAATTGTTGTAATTAATCATTAAGTAGCCATATTAAAACAAAATAAGTATATTAGGTCAAAATCAGCCCACTTTTATAAGTTTAATATACTTTTTTTTAATGTTATTAAGCACATGTATTTTCTTATATTTCAAGCTATATTTTTTAAATTAAATTTAATATTTTTACATGTCAAACTTATTATTATCTGTATATTTAAAGCAACGGCAAATGGATACTTTGAAAAAATGCAGAAAATCATCTTGACATCTTGACTGTTAAACCTTGATAGTTTCTTCCCAGTTGGTGACGACGATCGAGCGAAGTGCCGAGTATTCTGTATGTAGTTGTGAGTCGTCGATCGACCAGAATCGGTGGAAAGCCAGGTGTCGTGTGTACCTGCGACAAAAATGTCATCTCACCTTTGAGTTGGCGACTTCGTGTCGCGTAAATCCACATCTCTCTGTGTTGGAAAATTTTGCTAAAATACACACTGTATTTAAAATACACTTGTGTTTTTCAAACACAAGGGAAAAATCATAATTGAGTATTTTTTATTATATAATATATCAATTTGAAATTTATTGTTGAGTATAGAGGCTGAACAATATGTATAATTATTGGGGGTTTTATGTATGAAAAACAAACCAGGATTGTTTAACAATTTGTAGACATGAATTCTACCTATTTTGATAGAAAACATTTTAATCGACATAAATTATCAATGATATAGTATTCCTTTTGAATATGGCACAAGAAATACATCTCGCTTAGTTTGTGATTTCGCCTAGAGATGGCGCCACTAACCAGTCCACTGTAGCTTCCATCTGCAAATCGGGCTGGTTGCCTACTACATGATCGACGCACAACAGTCCAACAGGCGGCAGCTGAGGCAACAGCTGGCTGGGGGCTGCCACTGGCGTCTGGAAGCCAGGCAGGAAGAGGCCCGAGTATTGACCACGTTCGACCAGCGTGTGGCTTGTGTCCCCGTACTGTATAACATCCATCAACCGCTCGCTTTAAGGAAACAGATGCGAGAATTGGAGAAACTTGAGGAGCTACACTCTAAATGTTCATGGTCAGGATTTTAAGAGACCGGATTGGGGTCTTGGCACATTTGAGGAGGGGTGGAAGTTCAGTTCCACTTGGCGCCGTTACTAACAAGAAGCCCTCAAAATTGTGACAATAAAAACACAGAATAATATGAAATCAGTTTTTGTGCCTCAAAATGTTGTTTACATAGCAAAGGTTTTTGGATGTATATTTTTGGTGTATACCGTTTGAACGACTGCCATTCGCACGACGCCATTCTCGTCCGATTCCTGCCAAATATCCCGAACAATGGTGGCCCCACGCTGTTTGGCCCTCTGTCCAACACACACACACAGTTCTAGCAGCTATAACAGAGGTTCTCAGAGGATCGGTGGTGCCCGCATACCCTAGCGGGTGCAAGCCTAGTTCCTGAGTGATACGAAAATTCTTGTGAAAATTGAAGGAAAGATTAGTTTTTGCTTTATATTTACCCTGGGAAAAATATTTTTGCAAGAACTTCAATGTAAGCGAATTAATATTGAATTAAAAATGCGTTGTTTTCACGTCGTTTGCATGTATATCTTTGTCGTGTCATGTTGAAAATATGATGACAACATTGAAAAAGGTCAAGAATTTCTCAGCTGCAGAAAATATTGTAGTGTTTTTTCTCAAATGCTTTCATCTTCAATGTCGGCCCATTGAAATATTGAGTTTATTTGTTTTTATTTATTTTTTGCCTTTCATTGTCTTTTTAGCCTTTTATTGAGTCGTATTTATATAGGCAAGATATCGGTTTATTCCATCAACTTTGTCGTTGTTAATATTACGCAGAATTGTGAGAAGTTCATGTTCTCTGGGACAAAATCCTTTACAAACCTTTACGATTACGTCCAGATCGTCTACTGTGAAGGCAACATCCTTCACTCCGTCGCCATGTTTGACTAAATGGCGCGCCATTTGTCTCAGCGTGTCGTCACAATTGTCGACAGACTGCTGATTTGCGCCACTTTTGGCGCAAACATCGACGCCAATATCGTCGGGATTGTCGATGTCTAGCGGCAAAAGTGGCGATTTGAACACGAAAACGGCGTCTTTTTGCCGCACGGCGTGCGACACCACACGTCGACTGCCCGTCTCCAAGCCCTTGTATGCCCAGGGGCTGAATCCCATATGTGTCGTGTAGTAAGCGGCTGCCTACACACACAAACACACGCACACAAATACACACACAAACACACACAAATCTACACACAGTGTTGTAATTTCGCTTCAAAACAGACAAATTTTATTGGAAATGAATTCATCAAAAACCCACAACAAATAATTATCTAAATTAATTAATGTTTTATTTTTTATTTTCAATAAAAATGATCATCATAAATTTACACAGACAAAAATCTGCACTATATTTAAACATATTTTAATATTTATTTTGCTATATTTCACCTGTTTGGCGTTCCCCACCCAAAACGTCACGTGGTCGAACCGCAAAAAGCAACCTCCATCAGGCTTGGGACCTTTGTCCGTGTAGCTGGTCTGTTTAAACAATACATATTCCCAATTATAATGTATTAGAACAAAATATATACATATGTAACTACCGTAATTTCCGATAAATAAACCCAAACCAATTTATTGCTCTGTAATTTGTAAAAAATACGATATCCCAGGCATGTATGCTACAAATACACTGTTAAAACTTGATGCATATTTTTGGCACATACCATTATGAACTAGCTTGATGAACACAGCTGAAGACTAGCTAACCACACGCAGGCTCAAGTCTAAATGACCAGCGTACCAGTACATGTACCAGTACAAGTACAAACACACATCACCGCAGAGAAGAGGTTTACTGGTAGAGAGAGAGAGCTTGTGCGTTTACAAGTATAAATATTTTGCTAGAATTTTTTGCGTTGTTTGCAACGAACGGCGGTTCGCTTTGCTTACACGAGCAAACATACACACACACACACACACACACACATACACATACACATACACACATACATACATACACTCACACCGGGAGATGGTTGGCTGTATGTTTATATTCTGAAGATGAGTTGTATATACCTTAAAAACGCCTGGCAAATATAGTGCCTGTCAATGTGTCCATTCTGATTGTTTTTGCACAGCAAGCTGATAACTCAGTTTATAATATATTGCATTAGCAAATAAGGTTTCACGATATGTGCGTGTGTGTGGATACGCCGTATATATTAGCGATTTTATAACTGTCTTTATATTGGCTTCAATATTGGTATATTGGACGAATGCAGGACTTCTTAACCGGGGGTTCCAGCCTAGTTCCTGGGGGGTTCCAGCCTGGTTCCTGTTAATTTTTTCTGAAGAAAGTATATGTTTAACATATGCATTATATTTTTCCTGAAAAACGTAGTTTTGCTTAATCCTCTTAAAGGAGTTATATGCATGAATATTGAATAGTAAAGTTTTGTCATTACGTCGTTTGTATTTATATATTTTCGTATATCTACCAAGAATCCAGGTGGTGCGAAAATTGACTGCCGATTTGAAAGTGGTGCGAACGCTGACAAAGTTTGAGAACCACTGGACCAGTGTATAATTGTTGAGTGATTTCTCTGAGAGAATCAAACCCTCAAAAAACAACAGCCACAAACTTACAAGCGCTCGAATCAGACCAAGGCCAGTTTGAGTGATTCAACCTTTTTTGAGCATCGTAGCTGAGCTGTTTGTTGATATTATACCGTTTTGGTCGAGACACAGTGAAAATCAACATCTTATGATCAAGAAAACAACTCGCTCACACACACACACAGTTTTTGTGCTTAAATTTGTGTGTGTGAATTTGCTTCAAGAAGATCACTCGGGTTGTTTTATAAACGCGTTCTCCACTAGGGGTAACAACTGGAGGCTAAGCTGGTGCTTTTGCTAAAAAATTCTACACAAATTGGTTGATAGAGCAAAAATAGCCAGGGATTTTACTATCACACCCTGAACAAGTGGCGCTTAATCATTTTTTCTATAATTATCCACCTTTTAATGGGCCAACCCTTCATTTTCCATCATTAATTTTCCTCAATCATGGGCGTAGATCCTGGGGGGTAGACCTATATGCCCCCGACAAATTGGCTATGGAGAATGAATATGTAATTATACCCTCCGATAATTTTGCTGAGCTCAGTTCATTTGGTATATTATCATCAAAACCAGCATAGCAAAAAATAACAATACACGAAAAGTGTAAAAAATTGTAAATATGTGAAAAATTATACTTTACCCGAAATACTTTTCATTGAGGTATATGTGTTGCTATTGAATAGACCGAAAATAGTTGAGGGTCTCATGCAATTGACCAACTGAGCCATCCTTGAACACTAATGCATGATGGCTGTCATCCCCCCGAGCCTAGACACAAATCTATACCTTTGTCCATAACAGAAGCGATGAAAAATCCAATACATTCAGTTGTTGTGCCAAGTTGAATGTCGGAAGGTCACTAGAAACGAAAACAAACAATTTCGAAATGGTAAAAACACACATTTGTCTTTCTGTTTGACCTTTTATTACCCACTGGGCAGCCCCTGCATTCCCCAACAATGTGTACTCGGGTAATTGGGTAATTGGGTGTTCGGGTAATTGGGTATTGGGGTAAAATTACCCACAGATTACGGATCAATGCCATAAACGATTTTAACTTGCAGATGATACAATTTTGTCTCAATAAAAAATATTGATAATAAATACAGCTTGATAAATAAGTGCAAGCCAAGAAGAGACATTTTTAAAAATTACACGCGCAGACAAAAACACGTTTGACATGACTAGATTGAATATTTATTGAGGCCACACGAAAAAGCGGTGCTATTTGTAGATATAAATTGAAGGGAATAAGTGAACAACTCACAATGGCGGTTGTCATGACAACAAACTTGCCTGTTACCATGACAACAAACTTGTCTGTTACCATGACAAGAAACTTGTCTGTTACCATGACAACAAACTTTCCTGTTGCTATGACAACAAACTTGTCTGTTACCATGACAACAAACTTGTCTGTTACCATGACAACAAACTTGTCTGTTACCATGACAACAAATTTGTATGTTACCATGACAACAAACTTGCCTGTTACCATGACAACAAACTTGTCTGTTACCATGACAACAAACTTGTTTGTTACCATGACAACAAACTTGCCTGTTGCTATGACAACAAACTTGTCTGTTACCATGACAAGAAACTTGCCTGTTGCTATGACAACAAGCTTGTCTGTTACCATGACAACAAACTTGCCTGTTACCATGACAACAAGCTTGTCTGTTACCATGACAACAAGCTTGTCTGTTACCATGACAACAAGCTTGTCTGTTACCATGACAACAAACTTGCCTGTTACCATGACAACAAGCTTGTCTGTTACCATGACAACAAGCTTGTCTGTTACCATGACAACAAACTTGCCTGTTACCATGACAACAAGCTTGTCTGTTACCATGACAACAAGCTTGTCTGTTACCATGACAACAAGCTTGTCTGTTACCATGACAACAAACTTGTCTGTTACCATGACAATAGATTGTCAACGTTCAATTAGGAACAGCACGAACAGTGAGCTACTGCGTATTAGAAATAGCGTATTAAATTTAGCAGTAATATTATTAAATATCAAAATTGATCACCCGAAATACAATCGAACACTTTCCATTTTAGCTCGAATGCCAAGAGCGATACAATCGCACAACTTCATAATCACTCAAAAAGCACAAAAAAACACTCACCCGAAACATCAATAATATGATGACAACGGCAAATTATATATATATATATATATATATCAGTAAATAGTTTGATAATTCCGCCTTTTCGACACGACAATAAATCATCTATCATTTAGCGAGTCGTTCAACGGCAACACGATGCAATACACAAATACATGACTAACTGGCTAGAAAACCGAGCTGTATGTGTGTGTGTGTGTGTGTGTGTGTGTGTCAGTGTCAGTGTGTGTGTTATGATGAATTATCGGCTGGGTCCATGGCGCAGATAACAGCCTTCATGAAGGCGGCCGCCGCGAGAGATGCATGAGGCTGCCAGTCTTTGCCAGTGCTTCCGTCGCCATAATCTGACAACACACACACACACACACGCACACACACACGCACACACACACACACACACACACACATACATACATACCTTGTGCCCTGCCATGGAGGAAGTTGTCTGCTGTGCTGCCCCCTTGCGATGGGTATATTATAGAATATGGCATGTTCCTTTTGATATTCGAGATCCATGTTGTTGCGTCCCAGGAACGTTTGGTCGCGCTTGAGTCCCGTGTCTCTTACCGTTTCCTAACTTACCTAACCTAACATAGAAAGAGAGAAAGAGAGAGAGCCGGGATTGAAGCTAGACTAAACGTGCCTGGGGCGTAATGTCCTTAGCTCCCAAGTAACTTCCTACGTAAGAATTCATCGTCCTCCAAATATACAAATCATGTCTGATTTCGCGTGTGAAAAGACTGCTATGTGCAGATAATGTTTGCGTTCGCCTCAACTCACCGGCAATGCCTCGTATGAAGGCGAAACTCTCCTTGCGACTGCCAAACACGCTTTCAATGACGGTCGCGAAATCGGCGCAGAATGCCAGCACACACAACTGTGACGCCAGTTCTTGTCGCATGCCTCCGCTGGACACCACTTGTCTGCCGGAGGCCACAGCCCCCATGTGCACCACGCCTCTACCAGACCCTCTGTGGCACACACACACACATACACATACATACATATACATACATGTGTTTCCCGGACAGTTGCGAGAGAAAGCACAAAGGATGAAGAATGAACATTAGTTTTGATTACGTTTCACTTCAGTTCATTTCTACAGTGTGCTGTTCTTTTCTAATGTTATTGTTCCTTTCTCTTTCTCTCTGTTTATCTGTCTGTTGATGTTCAAGGCCCCTGTTGATTACCGTCATGCAATATATACACGACGTAATATCTAATGATAACGAAATATGTCCAAATAAAAGATGTGAAGATGTAGGAACGAAGATAAGAGATATGATAGCACAAAATCTGCAAAAACAATAGATGTAAGAATGAGAGATGTAAATATGGCATATATGAAGATAAGAGACGGGAGGATCGGAGGTACCGTATCGGGTCACCAGAGGCCGGGGTTGGATGAGACACCTCAATGATATCGGCATCTCCGACGCTCATGTACAAGCGGTCTGTGTCGGCTGGTGGACGTCCGAACGAAATCTCCTCCCCAGACAAGCGCTGTTCCGCATCAAACATGTATCTTGACACACACACACACACACACACACACAGGATAATATGAACTCACTCTACTAGCCATAGTGATCGGTCCGGAAGATTATGAATAGTGATTATATCCATCTGTTGTCATAGAATAAGCCAGCATAATATTGGACGACATTTAGCTCCATATTTGACATGCGGTATGTTGATAAATACTTCTAAAAAGAAGATCAAGTGAAGAAGATCTGATTTACCTTTTCAAAATCATGTTTTGCAATCTTAGGGATGATAATTTTCAAAAAGACGTATGTGCCCAGCGAGCCCCACCTCTGGAGAGGACATTGTGTGAGGACGTGCTAATATATGTGTGCGTGTGAGCTCACTGAGTCCACGGCACGGTATCTGGCTGTTGTTGTCCGTGTTGCACGAGGATGGAGGACAATTTGGCCAGCAGAGGATCGGCCGGCGCCCACGAGCGAGTCTCAAACTCAAATGTGCCGCACTCGAGCTCGGCGGCGCGCTCGCAGTGCAAGTAAGTGAATCTGAACACACAAACATACATACGACCTCAAAAACGCAGTCTACAGATTCGATATAAGCTCAAATCAACCGTATGTTGGAGTAAAGTCCGGCATCCCATGTCTGATCGAGATGATATATGGTAGTTTCACGTTGCGATAGTGTGGAAGAAAAAGTGCAAAAGCAAAACAGACACCAATCAGAAAATAATGCCATCTGAATCCGGTAATGGGAACAAATTGAAAACATAAAGCTTTCCAGTAACCTCTGTTGTTGCTGTTGTTGTTGTTGTTGTTGTTGCTGCTGGTGGTGATGTTGTTGAGAAGGAGCTGACACCACAACGTCCCCGAGTCGCACGTGACGCACGTGATCTGTGTAGTGGGGCACTCCTCCGCCCACACCCACCAGCAGTACATGATCGACATGCTGGAAGCAGCCGAGAAGCCTCGTGGTCAACGAGCCAGTGGCAATGGGAGCTCCTCCACCGCTCAGCGTCGGTAACTTGGTGGAAACCACGCGATGTCTGCCAATCTCGCCCAGCGTGTACACGGTCGACTCTCCTATTCAATGCGAACACACACACACACACATCGATATCAATGGGCTCATCCAGGTATCCTCGTATTAAACAGTCAATTACGGTCCTTGAACCATTGATAGTTGATGGCGGTCTTTGAACTTTCAATAGTTGATTACGGCCTATGAAACATTCAATAGCTGATTATAGTCTTCGAACATTCGATAGTTGATCACGGTTCTTAAACCTTCGATAGTTAATCACGACTCTTGAACCCTCGATAGTTTATTACGGTTATTAAATCTTCGATAGTTGATCACCGCTCTAGAACCTTCGATAGTTGATTACGATTCTTGAGCCTTCGATTCTTGATGGACATCCGAACGGGAACCACTCACCGACTGTGGCGTATCTGACGAACGTCTGCTGATTGTCGATCATAGCATCGACGGCCAACTTCTCGCAGTAGTTGGCCGTGATGATGGCGACAGTCGGTTGCCGACACGACGCCAACGACGGCGCGTTCTGCTGGAACACGGTTGGATGGTGCAGTCCGGAGGTCGTGTCCGACGCTTGCACGCGCGTGTAGCCGCCCGACGCCAGCTGATGCACGCAGCCACGCTCACACAATGCCTGAACATGTTCCAGTACAGCGTCCAAGTTGATACAGCGAGAGCACCTGACACAAAACAGCAAACATCGTCCGTGAGAAAATACTAACCAAGTTTTGCTGTAATTCGTTCAATATTTGCAGCAGCAGTCAATGATGGATGAATGAGCTTTTATTGCGCGGAGAGCAAGGTCCCTCCTCTCTGAATTCCATGTGTGAACAGCTTGCTGCCGTCAAAATCAGTTACATCAGCTGTAAATGCTAGCACACCAGATCTGTCTGAGGATAATAAATTGGAACTTCGTTCAATAATGCTTAATGGCATTTTTACAATACTTTTTACAATATTTTCGATATAATTATTAATATTGTGTTGTTGAAAATGTGTTCATGAGTGATGAGGATATGGTTTTATTAATTGAATGATAAAATGTCTGTATTACTTGGCCAGATCTTGCAGGCTGACTGGGTTCGGGTACGATTGTTCGATAATCTCGAGCACTCTTGCTTCGGTCACCTCCTCGACAGCTTCTCCGTTCTCCTCGCTGTCAGCGGTGACTGCTCACAAAGGCACCACACACACACACACACAGTTGATAGCACAGTTGGGATTGTCAACCAACAATTTCGACTATCTGAACATCAAATTTTCCGACACACTCCATTGATTACAAACTCAGGTATCGTTTAATCTATACTTTACTATCTATCTATTTTAATTTTATAGGAGAAATAGCTGTGGAACGTTCTTGGCGAATATGAAACCACGACAAGTAAGACATCAGATTCAGTTTGTTTAGCTAGTTAAAAATATATTGACACAACGCTCAGAGAATGCGACATTCAAGTCGGGGATGTAGTTTTGTGCTCAAACATCAAACAAAACATTCATGAACTCCATAAGAGTACACTCCTCTACACCAAAACTCATGCAAATGTCACAGCTGGAAAAAGAACCAATTGGAACATCGGGTCAAGTGTAGTGACAAATCACCGAGCACACACATGCTGTCACACATGTACAAGTTCGAAATCCACTGATGATTTTTTCATTGTGTTTTGTAACTCATCCGAAATATATGTATAAAAAATCCATTTTTGATACGGGAATGCACGCAACCACAAACAAAAGATGAACAAGTGTCCTTTTCAGAGTTTTATCAATGTTCAAATTTATACCTTTGCGAATGATTACCATTACCTCCACACACAAACTAAACTCCCAGAAACACACACCAAAATCAAAGAAACGTAACTTGTGTTGATGATGTATGTTACGCTGCAGGCAAGCCATGTACACAACACTCATTTGTCCGAGCCGATTTTCCGAAAGAGTTTTCAACCAACCGACTTTACCCGGTTGCACCTGTGAAAACACTGAGCACACCCACCAGGCGTAAGTTTCCAGAGCAGCCCTGGAGGCAGAAGATGCAGTAGCTCGTCCAGGATGTCCTCCTCGAGTCGCAGCAATCTCCGACTGTTGGACGTCAGCAGATTTACTCGATCACTGCTCTCCGCCAGCACAGACTCAACTGCGAAACGTCGCTGAAAATCCACGTTGTCTTCCTCGTGAACGCCTCTTTCACTGGTTGACATGGCATCGTACTCGGCACTGGCCATTTGACGAGCAGATCGCACGGCGAAACGACGAAGTCTGCGTCTGCGTCGGTAGTTGGCGTAGAGTTCACGATAGAGCTCGGCACGTGCCGCTTCTTGAGTCAAGACCCGACGACCTCTGCTGGACGGCAATGAGCGTGTGCGTCGGAGGACGCCTCGAGATTTGTCTGTTTCTGCATAGTTGGATGCTGATTCGGTTGGATCGGCTGGAATCTGTTGCGCTTCGATGGCTGATGACTGCGCTAAGCTCTGGGGACGTGACGGTCTTCTATCGGTGCTGCGAGACTGACTTGCCGTCGACTTGTAGAAACGCAGTGAGTTGCATCGCCGCAGTTGAACAGGGGCCTCGCTACGCGTTAATTGCAACACATGCGGCTTGCTCACGTCGTAAAGCGAAACACGCACAGAACTCGGACAATGCGATGTGGCGACGTCCGTTGTGGCGAAGCTTTTTATCGCAGGTAGCTGCTGCTGTCTGAATCCCAATCTTGTACCATCTGGCTGCATAGTGTTCGTTCTGATAATCATCCTATGCGAGCTGGTAGAACCGACACCGCCTTGATGATCTGGTTCGTTACCTTGTGTTAATATGGCAGATTGAAGTGGAGGGTATTTCTGAGGTGATTGGATGTTGGGATCGGCTGGTAACGGTTTTTCTTCATTCTGCACATCACAACCATTGTGGATTGCGGTTCCTAAAGCACATTGTGAGCCGTCAAAGGAAACTGAATATGAAGGAACCCTGACATCGCTGGAACGATTTTCATGTTCAATGCAGACGTTGTCGGTCAAATCTGATATCAAAGGTGTGTCGGGCATATCGCTGGAAGAATCGGTCGCAGAAACGCCAAGAAAAGCTTGCCGATTTTTCCGGTTTTGTCGTTTCACCTCGGCGGTATTTCGACAAGGAATTCGTTGATTCACGCAACTTTGTGCGTTGTTCACTTTTACGGCTTCACCATGATGTGCTTTTGTTTCATACCATTCCTGGTTGTCTGCTGAAGTTTCCAAATGATTTCTCTTGCTGTCTGCCACTGGAGGAATGGCTGTAGCTATGGAGCTGTGTGCGTCAGAATCAATGTACGGCATATCATCTATTCTATTACCGTTAGATGATTGGATAGAAACCTGGTCCGCATACGGCAGGTCTTCGCGTGGTTTCTTCGATTCGAAAGAGGCTAAGAATTCCTGCTTCTGTGCGTTGGTCATGTTGGATTTTGATAAGAGAGAAATAATTTTCCGTGAAGGACCAGAAGATAACATTTCATTGCTGTTGGAAGATGAGCCAATATGAGATGTACTGTCCAGTTTTCTGGATTTTTCGGCTGGGGTTATTTTCGGCTGGATATCAAGAGATGCCAACATTTGTCGTTTCTTTTCAGGAGACCAATCGCACTTTTCAACCATAGAAATGAGCTTGCGTGATGGTGCTTGACTAGACGCCGTTCCAATCGACTCGCGCTTGTTAATCGAGTGAGAATCTACGCTTGTTGTCGATGGGTATTGATGTAAAGCGCTAATTTTTTCTCTTTTGTGGCCGTCTTTAAGACTGTGTGTAGAAAATTGATGTTGAGCATTCCCTTTGGATGACACACCAGACACAGACAATGCCGAAGATGGCTTGGTAGAGTGTGTAGTCCGATTGTTCACGTCAGAACACCCAACTTTTTCCAATCCACCTTTATTGTGTGTCACGTCGAATGATGATACCGTCTGCTTCAATGTCAGCAGAGACCCGTTTCTTGGGGATTCGGCCGCATAACTGCCATTTATCGATACATTGCTTACACAGAGGTTCGAACGACCATTGTAGAGACTTGCTCCAGAATCTCCGCTGTTCTCTGAAAGATGACGTCTTTTCAGCGAGAAACTGCGTGCCAGCTTGTTTGCAGTCCAGGCAGACGTTGTTCCCGCACCAAACGAACTGCCTACTTCACCATCCACCTCTTCATTGGCCATTGCCTTCCGGTAGGACGACCGCTGACTGGAGAGCCTCTGAAGACTTCCGACGGCCGGTGAATCGGGAGCGTGCTGATGTTCGCTCGGTGCTGATGTGTGTTCGAGAGGCGGGATGACAGAGGGACGCCAGCGACCGGAGCGAGGTCCGTCAGCGGTGCAGATCGGCTGAACTACTGCCAGATGTCGGGCGCCAACCCAAACCACAGGACCCACGCTCACTACAGCATCAACACCGGTCCGACGTGACATAATCTCCAATACACTCAAACGTTTCAACAATCTACATATTCAGCAATTCAACATATCTCTTGGATCTACGCTAGAAAAGAAGGCTAAATGTGCGTGCATCATTCGTGTGTTTCAAACACTGTGCTGTGTGCGTGTGTGTGTGTGTTTAGACGATTTATCAAGATATAGTTTTTCCTTCAGAGACGTCAATAAACAGATTTATTGTCCCTTGCTTGTTGTTAAGCCGTCCTGAATAGTTTGATCCAGATTTTTAGTAGTTATCATATTTCTATTAGTTCAATTCTAAATTAATTCTGGTTTCTAAGTGTTAAACACCGGATGCAAGGAATGATGTTAGTCCACAAACTGGTTGATAATAAGGTTGTGTTATAAAGGGAATAACACACTAAGGGTGTTCCAACAGGAAACACGATGACAAACAAACACTCGAGCTAATGCTTACAGCCACTCGAGGTGAATGTGAAGCCCACATAACCCGCAACCGCTGTCAACAGGAAAAATTGAGCACAAAATTTGAAATTGGACAATCACAAAGTATTACACTAAATAAAATATAAGAAATTCAGAAAAATTAGTTTTATTTATTATATATTAAAATATATTATATATAAGTTTCAAGTAATATATTAAGTAATAAATAACATATAAAAATATAAAGAAACTCTATTGCAATGTTAAAATATTACATGAGAAAGTTTCTTGTAATCAAAACAGACACACACACGCACACAAGCAAGCTCGCTTCAATCGAGGAACAGGATATCAGAACGTCTGTGATGTCAAACAGATCGATCGTTCACGACTGGCCATGAAATATAATTGTTATAGGCAGGTGTTACGCCTAATTACCTGCATGTGACGGTGTTTATGTAGATACATGCACGTCGTGAAGAAGGGACAATGTTCCCTCATTACAATGTGGAATAGTTCGATTGAGGCGTGGTATATTCAAGATAAAATGTGGAGTCGAACATAGTAGATCTCAATTTTAATAGGTGATTCAATTAAGTCAATTAATTCATTTATTCGTCTTGATATTATTTGTGTGCAGGTTCGGTTGAAGACTTTGATCAAGCATTAGGCAGTACACAAAGTATACTTCATTCAGCTGGCCAAATTCAGTTGTTTTCAACTATTATTGGCCAATTTGATAATGTTTTGGTAATCCAAAAAATGGCGTTTTAAGAATATTCTGGTAGAATTCTCAGGGAATATAATTGCATTGTCATCCCAATAGACAAATTATAGGAAGGTATATACACCCCCAATATCCGAGAAATCTTAACGTCCATTTTGTCAGCTCATATAATTCCTAGCAAGATAATTTCAACTAGGAATTGAGTACAACTGACTTGGTCTGACGGGAGCTGTGGCCGATTCTCCCAGCTGTGTGAGAGCGATTTCCACCCGCTCAATGTCCAAGTAGTGCGCCTGCATCAACTTCATCACCTTCTTGATGAAGCCCACGTAATCTGCACAATGATCACAACATGAGATGATAAAGATGGTGATGATGATGCTAGCATCCACTGCGGGACTATCTCTTATGTGATCAAAATTGGTCTTCGAATCACATCTGTATATTTTCATCCGATTCTCTACAGAAATGATGCAGCAATGGAGACACGTCGAGAGTCGCGGCAAAGCATGAAAATATCACTGAATTAATCATGTATTCGACAATAGTCAGGAAGATAATGACTACACAGTTTCTTATTGAATCATATTTATTGTTCTTGATTGTTATTTATTACTTATTTATTAATATTTATTCTTATTTATTGATGGCTGTTATTTACTGAATCACATATTTATTGTTGATTGTTATTATTTATTGAGGAACGTGGGTGGAGTGACATTATGGAGTGTTATCGGATGATGGTTTATTATTTATTGTTATTTATTCATTATTTTATTTCCAACTCTCTAGAGTTTTTTCTTTTCGAACTCTCTTTCTCTCTGAATCTTTTGGGTGCTTCCGGTACATAGGGCCACCTTAGGGTGGTGATGGTGCTTGCAATCTTCCCATGCTACTGGATTTGCCTGTAATTAATAATAATAATAATAATATAAGCTTAAATGTCACATTTTAAGATCGCGTGGTTCTGTCGCGTGTGCTTCGGATGTTTCCCACTGACCTCTTGGAAAATCCGACGGACTGACGAGCTCCTTGAAGAATTCCTGAGCATAACGCGCGTGTTCTGCCGTTGGGACGCGGTTTTTGAACCAGAAGCGGAGTGTCCTGGCCTCCTGGGTGTGCAGACTGCTGGCTGAGTTCACCAGGAACACTCGAAACTCGAGAGACATGTGTGGAGTGCACATAGCTCTTATGTCTGCAAATATCCGTGTCGTCGATACGTACACAAAAAGGCATACGATTTGCTAGAGAAATCTTAAGCTCAAACTTCACATCTCAAACTACCAAGCCCAAGCTGCCTACTGGTACTATCCTCTGAAAATGATGTCGTTCGTCTTCCGTTTGTTTCAAACACATCCCAATTGAAATTGGCTTTCAAAATCACCGTTTCATTTCTAGACAAGCTCGTATGATTTTTTCACATTTGTAACTCTTATTCTTACTGTTCACCATTGACAGACTTTTTACAATTACAAAGGTATCCTAACATGACAAGAGCGAGACTACGAGGAGCTGATAATGGGAAATCGTTGAGCAACGGAATTATCTACTTCTATTTATATCTGCAGTGTGTGTATGTCTGTAATTATCACACACCGCTATCCACCTATGATCAAGTTGCTTTACTATCCTCATGCAATGTCCCTGACATTCTAGCCTCAAATCAATCACTCTTTACATAACAATTGAGTTATCTTTGATCAGTGGCGGTGCCAGAATTTTCATAGGGGGGGGGGGCTGAATGGGGGCTAAGGAAAAAGTTGAGGGGGCTTGGCGAAACATGAAGAGCTACACTGGAACGCTGACTGCATGATATTATAATAAGGAACTGGGGCACACTGATTGAGTCCTCGAATTTGAACCATAATTACAGGGTTTCATTTACAGTGGTAAGAAATTGTAATGTCCATGTTTATAATTTTTGGAGGCTTGGGGGGGGCTTGGTATATTTTAGGGGGGCTCCAACTCCTAAGGCCCCTTGGCACCGCCACTGTCTTTGATGTCTAAACTTTGTCTGAGCTTCTAAGCTCCTATACTTATGCTGCACGGCCACGAGCTTACTCTGTTTGACGTTTTTATTGATGACGATGCCGCTGTGGTCTCCTCCAGCCACGTGGACTCGACCTTCTGTTCGGTCGTCACCGTCTGTCGCCGCCACGGGTACCGAACACCGCTCCACCAATATGGTGGTGGTGTTGTCCCGTCGTCCAAGTGGAGTCATCACAATGCGTTCTGCCCGTACCAGCAAACAACATGAGCTCACTTGTACGAGATAAAACGTGCCAGCTTAGCAAATCCAGGTCACAATAAAAAGGATATTTTAGATGGAAATAAGAGGAAGGGTAGGGAGAGAGAGAGAGAGAGGGAGATAGAAAAAGATGTTCAATTCTATTCTCCTCTTATCCTCTCTTCTTTTCTATTCTATTCTCCTTCGAGTAATGCTTCGTTATCATCAGCTCAAGATTCAGACAGATGCGTCTGTAACTGAATTGAATGACAATGCAGTTAAGACATGATTCAACACAAGGTCACCCTACTTACAAGTGGTACAAACCGATTCGTTGACTAAACTAATCGAATGTAATCAGATTCTCTATTGAATATGCTTCCGCTCGCTATGAGCATCGATTAAGAGCCGAGAAGACAAAATGACTGAAAACTGTGAGAGCCCCAGAGCTCATAGACTGTTGAACATCGTCTTTTTGCGTGTCATTCTAGCGATATTCGTCATTGTTTTGCGTCGAATGACTCAGAACTGACACATGCTATTGCTGGTGTTAGTCAGTTGCTCCATTGTGTCTGTGTATTGTGCTTACTTTTCTGCATTCCATTTGTCGGCAATTATGGCCTTGCCAATGTGTGAGTGTGTGTGTGTGTGTGTGTGTGTGTGATTCATCATTGCAACACAGCATTCGCAGCGTTGATCAAGTGTGTCTGAAAGGAATTGATGAGTGTTGAGTGATGATTGCCGGGTCATTCACCCGAGATTGTCCAATCACAGCATCTCAGCTTGAGTCAGCACCAATTATCATATTAATATCACTGAATGACGTCATCTAGTCGATCACGATGAAAATACATCCTGGGGAGGTGCCTTACTATGTATAACCACGAGAATTCTGGTGAATATTCGAGAAATGTCTAAATTTCAATGTCCGTAAAAGACAGTGTGTATTGACACATACACTTGCCTATAAGTGACTTATATCTAACATTGTTTATTCCATGCCCTGAGGCAACAAGTGTGTGACCTGCTCACAGCTGATTGGTTGACGATTCCTCAGCTCTGTATATGTGTGTGTGTGTTTGTGTTATTCTGTTATATCATATTTTCAAGGCGGTGTGATTACCTGAGCATATGTTGTCCAATTTGCCCATGTCGGTGACGTCACTTGATGACGTCATACCGCCGAATATGCCGTTTCTCAGAGATGATGGCCGATTCAGTCTCAAAATCCTTCTTTCCTGTTATGAAAACATCAAATGGGAGGTCGATGTAGTCAAATATATGTAGATGTATGTGTATGTGTATGTGTGTGTTTCATCAATACGAATTAGTATATGTGAAGCAATACACACACATACACATGGAATAATCTAGATAGGGAAATCGTTCAATGTAGCAGTGTGAAAGAGTTTAAACGTAGGTTAGACCAATGTTGGTTGGGAGACAGGACAGCTCGAGCTTAGGTCATCTCCTGTATTATACAACTCGGTGAGTACACACACACACACGCACACACACACACACACACACACACACACACACACAACGGACCACTAACCTGGTATTGCGACATGGCAGCTACTTGAAGCTCGTTCACAAATCAAACTAAAACCACGATGTTCAACTCTCACTGCGTGCACGCTCTCACACACACACACACACACACACACACACACACACACACACACACACACACACACACACAAGCGCTTGTGTGTGCAACCAGGCGCAACACCTATAAACAATATCTGTTCAGTTCTGAGAGAGGCAGGTCACTCAGCTGATGGTGGTGGAGCTATTGCGTCCTGACGACAGACTAACGACTTTCTCTCAAACACACACTGACACAGACACACACACACACACACACACACACACACACACACACACACACACACACACACACACACACACTCCTACACTCACGGCGTACACAAACTCACTCACACTAACACACACACACACACACGTGTAGACACAGGTGAGGCAAGTGTGTGTTTGTGTGTGTTTTCGTGACTGTTTTTCCAATCACGAGCCGACACACACACACACACACACAAACATACACACACGTGCAACTTTGCCATCTACAATGAGACACACACACACACACACACACACACACACACAAATGCATCCAGAACAGGGAATAATAGATTCATACGTTGCGTGACCTTGGAGGTTTTACAGAGCAGAGGGATCTGTGCTCTCTTTTCTACATCACTCTTTCTTACACCTCTCGCTCACACACACACACACACATACACATATACAGGCGCATTCCATTGTGCATCGATGCAGACACGCATACACACAGGTAGAGTCAACGTGGGTAAGGTGTATGAATACACCTGTTTTCACTTAACACAGCACGCAACCAGTGCCATCTATCGGTGGTTTTTCTAAGCTGACACAACATCGAGTCTAAATAGACGTTATGACTAGTTGAAAAATCATGACATTCAAAATTTAATTTGTGATTGGTATTTGTAATATAGTTTTGATAATGTAATAATTTTTTTTATAAATAAAATTTTACAATATGACTGAAATATATTAATTATAATATATTAAGTGTTGACTTTTTGAGATCATCCCATCATCCCATCATCCCATCATCATTCATCCCATTTGATAAAAATCCCATATTCCTAAAAATGTACGTTGCAGGAAATATTTGACAAATTCAGAACAGAATTTACAAGTAGATATATGCATATTTAAAAAAAATAAAAGTGACTTATTATTATAATTATTTATTGAGGAACGTGGGCGGAGTGACATTATGAAGTGTTATCGGACGATGGTTTATTATTTATTGTTATTTATTTATTATTTTATTTCCAAATCTCTTTCTAGACTTTTTTCTTTTCGAACTCTCTTTCTCTCTGAATCTTTTGGGCGCTTCCGGTACATGGGGCCACTACAAGGTGGTAATAGTGCTTGCATTCTTCCCATGCTACTGGATTTGCCTGTAATTAATAATAATAATATTAATAATTATCAAATCGTAAAAAATTATTATTATGAAATATATCTTGATACAATTAACTAATTACTTTGTGACTGTGTAGATATATATATATCCTGTTTTGTATATGATTGAATCAATTATAGAATCATATAGTTAATTTTTTCTCGATTTGCCTATCGTTCACATTTTTCATAAAAATGGTTTCATAACAATTTTTGACAAATATTCTCCAATGAACGTGTCACCCTTGATGTTTCCAACGTGCTGTCATGTGTATGTGTGTGTACGTGTGTGCATGTATATGTGTGTGTGCATGTGTGTGTGTGGGTGTGGTTATTTTCAGGCGTAATGAAAGTTTGGCAGTGTATGCGTGGCGCCAACGCTACACACACACACGTAGACACACATACACACACACATACACACACATACACACACATTCATACACACATACACACACATTCATACACACATACACATACACACACACTTAGCATTCTCGGTGAGGGCATAATTACCGCACGTATGTAATTCGAGTATGAGTGTTTGACATACTAGCATGAAGAGAAAATAGACAAGGTTTGTCTGTTTGACGCAGGTTGTGAGTGTAACATGATTTGGCAGCCGAGAAAACGAGTATTTATTCAGTGGCTAAAATCAAGAAATTTTAATTCGTTGGAATCAGTAAAAGAGACACTATCAGCTTAGACCAGGGACTCGAAATAATCTCTCCCTCTCTCATATTTTCTACTTCTGAGTCAACTCTTCAATTTTCAACCCCCATACACTCACACACACTCACACACACGCACACACACACACACACACACCTGTGGTGACACCTGTGTGTGTGTCGCTAACAGTAGACTGTTTGTAGAAGCTCTTCAACCCTAGTGAATGTCCAATAGTAAACTCACACACTTTTGCAGAATGGAAACATGGAATTTCAAATAAAAATTGGCTGATTTTTTACCAAGTAAACCTATACTGTTCCACCAGACGAAAATGAATTAAAAAAAATATATCAACAAAAAGTGCGCTGAGGAATTTTCAAGGAGAGAAAATATCTTTGTAATTTATATTTCATATAGCTATTATATATTGTTATTAATCTGATTTTTAATATTACGAAATTACAATATATTTGAATTCGCCGAACTTACTGAGTTCTTGTTGGGATTATGAGCGGAGGGGTTTATATTCCTCGCTACAATATTTAAAACAGCTATATTTTCAGTAAACAAACCCACCCAGTCATTGTTATGCTGGCGTGAAATTACACAGGCTCCAATGTCAAATGTGTGACTCACACACACACTCACACACACACACACACACACACACACACACACACACACACACACACTCACACACACATACACTCACACACACACGGACATACATACACACGGACAAATAGTTGGGTTTGCATGTCTGGTTGTTTGAGCTAGAATTGTTTCCAGTGTAACAGGCCTTTCTGTATACCTCATTTGCGTTAAGTGTGTATGGCTTCGTGTGTACGGTGTTTTCTCGAAAAGAAGTGACACAATCGCACACACACACACACCGACACACACACACACACATACACGCACACATACTGCAGTGCAAAACATATTTAGTTTTGTGGAAGTTCTTTACAAAATCAAGTCGTGGTTCTTGGAATAATGCCAAATAAAGACGAGGTGATTCGCAAGATTTCGCATGAAAATAAAACATTCTATTTGTGGAATTCAGCCAGCTAGGCGTAAATATAACTTTGTTTTCTAGGAATATCACCGGCGGATACAGCAGGGGGCTTTCAGCCACCTGAACCTCAAAATGTTTCCATCAACTCCTCATAACCCAGAGGTTCAATAAAAGAAATCAAGAGGAATAAAATCTTTCTGTAGAATTTGTTCATATAAGCATTATCACAAGGCATATTCGCACATTATTGTGTGTGTGTGTGTGTGTGTGTGTGTGTGTGTGTGTGTGTGTAAATATCATTAAAAAAGGCCCCAAGTCATGACCTTCACACGCTACCTAGTCACTCATACATAATTCAGCCCCCCCAAAATTACATTCTGGGTCCGCTACTGAGGAAGATATGGCATTATGCCCAGTTTTTGTATCGTAATATTATAATATGTGGTAACCATATTACCATATTACCCCGGTAGATACCATGGTACTGTGGTAATTACCACCCAAACAACAACCAAAAAATAAAATCTGATTGTGACTAATAAATGCAAGTCAATCAATAATTAAACAAATAAATAAAGACGAAAAAAACGATGAAATAATGCTTAAATGAGAAATTGGCTGAAAAAACACATCATTATAACATCGGCAATATTTTCTGTAGGGATATGTGGTACAGAATATAATTAACATCGTCTTGTGGGGTAATTCACGCGAAACAACGAATCTTACCTAAGCTGTTTCCTTGCGTATCTCCCGTATCAACAGACTGACAACATGACCGATCTTTATGAAGTCTCCAACACACGTCTTTCCATGCACAGTGTGTGCTATTGTATGTGTATGTGTGTGTGTGTGTGTGTGTGTTAGTTGCGAGTGACACTCACGCACACATTCACATCACACTACACTGACAGACACTGCAACAACTGGCGAGATGAAAACGACAATAGATAGACACACATACACAGACAATAGACACACACACATACACACGCACACGCTCTGTGACACACCCGATCTATGCGGCGTTCCGTGTGTTAATGCGGAGCTCTGGTTGTAGCAACCACCGCCGACCCCCTTCCCATTACACGCTCCCCTCCCCCCGTCGGCTGCACCGACGATGCTTTCGTCGGCGTTCTGTCGATATTCTCCCCCCACCCCTCAGTGGCCCGCCCCCCAGCTAGGGGGATGGGGGTAGACAGTGACGTCACAGCCTGCTGAAAGAGATAGGTCGTGAAACTACAAGGAAACAGGGATAAATTTTTATTGATCAATAATTTTTTGATAAGTGGAAATATCGCTGAAACAAATTGGGAGTAGTTTTTCTAGCATTTATTTCTTGTTATTTTTCGTAATATCTTCCAGCATTTCTGTGCCTGAATATGCTTGAATTTTAAAGGTCGGTGCCAATGGGGGACTACAGGGCTAAATTTAAGTAGGGCCCGGTCGGCGATCCATGGGCGCACCCAGGAATAATATTTGGCGGGGGTAGCGACTTGTACACACTTTTTATGGTGCTTACGTCTACAAATAGGAAAAATTATATTTTATTATATAAGTAAATTTACAACAGGCTTACCTTGAACTGTGATAACTCGAAAATTGTATATCTGTTATTCTATATTGTATCTAATCTGTTATTGTAATGCTTAAATAATATATTAAAACCCAATTGAACATAATGAAAAACTTCGCCCCCGGGTGGGCTTGAACCACCAACCTTTCGGTTAACAGCCGAACGCGCTAACCAATTGCGCCACGGAGGCCACGAACATTTGCTGCTTATCGTTTAAGTCATACAATTTAGGTTTCGCTTAAACAGTGTAAGAGCATATATGGATAATAGTTTATACAGTAAATTAATAAAACGCATACAAGGATCAAGATTATGGCAAAAATATTGCATCCAGTGCCATATCAAATTATTGTTATCGGCTGGTTCTTCAATAATTTAACCATAATTTCAAAGCTTACTATGCTAAGTTATCACATATCGAATAAACTTTATTAGAAATCACTCAAAAACTCCACTTGAATTTGTTGTTTTTCATTTTTCATTTTGACAAAATGAATTCTCACTTATTTGGTGTGTTTGAATGACATAATTGTTCTTGTAGTGTTTAGTGCTGAACTTGCGGTTTTCAACTTTGATTTTTAATATCTGACCAGGTTTAGCCTTTCTACAAAACTAGAAACGAAACCTGTTTCAAGTGAGGATGAAATAACAACCATTTTACACACATATTTCAATATTTTGTGTGTGCCATCTATTATTTCTTGTCCGTCATGATATTCTCGTATTCTTGTCCAAATAGGCTGATTGTTACGTCACCTATGACAAATGGAAAATATCATGAAAGTGTCCTCTATACATTGATCTGTTATTACATCGGTTTTCTTCGGTTTAGTGACCCACACTAAATCTAAATTACTCTAAATCTTTCCATCTTTGATATACATATATGAACTTGAATTTACTAGTTGTCTAAAATCCACAACATTTTCATTACAAATATATATATGCTGATAATTACATTGGATGCGCCATCATCGAATAACAATTACTAGTATAATTATGAGCCAATATAAATAATAATTTTTCATTAAATTCAAGAGTGAAGAACTTTGTGAGCAGTTTTTATTTTATTTTCATAGTGTGTGCTTTTCACAATGGTTAAATGTTAAAGGTCTCAAGTGACAGCTGCTACACGGGAACAAGCCGAAGCTTATGAACACACACAGGTGTGTCCCGTGCAGCTCGCTACAACCGCAGAACCGACCCTCTCCACGCTATGGCGCCACAAGGACGGAAGACGTATTAGAGAGGGTCACCTCCCCAGAATGCATGACACAACACATGACTGATATCTGGTACCATCATTTACTGCTGGGTGGACATGGGCTGTTGGATTATAGAATTCGCTTAAAGAAATTCTCCTGTACCGGGTTTTGAACCACGGACCTCCCCCGTTTGTGAGGCGGGTGTGCTACCACTACACCACGGAG
>OU696589.1:6363182-6373182 GCA_916048095.2 Sacculina carcini
CTTGTGTACAGGTGGAGTGAGCACACACAAACAGAGCCGTATAAACCGCCCCCCGTACCCCCCGGCCGGGGGGCCCGAATGTTGAGGGGCCCCGTTGCTTCATGTATGATATTAAAATGTATCATATTTATTATGATACCTCTACCTTTTTGCTCAGATGTTTTCACCTGAGCTTGTATTATGTGATTATGTCTAAAAATACATTCAATATTTGGTGATTTATTTATATTGGGGGTCCCAGATGTTGCCTTCGGGGGGGGGGCCTATAATTCCTCGCAACGGCTCTGCACACAGACATCGGCGGATCACACAATTGAAATGTACAACATCGAAAATATTAACAGAAGTAAATTGTTTCAACATGAAATTTCGTTGCCCCTGAGAAAACATGGTGGCCCCTCATGTTTTTAATTCAGGTCCTGCGGCCCCTCAAAATAATTCCATGGTTCCCAAGGGGGTCATTTGGCCCACGTTGAGGAACACTGATCTATCCCGGTAAATGTCAGCAGCGTTAGTACACCGCTAACATGAAGGATTTGAGATAGAAGGGATTCGTGTGTGTGTTGGTGTCTTTGTGTGTGTGCTTGTGTGTATGTGTGTGTGTGTGTGTGTGTGTGTGATGAGAGGTGTTTTCACCTGTAATTACAGGTGTTGATTGGATGGGCCGATTGATTGTTTAACACGTGTGTGTGTGTGTGTGTTGTTGGCTTGTAATTTGTGTGTCTGCAAAGTGGACACCATCAAACACACACTAACACACACACACACTCACACACACACACACACACACACACGCACACACACACACACACTAACACACACACACACACACACACACACACACACACACACTCCCTCTCTGCTTATCTGTTTCTCAAAGCTGCCAGTTAGTGTTGCCAGTGATTTTGCAACACTCTCGTTCGTCTGGCATCACTACAATTAACCTCCTGCTGTTTAAGAGGCCTCGTGTGTCAGTCACAGTGTGTGTATGTGTGTGTGTGTGTGTGTGTCTATGTGTGTGTGTCTGTGTGTGTGTCTGTGACAAATATACACACACACACACATACATACAAACGCTGCATTTGTCTTTGTTGCATAAAATGCACTGATATGTGTTATTTAACTGTCAATGTAATGTTTGAATTCGGTCAACAAAAATGGTTGAAATGTCACAGCTTTCTTGGTCAACCGAGGTTACTTTGAGCATTTAAATTGAGTCAAATCCCCAAATCTACACACAAATCGTTGTCGAATTGTTCGATTGTGTATTTTTAACACCAGTATTTTATACACGCCTTGGCAGAATGAACTCAACAAAAGCAAGCACACAAACACAAATACACACACAGAAACACACAAACACACACACACACACACACACACACAAATACACACAAACACACACAAACACACACACACACACACAAGCACACAAACACACACACAAGCCCATACACACACACAAACACACACACACACACAAACTCACACAAACACACACACAAACACACACAGACACAAACTAACACACACACACACATATATAAACGTATAGCATTGCACACGGGTTTTGGCAATAAACTCACATTAAAGCAAGCCAAATCTCCAAGCTAATTGAGTGATAATATATCGACTATTCTTGTGTCTGTTTGTTTATTTGTGAATCTATAGGAAGCTTGTCTGCAATTATTGCACGCGCTTTGCGTTTTTGGTGTAAAAAAAGCGGTTATCGCATTTTTAGAATAATGTTTTTCATTATTTGTGTTTTGAAATGACCAGCCTTGAAAATGACGTCACGCATTCAAGTGGAATACTTTTTTCATCAATAAAACAAGTATTAACATGGTGATTATTTTGGCATCAATTAATGTGCAATTAATGTGCAATTAGTGTGCCATCAATTAATGTGCATCAATAATTGTGCCTTCAATTTGGAAAAATCTCGATACACACACACACACACACACACACACACACACACACACACACACACACACACACACACACACACACACACACACACACACACACACACACACACACACACACACACACACACACACACACACACACACACACACACACACACACACACACACACACACACACACACACACACACACTAGGGGACATGCTAGGGATATTCTGTGCAGTATGGGAAGTGCTGTATTGTCGTAATATACACGAGTACGAGCGGTTGTGATTGGACGCGTTGTTCTGAGCTGATCACATCACTGTATCGGCTCACTATTGTACTGATGGTGGCAAGATGTTGCTGATTGTTGCTGTTGCTGGTGGCGTCACTGGTGGCGCCACCACTCGGCCGCTCAACAAGTGCATTGTGCTCGCGTACAAATGCTGATAGGAGCCGTAGAAAAGAGACAATGGTGGCGCGGCCAGTGGTGGAGGACTGTAGGTGCAACCATTGGCCGCGCCGGCCAGCAGCTGACTGTCCCTCATTAGCACGCGCACGGCGACAGTCCGAGCAGCTGCGGCAGCGGCGGCAGCTGCAGCTGTGAAGCTGTTCGCAGCAGCTGGGCTCGGTAAACTCGTCTGTTTACGCTTGGTTTTGTAGCGTCGATTTTGGAACCAGATTTTCACCTGCACAAAACGTCCGATTAGAATTACATGCGTTATAATTCTTGTGGAACAAAACTGTGTGTGTTTTTTTATAAATTAGATGAAATTATCGTCATATATTTTATTTATTTTCTAGAATATATATCAAAAATAGAAAATGATATAATCCAAAGCGAGATTTCTTGAGCTTCGCTGCTGAACAGATGTTATATTTAATATAGATTTTATATTGGCTGTTGAAAGACCTGAGTTTCGCTGAGTTTCAGTGCTTGTGCAAGCTGGGTGCGTTCCGGACCGGACAAATATTTCTGCTGAGCAAAACGTCGCTCCAACTCGAACACCTGTGCGTGAGAGAAAGCTGCCCTCGAGCGTTTCTTCCTCGGAGGATCGCCACCGCCGCCAGGCACGCCACCAATGGCCGCGCCACCAATGCTGGGTATCATACTGACATCTTGCGCGTGATCTGTTGGAAAAAATGCAGTTTGTTGAACTCCATGGTGTAGTGGTAGCGCACCCGCCTCACAAGCGGGAGGTCCGTGGTTCAAAACCCGGCGGAGGAGAATTTCTTCAGGATAATTCTATAATCCAACAGCCCCTGTCCACCCAGCAGTAAATGATGGTACCAGATATCAGTCATGTGTTGTGTCATGCATTCTGGGGAGGTGGCCCTCTCTAACACGTCCTCCGTCCTTGTGGTGTCATAGCGTGGAGAGGGTCGGTTCTGCGGTGGCAGCGAGCTGCACGGGACACACCTGTGTGTTCATAAGCTTCGGCTTCTTCCCGTGTAGCAGCTGTCACTTGAGGCCTTTAACCTTTAACCTTTTATATTGCACTTTACAAGCGAAAAATAAACACTCACAGAACGGTGATTATAGCAAGTTCCCTGAGGAAAAAAAGAGTGATATTAAAGACAAAAGGGATATAACATTGATTAATAATAAGCAGACTTCTAGCATTGATTATTAAGAATAATAAACAATATTTTTATGAACATTATACAAAGAGAATAAAGCAACACAGGAAGAACCCAGGCGAAATCTTGCACGTAAAAAAAAATAAGAAAAATCGTAGAGAGAAAATGACAAGTTGAAAACACCACATATATCGATAAATAACGAGACAATTTGCAAATTTCTTTCAACTTTTTTTGGCTCGATAGATAATGCTGTTTGTTTGATTAATGAGAAGAGACTATAAGAACAGTTAAGTCTTAATTTGTCTGACCAATGTTCTGAACAGGAAGCGGTTCGAACTGAGGCGAGCGATTTTGAATACAATCCACCCGGTCTGTGAAGGCAGATGGAAGATGATATGCTGACGAGTCGCTGGGAAGAGCTGCTATGCTGCTAGCATGTTTAAACTGCGCTGGATTGCCGCTGCTGTTCTTGGACAAAATACTGTCCACACTGAACGAGCTCGCTCCCGACCCACACCACCTGCCAATCATTGTTTCCACGTGGCCGAAAAAAACAACGTCAGATATTAATTTTCCCAAATTCCAGAAATTGTCCACAAATTTGCCACAGTCTAAGGAAGGTTGGATGACACAGGAAATGACCCCTGGAAGTGCCTCGGGCAATAACTGTGGACAGTCCTTTAAATCGCTTAATGTTGTTGGGTTTGGCCCCGCCCACTGAAGGCGGAGCTTATTGGCACTCAGCCAATCAGAAGCGGGGATTCAGCTGGGGCGTGTCGGTGCGTGTCAAAGTGGCTCAGCATCGCAGAATAGCTCATTGAGCCGGGTAATTTTGCGGTGAGCGAATGATGTGACCTGTGTTTGCTGACAGATATCAGAGGCGTTTCTAGCACGGGTCACAAACAAGGGCGGATAAAGTAGAGGAGCTAAATTAATTCCCTAATAATTACATCAGAGTGTTTCGTCGGTATATGCCCTATATTGTCGTAAGGTAAAACTTTGACACGACGTAGCACTGGGGTTTTGAGCCGTTGACGCCGCCCCTGATTGCAAACACAGACATCGGCGGGGTGATTAGAGTGACTGCCGATTGCCGGCCGGTTTGTGGCCAAAAATCACAGGCTTGTGTGTCATCAAGGCGCGTGCACAAACAAGCAGCCCTTACACACACGCAAGCACACACACACACACACACATACAAATAGACATACATCACACACAGACATACAAATAGTTGTCATGGTTCATCGAACGCACACGTACACACACACACACACACACACACACACACACACACACACACACACACACACTTGTACACGCACATATAGCACACACACACACACACACACACACACACACACACACACACACACACACACACACGCACACACACACTGACACACACACTGACACACACACTGACACACACACACACACACACGACAAACACACACACTTGTACACGCACATATAACATACACACACTCACACAAACATACATATGGATGCGTAGAATATATGGGGATATATTTTCACAGAGGAAGCCATCATACAGCGAGGCAGGGCAAGGAAGAGGGAGAGAGTCTGCAAGAAAGTGAGAGCACGGGAGGATAAGTGCACAAATTGCGCTCGTCTCGCTGACTGCCAATCATTGAGACATTGATACAAATCCAGCGATTTGTTGTGATTGTTGGCTGTCCTGACATCCAGGAATATTAGGCGTGCATCATTCACTCAGCGGTCGATCATACCGTTCCTTGTGTGTGTGCTCTTTTGCTTGACTTCTGTGTGTGTGTGTGTGTGTGTGTGTGTGTGTGTGTGTGTGTGTGTGTGTGTGTGTGTGTCAGTGTGTTTTTGTATACTAAAAATGGTAGGAGAATAAAATCGCAGATAATAGAAGCAGAATAATTATATTAAAACACAGCAGAAAGAGACCGTAATTTTTGCCTATTTTTTCACACGAATCTTTACGGTGAAATGTGGCTTTCATATTTGTCTAATTTGGAGACTAAAATTTAAAAGTCTAGATACAATAGGGCGTATGCTGGGAGGATGAAAACTATTAGACATTATGATATTCAAATTTGTCTCAGTTGACCAAAAAAGCAGTAACTTTTAACCATTGTTTTCAGCCTATTTAATTACATTACACGAATATCGCTATGAAAAGTATATTGCGTATATCATCATACACAACAACATCATTAATAGACAATGTTAGACACGTAGATCACTTACACACAAGGCGTTTATCAGAGTACAATGTGTTTTATTTTTGAAGGGAGGTATCAATGAGGTTACATGTTACACCCTCTCATACGATATTTCTCATACCTCATACACACACACACACACACACATACACACACGTAGCGGAAATGTAGTTGACTTCACGTTGTCGGTATGTTAGCCAGGCAACAGCGGCAGGAAATCCAGCCAAGGATGCTGGTGTTTTCCTTGAAAACATTGTGCGCGTGCCGACAGTGTGTTTGTGTCATGTGTTTGTGCTGTTTGGTGGCAGCACACACACACACACACACACACATACATACACACGCACACACACACACACACACACACACACACACACACACATACACACACACGCATACACGAGCGTATTCAGACAGTTTTCTCTGGGAGAGCTAACGAAATTAACCAGCTTATATATACACAACAGTTTAAACCAGAATCTTCAGCTAAGCATTCAAGGTGGAACAAATTTAGCATATGTAAAGCTTGCTGAATTTGAGAGATTTCCATGCGTATCCGAGTGTAGTATATGGTTGTTTGGAAGGTGTGTTCTGTGATGGCACTTAAGTCTGGTCTGAATGTGCTGTATAGTCAGACGTGTTTTCTGAACAAATACACACACACACACTCACACACTCACACACTCACACACGCACGCATACACACACACACGCACACACTCACACACACTCACGCACACACACGCACACACTCACACGCACACACACTCACACGCACACGCACACACACATACTCGGTGACAGGAGCTAAGTGCAAACACAGATTGGCAAAAGCTCAGACACTCAATGGAAGATAGATTTTGCCACTTTTCCACCAAGTTCCTGCCAAGGACTAGTTTGGTTTGAATAATCTGACTCCTAATCACCATTTAAAAGAAATTTCGAAAGTATTTTTTACAGAAAATGTATGTGTGTGTTATGGGCGTATGTCCTGGGGGTACATATACCCCCAGAAAATTTGGCGGGTGTATGAAGATGTAATTATACCTCCGATAATTCTACTGAGCTCAGTTCATTGGGTATATTATCATCAAAATCATCATAGCAAAAAGTAACAATACATGACAAGTATGTGAGTATGCAATTATATGCAATACACTTTTAATTGATTTGTGTGTGTGTTGTAATTGACTAGGCATAAAATAGTTGAGGGCCTCATACAATTGACCAACTGAGTCAACTTTGAACACAAATACATGATGGCTGTCATCCCCCCGAGCCTCGACACAAATCTACGTCTATGGTGTGTATGTGTGTGTGGGAAGTTCTTCGTTTAGCGACCACGTGCCTCCAAACTAGACGATGCAGACTCTTGGAGCCAGAGGCGGCGCCAAGGGGGAGTTTGGGAAGGCTGGAGCCCCCAAAAATATGTCAACAACCCCTAAGCCCCCCAAAAATCATGATCATGGACATTACAATTTCTTACCAGTGTAAATGAAGTCCTGTAATTTTGGTTCAAGTTCGAGGACTGAATCAGTGTGCCCCAGTCCCTTATTAAAATATTATGTAGTCAGCGTTCGAGTGTAGCTCTTCATGCTTCGCCAAACCCCCTCAACTTTTTCCTTAGCCCCCTTATCGGAAAAATCCTGGCGCCGCCACTGTTTGGAGATAATAATGAGATTGTAGAACACCTGCAGACTTGCTGAATGCTTGCACGTGAGCAAAACGGAACACAATGTTTGTATCCTTGACAACAGTTCGTCTTCTGTTGACCTGACCTGGCTGTGTGTGGCTTGTCGCGCTGTTATTGGCTGACAATGTCATGACGTCATTCGAGTGCGACCGTTTTGCCTCAAGCGAAGCAGCATCAGCAACAACAACAACAACAACAACAACAACAGCAACAACGTGTATTTGCTATAGCGCCGGTAAAACACAAGCGCGAAAAACAGAAAGCATCAATTGAGGTAAAAAGACAATTGTACAGAATAAGGGAGAAATGAACAGGTAAAAGAGCGTGAAGTCACAAAACAACCAAAATGAGTAAATCGCAAGCACAAGCACAAATAGCACAGATCCAAAAATCAAGTGGTATGTTCAAACAATAAAATCACAGCACATCAAGTTCTGATTAATTTGGACGAAACAATTCATGCATGGCTGAAATGTTTTCCACAAATGTCTGTTTAAACTAATCGGTTTTAATTATTTATTAAAAACTTCTTTAAATTGCAAATATTTCCCGACTTTCCGGTCAGGGTCAAAATCAAAGCCAATATTTTGTGCTTAATTATGATCAAGTATAAATCATGTTTTATCAAACAAAATTTAATTATATATTATCTAATCGGCTCACAGTTCCGGCCTTGAAATCAATAAGCTTTGATCTATTTAATCAAACAATTTACAACTAAAAAAGTCCAACACAATGAAAGTCAATTAAAAACAGCTATATTTCACACAAACAAACACACACACACATCTGCTGCGGTCAAATGGAAGACACACACACACACACACACACACACACACACACACACACACACATTATATTTGCACGATCAAATAGTAGAAAAAAACACACGCACACACACACACACAGACAGGCACAGTGTTAGGGCACAGCGGTGCATAAAACAAGCGGTTAATAGCTTGATGGTTGATGAGTACGCGCGTGTGTGTGTCATAGCCCGAGGCAACGATAAGGTCAAGTCAAGTGAAAAAAATGGACGGCTTCATATGGCCTGAGGCGTAATTCAACCCACAAATTGACAACACCAAATAATTACACACACTGACACACACGCACACTGACACACACGCACACAAACACAAACTGACACACACACACACACACACACACACTGACACAAACTGAAACACTGACACACACTGACACACACACTGAAACACACACACATATTGACACACTGAAAGACACACATACACAAATACTGACACAATGACACACTGAAACACACACACACACTGACACAATGACACACACACACACACAAACACTGAAACACTGACACACACATATTGAAACACTGACACACAAACACACACATATTGAAACACTGACACACAAACACACACATATTGAAACACTGACACACACACACACACACACACACACTGACACACACTAACACACACACACTGACACACACACACTGCCACACTGAAACACACACACACACACACACACAGATTTACACACTGACACACACAATGAAACACTGACATACACACACATACACTGAAACACACACACATACTGACACAAACACACACTAAAACACACGGAGCTAGACGAACGTGCCGACTTTATCAGCGGCGTGCGCCGAACGTCCTGACTGATGAGGCAGTCGAGAACCGGTGTATTGGCCGATAAACGAGCCATCCTCATTGATTCCGTCGCCGCCGGCCATCATTCCGTCATCCTCCTCATCAACCTCGTAGGTCAGCTGACTGCCGCCAGGGGGCAGCACATTGGCAGCAGGGGGCCGACGGCGGTATTCGGGAAACGAGCGTTCATCTGCTCCTTCTCTTGCATCGTAGCAGTCGAAATCATCGGCGGCCGCGGTGGTGGCGACGGATCCGGATCCGGCCCGGGCGGTGGTGGCGACGGATCCGGCGCCGCGCAGCAGTTCTCGCTGCTGTACGTCGTAATGCTCGCCGACCAACAGCCGGCGTTGTCGCAGCCAGCAAACGAGCGCGGCGCCGACGAGCAGCAGAGCCAGTGTGAGCAACAGAGCAGCGAGCCAGCCAGAAGTGAGCAACGAACGAGAAGCTGCCTCCACCAAACTGCCAGCCGTCGCGTACATCTGTACCTGGTACACATGTACACAAACACATATATGGTACACATGTACACACACACATGCACATATATGGTACACATGTACACACACATATATGGTACACATGTACACAAACATACACATATATGGTACACATGTACATATATGGTACACATGTACACACACACACATGCGGATATATGAGGAACAGAGGAGGAGAGAAATAGAAAGAGAAAATGAGACACACACAGAGAGAGAGGAAGGAGAAATGAGGGAAAACAGAATTAGGAAAATGACAAAAAAAGACAGAAAAAACAGGAAGAGAAGAAGAGATAATAAGAAAGAGCGGTATAAAAGGACAAATAACACAAAGACAGAGCAAAAGAGGGGGGGAAAAGAAAGACAGAGATTGGAAGGGAGAGGTCGTGGCAGTGGTGAGAATACCTGTTGTATTTGAGACGGGGCGTAGTAGAGGCCGTCGA
>OU696589.1:6375682-6380682 GCA_916048095.2 Sacculina carcini
CTTCATTAAATACACATACACACACAATCTTCATTAAATACACATACACACACACACAATCATCCATAAATACACACACACAATCATCATTAAATACAGACACACACACATATACAATCATCCATAAATACACACACAAGCATGTATAAATACACACACATATACAAGCATTCATAAATACAGACACATATACAAGCATTCATAAACACAGACACACACAATCATCCATAAATACACTCACAATCGTCCATAAATACACACACACACACACACACACAATCATCCACACACACACACACACACACACACACACACACACACACACACAATCATCCACACACACATATACACACACGTGTGCACAAACATACATACAAACACAAACACATGTACAAACAATATGCACACACATATATTCGCACAATGACACATACACTAACAAATACATAGGCGCGCACACACACACACACAAGCACACATACGCACACACACACACACACACACACACACAATGTCACACAGACACTCATACACATAAACGAGCGCTCCCGCGTATTGTAAATTTATGTGTGTTTGTCAGTGCATGTGAATGTGTCAGTGTATGTGTTAATGTATCAATGTATGAATATATAAAATGTATTAATGTATGAATATATAAAATGTATTAATGTATCAATGTATGAATATATAAAATGTATGAATGTATCAATGTATGAATATATAAAATGTATGAATGTATGAATATATAAAATGGATTAATGAATCAATGTGTCAGTGTGTCAATGTATCAATATGTCAAAGTATGAATGTATCAATGAATGTATGATACTGACATCCCTCAGGCGCGCGCACTTGTACAATATTGCTGGGCGGACCGTCGTAGGCACCGTTGAAGGCCAACACTTGTAGCGAATTCATGGCGAACGGCTGGATAATGTTGACCAGGCCGCGACTCACGTTCATACTGAATAACTGCTCGCGCATACGATCTCGACCCTCTTTCTGAGGCCACACTTGCACCTACACACACACACACACACACACACACACACATGTGGCAGATTGTAACCTTGTATATCCTCCAAGCTTGTAAACTTTCAGTCCTGAATCCTGAATCTTTGAATCCTTTCTTCCTTTAAACCTGAATCTTGAAAGGTTGTATACCTTGACTATCTTGAATATCGTGAAACCTCCTAAAGCTTGAAAGGTTGAATACCTCACACACCTTTTTTTTGAACTACTTGTTAACGTACTTGAAAAACCTATGTATAAGATGGCATCGCAAATAAACGAAACCTTGGCATTTATAAGCATTCCTAACCCTGAAAGGTTGTAAACCTGAAATAACTTTATGGCTAGTATACCTTGTAGCCGCGGAAATGGCCGTGAATAGAGTCGGGAGAGACAGGGTCCCACGCCACTTCAGCACGCTGTCCATCCACTGACCTTAACAGGCGGAAATTAGCGGGCGCTTCGCTGGGAACTGCCCCGTACACACACACACACACACACACGCGTGTGATACCAATGCTGCACTCAAAAATGTCTCCGATTGGACAATGATAGAACAGACAGTTTAAAAATCGGCTGACAAGTGAAGATAGAAGAAGCACAACAAAAGACATTAATGCATGAACGAACCACAGGAACAAGACATGAATTGCGATAGAAAGACGTGGATAATTCAGAAACGAAAATCAGATAAATATTGATAGTGTGTGTGTATGTGTGTGAAAGAAATAAATAAATGTGTATTTTGATCAGACTCAATAAGAGTATGGAGCACAGCTCCGCATCAAGTAACAGCGGTGTAAAAACAACAACAACAAAGCACAACATCAAAACAACAAACAATGCAATATGACATTATATATGAATCCAAATATGCAAATTCCCAATAATAATGCAACAAATCACGTATATAACTTGAATGCTTCAAGAAATCCAGCGAGATTTCGCTGCTCTTGTACATTCTTTGTTTGCATCAAGTTAATGAAACCATATGTATTTGCACAATTATAAAACTTCCGTGAGATATATATTTGTCTCAGGTATTCTATTTGCTTATTTGTACACACAAATAGTAACAGTGTGAGAGAGAGTTAACATGTGTGTGTGTGTCTGTGTGTGTGTGTGTGTCTGTGTGTGTGTGTGTGTGTGTGTGTGTGTGTGTGTGTGTGTGTGTTTGTGTGTGAGGGTTGGTTTTATGCTTGTGTGTGCTTGTGTGTGTGTGTATGGGTGTGTTGGTGTGATGTTTTGTCATACATACATACATACATACCCATACATCATGTTCACCTGCCGGAATGCCGAAGAATGCGAGCTGACCTGTCGGTGACAGTGATATGCCCGCACTTCCGCTGAATGTATGTGTGTGTGTGTGTGTGTGTCTGTCTGTACACTTGTGAATATTTGTACATGTATCAGTGTGTCTGTTTGTACAATGCCGCATTGTAAATATTCTACTGTCTGCGCATCTGAGACACATTGTGTAGATATTGCGCCATATAAATGTTTCAATAAATGAAATGAAATGTGTGTGTGTCGGCACTGACTTCCTTCGCCCGACCAGCCAAACACAGGCAGCACAGCCTCGGTACTTTCTCCTAGCTGGTTGATAGCTCGTACCAGCAGCTGATAACGTTGATGTGTTGGCTGGCGCTCAACTAGCAGCTGAGATTGATGCCAATCGGTGACCAGACGAGATTGCCACTCGCGCTCGGCGCTGCCATCATCTTCTTCATCTTCAGGAGAGACACGCCATTGTACGCGATAATTGAGTCCCGGCCCGTTGTGTTCTATCAGCGGCATTGGCTGCCATCACAAACACACACACACACACACACACGTATCTATACACATGTAAACATACACACACACATAAATAGACAACAACACACACATACACAGACGCAAACACACACACACACATATATATATATACACATGTAAACATACACATACACACATAAATAGACAACAACACACACATATACAAGCTAATACACACACACACACACACACACGTAGCTAAGATTTGGCACGTCAATTATAGCGACAATATATAAGACCTGATTCAAATTCACACCGTGGCATTTAATTGACCCAGTCTGAAGTGATGGAGTCTGGTAGTTGTGAAACGTCAGCCAATATTGACACCAACTATTGAAGTGTCTTTGCAGCGAAGATCAAAAGCCAGAGAGGAGCTAGTGAGTGGACAAGAAGAGGAGGAATATTGCTAGTTGTGAAACAGCAATCTCGTGTGTGCATACGTGAGAAAATGGACAAAAATATACACACACACAAACACACACGTCAACAAACACACACACACACACAGACATGAACACACACAAACAAACACACGTCAACACACATATACATATACACACACATATATGTACACACACACACGCAGACGTAAACACACATACATATGTACACACACACACGCAGACGTCAACACACACATACACAGACGTAAACACACACACACACAATGTTCAAATATATACACCCACCAATAGCCCGGCATATCATGCATATATAGTATAAACAAACTGTGGTGCACTCGCAAAAATACCAACAACAACAACAACAACAACAGGTCCTGGAGCTGCGACGTCTACGTCGTGGGACCACCCTATAATCTGGAGGCCAAACCGCAGCAACAACCCTTCCAGCCTCGTCAGAACGACGGGGCTGTCGAGCTCCTGGGATCGGCTTCGGTCATCCGGGTTTAAACGAGGTTGCTCGGCCAGACAACCTGAGCAACAACATCAACAACAACAACAGACGAGATTGAAGACTTGCAGCCAATTTGCATTCTCACCGTCCAGCTGATGAGTAGATCATGAGGTGAGGTTCCTCCGCCGACCACATTGCGCGGATTGGTGGCCGGAACTCGCGGCCGAGTCGTACACACTGCACTGTGGACCGACGGCAAAGAAACACCCACTTTGTTGCGCGCGACCACACGGAACGTGTAGTTGGCCCAGGCGCTCATGAGCACGGTGTAGGTGGTGTCAGATGAGCGTAGCAGAGCAGAGTCCAGCCAGGTATCGGGTGTGAAACTTGTGTTATGCTGGATTGTGTAGGAGAGAATGGGAGCTCGGTTCTCGCCACGAGATCTCCATGATATTGCCGCGTATAAACCTCTGCACACACACACAAACACACACACACACACACATGTTCCATTGTTTTATAGTAGTATTGTGAATATGTGTACGCGTTTGTAAATATATTTGTTTGTGTCTCAAAAAAAACAAAAAAAAAACAACAAAAAAACAAAAACAAAATAAAAACACACACACACACACACACACAAAACGAGATGTAGAACAGACATAAAGAAATATAGCTTTCCGTTGCGCTGTGTGAATGAATGGAACAGTTTACACAAGACGATTGTAGAAGTCAATAGTTTATCGCTGTTTGACTAGAAAAACCAGACAAATATTGGAAGAAAGACAGGACAGTCCGAGCATAGCTCATATCCTGTAACCCAGCTAGCTGAGTAACTAGGTGAGTACACACACACACACACACACACACACACATGTACAGATGCCAGAATGATATACACATGATTAAGTAGAAAAGACACAATTTAACATGAGTGAATGTTCAAAATATCAAAAACTACCAGGACACATGATAGGAAACTATTACAAAAAAGAATAATACGGGATATGAAAAAGTATATTTTCCATATAGAGTTTGTATATCAGATTGGAATAAGTTACCGGCCAATATCACAAATAAAAGTACTATCAAAAGATTCTAACACTCATTTGATTTGTGGAAGGCGGAACAGATGACTTCTTGACTCAGTCCTGCGCGCGCTACAATTCAATGAGAACACACACACACACACACACACACACACACAAGTTACGTTATATTAAGACATTAGTAAGCGCGCTATATACACTCTAAACCGCTCTCTCACTCTCTCTCTCTGCAAGCACCTGCAATCGACGGAGTCCAGGGCCGGT
>OU696589.1:6385682-6460682 GCA_916048095.2 Sacculina carcini
AGTGTGTGTTAGTGTCAGTGTGTGTTAATGTCAGTGTGTGTTAGTGTCAGTGTGTGTTAGTGTCAGTGTGTGTTAGTGTCAGTGTGTGTGTTAGTGTCAGTGTGTGTGTTAGTGTCAGTGTGTGTTAGTGTCAGTGTGTGTTAGTGTCAGTGTGTGTGTTAGTGTCAGTGTGTGTGTTAGTGTCAGTGTGTGTTAGTGTCAGTGTGTGTTAGTGTTAGTGTCAGTGTTAGTGTCAGTGTGTGTGTTAGTGTCAGTGTGTGTTAGTGTCAGTGTGTGTTAGTGTCAGTGTGTGTGTTAGTGTCAGTGTGTGTTAGTGTCAGTGTGTGTTAGTGCCAGTGTGTGTTAGTGTCAGTGTGTGTGTTAGTGTCAGTGTGTGTTAGTGTCAGTGTGTGTTAGTGTCAGTGTGTGTTAGTGTTAGTGTGTGTTAGTGTGTGTGTTAGTGTCAGTGTGTGTTAATGTCAGTGTGTGTTAGTGTCAGTGTGTGTGTGTGTATAACAGTTGATTGCTTACTTATCAGGCGTACTGGCGGCACACACATACATACTGTCGCCTGAGGCATCGTTCAGGGTCACATTGGTGAAGTACAAATTGCCCCGGGGGTCAACAGTGAGTCGCGACGACTTGATACTCTGCAGGTCACCCGACGCCAACTGACCTCATACACACACACACACACACACGCACACACACACACACACACACACACACACACACACACACACACACACACACACATGTATACAGTGGACCAGTGTATACATATGTATCTTTGTGTCAAAGTGTTCGTTATTATTATTAATTACAGAGATATCCAGTAGCATGGGGGAAGAGTGCAAGTGCACTATTACCATCCTGTGCGGTGGCCTCATGTGTACTGGAAGGACCCAAAAGATTCAGAGATAAATATAGTTCAAAAAGTGAATAATTCTAGAGAGAAAGATAGTTCGAAAACAAATAAATAAATAGTCATAAACAATTCATCCGATAACACGTGTAAACGTATCAATGCAGCTTTATACATTGTCATTCGTCTTTCGTCCTTGTGGCGTCATAGCGTGGAGAGGGTTGGTTCTGCGGTGGCAGCGAGCTGCACGGGACACGCCTGTGTGTGTTCATAAGCTTCGGCTTCTTCCCGTGTAGCAACTGCCACTTGAGGCTTTTAAGCATTATCAATGTATCTTTATGTCAGCGTGTCAATGTATTCAGTGTATATCAGTCAACGTATCAAGGTGTTAATGTCAGTGTGTGTGAGTCAGTGTGTGAGTGAGTGAGTGTGTGAGTCAGTGTGTGAGTGTGTGAGTCAGTGTGTGAGTGAGTGAGTCAGTGTGTGAGTGAGTGTGTGAGTCAGTGTGTGAGTGTGTGAGTCAGTGAGTGAGTCAGTGAGTGAGTCAGTGTGTCAGTCAGTGAGTGAGTCACTGTGTGAGTCAGTGTGTGAGTGAGTGAGTGAGTCACTGTGTGAGTCAGTGAGTGAGTGAGTGTGTGAGTCAGTGTGTGAGTGTGTGAGTCAGTGTGTGAGTGAGTGAGTCAGTGTGTGAGTGAGTGTGTGAGTCAGTGTGTGAGTGTGTGAGTCAGTGAGTGAGTCAGTGAGTGAGTCAGTGTGTCAGTCAGTGAGTGAGTCACTGTGTGAGTCAGTGTGTGAGTGAGTGAGTGAGTCAGTGTGTGAGTGAGTGAGTGAGTCAGTGTGTGAGTGAGTGTGTGAGTCAATGTGTGAGTCAGTGAGTGAGTCAGTGTGTGAGTCAGTGAGTGAGTCAGTGTGTGAGTCAGTGTTTGAGTCAGTGAGTGAGTCAGTGTTTGAGTCAGTGTGTCAGTCAGTGTTTGAGTCAGTGAGTGAGTCACTGTATCAGTCAGTGAGTGAGTCAGTGTGTCAGTCAGTGTGTGAGTCATTGTGTGAGTCACTGTATCAGTCAGTGAGTGGGTAAGTCACCTTGATGAACCACTGCACACGTGGCGGTGGGTATCCCTGCGGTGACTCACAGGTGAGTACCAGAGGCTGACCCTCGGCCACGCTGGTACTCACCACATGACTCGATTTGAACGAAGCCAACACAGCCTTGCGCACAAACGCAGTGTTGCTCGACGCAGTGCCGAAATCATTGGAAGCATGACACTGATACGACCCTGCACACACACACACACACATACACACACACACACACATTTATTACAGCATTTATACATAGCGCAATTCACACATATAATGTCTGCAACATTGTACACACACTACACACAATCACGTACATATTCAAATTCATGTGTTTGACATTGACAAAACACAATACAAACACACAAACACACACACACACAAACAGACATTCAAGCACACATACACACTGATATGGAATGACACACATATAGACATACTAACACAAACACATACACACACACACATTTATTACAGTATTTATACATAGCGCAATTCACATATATAATGTCTCCAACATTGTACACAGACTACACACAATCACGTACATATTCAAATTCATGTGTTTGGCATTGACAAAACACAATACAAACACACAAACACACACACACAAACAGACATTCAAGCACACATACACAATGATATGGAATGACACACATATAGACACACTAACACACACACACACACACACACACACAGAGACACACACACGCACACACAGTGGCAAACTGACCAATATCGACGTCCTGAGGGTCGGAGACGACCAGGGTGCCGCTGTTGGGCTGTTGTGAGATGCGGTCATCATATTCGGCCCACGAGAACTCCTTGCCGTTCTTCTTCCACGAGTAGCTGATGTGAAAGAACAGAATGACACACACACACACACACACACACACACACACACACACACACAGAGTACAGTACAGTAAGATATTTATATAGCACCCTACACCCGAAGGGTCTCTAAGGTGCTGCACGCACATACACACACACCAACACACACACACAAACATACACATACACACATACACACTCATGGACACACATACAGAGAGAAGGCAATATATAACGCAGCCAAGCACATAGACACATATGAGAACACACGCAACAAGAACACAGTTATGAATAATATACAAGTGTGACATAGTTAACACATCAAGAAAATGAGAATAATGACATTGATATAGTTATTAACTTTTTTCACACACACACACACACATTTTGTAATTGTCGTTTGCAAATTGTTTTGTGTTGTATGATATATCATGTTTGATTGTTATTCGATTTTATTGCCTTGTGATTCTATTATATTAATTTAGTTCCTCACTATATTTGATTTAAACAAGTAATAAAAGAAGTTTCGGCTTATAGGACTTTGTCACTGTGCTATACGATTTTTTTCTCACATGTGTGTGCTTATATGTATGAGTGACAGTAAAACCTAAACAAACAAACAAACAAACAAACACATGCGCGCACAATGTACAATAGTGAATCCGCCATGGAAATAGCCGGGTTGTGGATTGGGAAGAAAGCGGGGCGTGTCATATACAGTATCAACAAGCTGCAGTGCACTATCCACAAACAAATACGTCCAGAAAATAAATGAAAAAAACAAGCGGATGCCTAATGATATACTCACGTGATTGGCTGAGATCCGTTGGCGAGACACTCGATTTTGAACGGATTTTTCGTTTCGTCGCTGCGTTTCACCACTTGGAAGAGAATTTCGCCGGCCGGCGGCTGTTTGACCATCAGTGGCGGTGCATTGTACTCCTGCAACTCTGCAATTGCAATCAATCAATCATTAAACATATATTTGTAGAGCGCACATACCAACGCACGCATGAATGAAGGGAAACAAATAGCAAATAGTCGACAAAGAGCAAATAAACACCGTAACAAAATAACCAGACAAACGGCAAACTGAAGTATACATACACACATAAATACTCACTTACATACACATATACACGTACCCATACATGAAATACAGTGGAGTTGAAAATACATCTATACATATGCTATGCAAATATGATACAGTTTAATACCTATAACAAGATAACTGTAACTATTGTATTGATATATATTATTTCAATTATTAAGATAATTATTATTACATGTGCAATATACATGCTAGTATAAGACATATAACCAGATTACTACAATTATTGTTAATATAATTTTTGTTCTACAATTTTTCCGTTATTCTAAGCAGGGTTGACTTGTCTTTTAGGGTGTTTTATTAGTAAAATCTGTTGGCCAAAAAAATAGAACTACAAGCTGGCAACCTTTTCGCCAATAATTTGGCGTATTTTGCCGTTGTAACCTAACCTTACCTAACCTTCAAATATTTGAGATTATAGATGTTTTTTCCGAAAAACAGAAAACAATTTTGCCAGCTTTTGGTTCAATTTTTTTGCCAACAGATGTCACTAATAAAAACACTCTACAAGACAAGTCAACCCTAATCATTATTATTGACAATTTAGAAAACACTCACGGCCGAAAGCGAAATGAAGTTGGCTGCACAGCGCGAGCAAAAACACAGGTAAACACGCCGCGCGCATGCCGACAGCTGCCGACACAAGCACAAACACTTGATAACGCGTAAAAAACTCACAACTAAACGAATTTTTGCCTTACACAACTCATAAAATTAGTTATCGGCATAATCAACGTCATTTCCGACTTTGCATTATACAAAATATATTTTATAATACAGAAAACAAAAAACAAGCAGACAAGTAGCGATACAGTTTTCAAAAACAGACCTATTTGCTCATATTTTTCATTAATTCGACTGCAAAACAACAAACCACTAGACAAAACAACAAATCGCGCACTCACTATCAGATCAGCCACCAACGCCCATAAAATTTAAACGCCAGTGATGCCAAATTTCACTCTGTGATTTTTAGCTATTTGTTGGTCACAGGTTCGTGCATTTGGGCCCGATTTTCTGTGCGTTTGTTGATGTTTGACAAAATTGGCGTTCATCATTTTGTTCATTACTGTGTGATCAAGGTCGTGTTAAAGGAGATTTCGAATCACTGAATTAGATGTTTACGTATTTTTAATCAAACAGCAGTGAGAGGGTTTTTTTTCTTTTTGTCGAAGAAAACGAGGTATCACATCATTGTTGCAGTGTGTTTGAAAAACTCACTTTAGGGCGGAATATTACTGTGTTCAAAATAGGGGTCGTGTGGATTTGTGTTTTCAGCGGGTGCTTGTGAAATGTTGATTCGCACCTTGATTTGCCGGAGACTGCTGCACGTAAGTGCTAATTGCGTTTATTACCGACTTTCGAGTGTGCAAGATTTTGTTGATGATGATATTAATAAATGGTACACACAAACAAAAACTAAACTATATTCAGTATGTGTGCAATGCAATAATGAGTAATAATGAATGTTATATGATATAAATAATAATGAATTGAGTAATAATGCAATAATAATACAGTCGAAACCGCGTAATGGCATACCCTCGGGACCTGCAAAAAGTGTGACATTAACCGAACTCGACCTTTTTGCGAATTTTTCGCCTCCAAACTTGTGTTTATCAGTCGGTTTATTTTTACAAGCATCAGAAATGTACAAATAATACACAGTACGCAAGTCATTGTTTCATGAAGAAATATCGTATCGCTCCATAGAACAGTGCCGTCTCGTCTGTATTGAAAATGTCCCTGGGCGCATAGTGGTCCAGCTTCTTGGGCAGAACGTTTGTCATCCATTGCTTTCCCCCACCACATCAGCCGCCGCTTTCTCCCCTTGCGCCTTCATGAATCTGATGTTTTCCCGAGGCTTCAGCCGGCCGAGCCAACCAATTTACAGTTCAAATGCCACATTCATCTCAACTGCCAATTTCTTGGCCTTTTCCATCATAAGAGGCCCATTCACGGGCGCATTTTCGGCGCACATCTGGTGGAACCACAGGAGCACCGCTTCATCCACCTCTGCAATATTGCTCGATCTCTTGCGCTTCCGACTCAAATTACTGCTGGTCATCGCAATGTCTCGAATTCCTCTCTCTTTCTTCCTGATTTTTTAGGTTGTTCCCTGATTGCAGCCGAGATCCTTTGCAACAGTTGTTTGTTTCTAGCCAGTCTTGAGCTGGTCCAATATTTGCAACTTATCCTGCAGCGTGAATTCAGTACGCTTTCCCATCACTGCTGCCACAATCACTACCCTCAAAGAATGAATATGCTTTTGACTGAATGCGCATGGACTGGCTGACCACAAGGGTATGCCAATAACCGATGTTATTTGTATAGACAAATGTCACATGGTATCGCAAAAAGTATGACATATGACATTAACCGGTTTAGACTGTAGTGCAATGCAAGAGTTTGGTTTTGTTATTGATATTTTACACGTGCGCGGCAGCGTATAGAGACTTGAACTTTCGTGGAAATAACGTGCCACAGCCAAGGATGTACCGCCTATTACCTGAAATATATTTTATTTATTTGCCTCAGACGCGCACCGTTCTATGCAGTAAGGATCAACATAAAGCTGCCAAACCTAGCGAGCCTGAACCATCGGCGGCCACCCCTTCTCCTCCCGACAAACCAGGTCAGTACTGGGCTGCCAATTTCACGCTTTATCGGTGGCAAAATCTGGTCTACGCTAAATGTATAAGGATTCAAGAACATTAAAAACGGTAATTAAAAAAACACACAAGAATATTTCTATATTTTTCATATATTTTAGTTTAGCCTTCTAATGTAGTTTGATGTCTTTGCAGGAGGCGAGGGACTGGAATAAATTCGTTAAATCAAATGTTCTCAATCTAATGTTCTTGATTCTTTACACATTTAGCGTCCACCGCAAAATTTTAGTGTTTTTCTGCTATTTGCGTGACTGTTTGTATATTGTGCGCCATATTGAGTGCATCTTGCCGTTGCGACAGTGGGTCCCGGCGCCTTCAAGAGCGGCCAATACAAAATGACCGAGTATTTCCAGTACACAAACATGTCCTACTTCGACCTGGAGAGCGAAATGCAATCGTTCCGCCTGCCGCAACCCAGCAGCAAGTGAATTCGTCTGTATGTCTGTGTGTGTGTGTGTGTGTGTATGTTTTTGTGGACGTTTGTAGCTGTTTGAGTGTCATGCATTGTGAGCTTTGAGATCAGAGAAAACGGACATTTTCAACTGGAAAATGTAATAGTAATAGATGAATAAACGGCGAAGGAGGATTGTTTGGTGTATTGTCACGTTGCTACGTTGATACAATTCCAACTGCAAAATGCATGAAAGCCTCGCACACACAACACACATTTGTCTTGTCACTATTAATTGTCGTATTGTACGAACTCAACATGCCACCCGCACCTAACAGAAACACATCCTAGCAGAACAAAAACACACAGACATGCATGTATGTGTGTGTGTGTTTGTGTGTATGGAAGAAGTTAGCAGTTGCATTCAGTCACTCGTCATGCAGAGGAGTGGCTGTCACGTTGACTGGCGTATTTCTCACGCTAGACATGTCGTCCCTGCAAAAACACACACACACACACACGTAAATATACACAAATACACACACAACACACACGTAAATATACACAAATACACTCACAACACACATACGTAAATATACACAAATACACACATAGACACAACACACATACGTAAATATACACACACATGTAATTGACCAACTGAGTCAACTTTGAACACCAATACTTGATGGCTGTCATCCCCCGAGCCTCGACACAAATCTACGCCCATGACACACACACACACACAGACACACACACACACACAGACAGGCCGTGTTGCACAGCGGTTAAATGTTAAAGGCCTAAGTGACAGCTGCTACACGGGAAAAAGTCGAAGCTTATGAACACACACAGGTGTGTCCCGTGCAGCTCGCTGCCACCGCAGAACCAACCCTCTTCACGCTATGACGCCACAAGGACGGAAGACGTATTAGAGAGGGTCACCTCCCCAGAATGCATGACACAACACATGACTGATATCTGGTACCATCATTTACTGCTGGGTGGACAGGGGCTGTGGGATTGTAGAATTCACCCAATGAAATTCTGCTCCGTCGGGTTATCAACCACGAACCTCCCGCTTGTGAGGCGGGTGTGCTACCACTACACCACGCAGTCCACAGGCGCATTCATTTTGTCGTCCTATAAAACAAGCAGGATGAACCTTGTGCATGCGATGTGCATTTGTACCATGGACTCGATGACCGCAATCTACGCTAAGTAGTAAGTATTTAAGTACTTGATAAACATATTTAAGTATATGAAAGAGATGGCTACTCCAGTAATTACAGGTTTTTATAAGCAGATGAAAAGAAGAGGACACAAGTATAAATTAAGGAAACCCCGTTGCAAAAAGGATATAAAGAAGTACAGCTTCCCATACAGAGCTATAGATAGTTGGAATAAACTACACACGGATATTGTCGAAAGTAAAAAAATATCAGAGTTTAAAAGTAAAATTGATAGGTTGAGAGACAGGTCAGCTCGAGCTTAAGCTCAAATCCTATAGAACTCTACGCTATTTACTATGCTCGTTGTCTTACTGAGGCGTGCCGACGTTGCTGGAGGTGCCTGTGGTGGTCGAACGGCGAGCGCGAGCCCACATCTCAGCCGCGGCCGCCCAGTCGGCCCCACTGTTCCCTCCACCCCCGCCATCATACTGCTGCTGTTTCTTGTGATGATGATGGTGATGGTGGTTGAGGGCCGGGGACATGAGCACGGCAGCCGATGGTTGCTGTTGAAAGTTGTGATGAGGAGTAGTGGCGTACGGTGTCATAAACGGCGTCTGACCGGACGGAGTGTACGGCTGTATGTTCAAACACACACACACACACACACACACACACAAACACACACATACAAATACAGACACACACACACACACATCAATAACCACCGGAAACTAAGTGATATATCAATCAAAACAGAAATATTTTCCTATATGTATATGTATGTGGGCATAAGAGATATTTGTTTGTGAGTGTGTGTGTGTGTGTGTGTTGTCTCACCGTATTGGGGTAGGGATATGTCTGTGTGAGAGTGTGAGAGTGTGAGAGAGTGTGTGTGTGTTGTCTCACCGTATTGGGGTAGGCATATCCGCCGGCGCCGGCCGCATTCATTGCTGCTCTGCCCGATCTGGACGCGGCCACTTGAGACAAATTGTGCAACACAGAGCCGGACAAATTGTGCGCCACTCGCGCCACTGCGTCACCTGCTCTCCACACACACACACACACACACACACACAAACACACACACTGACAAAATTAACACAGCGAGAAAGAAACAGACACAATACACATGCATACACAGAGAGAAAGACACACACACAAACACAGACAAAGACACACGCATAAACACAGAGAGAAACAAGACACACACACACACACAAGACACAAAACAGAGACACAAGACACGCATAAACACACACTAAGAACCAACACACACACACACACACACACACACACACACAAGACACAAAACAGAGACACAATACACGCATAAACACACAGAGAAAGATACACACACACACACACACACAAACACACACACACACACAAAACAGAGACACAAGACACGCATAAACACACACACACACACACACAAACACGCACCGTTGATGCCCAGGCCGGGAGTGAAGGGTGTGCGGCCGCCGATGCCCGGAGTGGCCGCTGCCCGCGAGACGACGGCGGCCGACTGAGGCGGTGGATCGCGAAAATGGTCCTTGAACCAGCGAAACAGCGCCGGCAGCGAGTCGAAAATCTGCTGTCGAAAACGAAAGCCGTCGCACGTGACCGTGATAAACTCGTGCCGACAGCGCGTGCGAGGCAAGTAGGACAGCATAAACTTGCCCGGATGTTCCTGCACATACACACACACACACACACACATTACATTACATTACATTAAGACATTTATATCGCGCTTTCCACCCGAGGGTCTCAAAAGCGCTCACACACACACACACACACACATTACATTACATTATGGAAAAATTTATGTAGCGCCCTACACCTAGAGGGTCTCTAAGGCGCTGCACACACACACACACACACACACACACACACACACACAAACACAAATGCATGCATTCACAAGGTAAAAGATGGAGAGGGAGAGAGCAGAGAGAAAATCACACCTTATATTCATCGCTAGTGTACACAATGTTATCTAAGATATAATAGGGCTTCAACAGAAAAAATTTCTTAGAGTGTTTTTTGAAAAGAGGAATAGAAGACACACACAAACACAGACGTGAATACATTTTACTGTGTGGCTGAGAATTCCTATAGAAATACCTATTTTGCCACTGAAATACACTAATTATATACCTATAGTTACACCATGCAATAATAAAAAAATACATTTATCCCAATCGCAGATTTCCAAGCTGAACAATCGATAAATAAATACAACAAAACGCAAATTTCTCATCAGTGCAAACAGAAGATTGCTGACCCAGTTAGCACGTAAACAGATAGCGCACACACCTCCACTGACACATGAAAAAAAAGACCGCACCTTGGATGCGCTGACAATGTAGGGTATTCTGGACGGACACTTCTGTTTCTCTTCTTTGACCACTTCCTCGGCGGCGGAGCGCTGGCCTCCGTTTGTGTCGCGGTAGTATTTGTAGTTGAGCAGGTCACGCGCATGAGCCGCCAGCTGTCCTACGTGACGAGCCAGAATCTCGTCCAAATCCTCAAACTCGTCACCGTCTAGTCGCCACACACACACACACACACACACACACACAAATATACATGATCAGACACACACACACACACACAAATATACATGATCAGACACACACACACACACAAATATACATGATCAAACACACACACTTAAATATACATGATCAGACACACACACACACACACACACAAATATACATGATCACACACACACAAACAAACACGATCACACACACACACACATACAAATATACATGATCAGACAAACGCATTACATTACATTACATTAAGACATTTATATCGCGCTTTTCACCCGAGGGTCTCAAAAGCGCTCACACACACACACACTCACACACACACAACACACACAAGCACAAGAGTCATACACATACACAATCACATACACACACACTCACCTACATACACACACCCACACCCACACACACACAAAACAGACATATAACAGATATATAGATAAGTACATGTACGCACAATCACGAACATACACTCACGTTTACATACTCAAAAACACAAAAATGCACACGCACACACACATACATATTGAATAAGATAGCAAAGCCGACATACAGCACAGAAGACAACACAAAATACAACACATTAAGACAACACAACAGGCATACAACGACATACACTCAGATTGACAAATCACAACACAATAGACACACAAATACAAACCAGAAAACACAACATAACAGACATACAAAGACATACACTCAAACACATAGACAGAGAACACAACTCAACAGACACACAAACACAGATAACAGAGCTCAACACAACAACACATAGACAGCATACAATGGAGAAACATACAGACACAAGAACGGAAAACACACGCATGAAGCACATACACATAGAAGACAGAATTAGGAAACAATCAGACCTTATATTCAGTACTAATATATACAGTAATAAGACTTACACACACACACACACACACACACACACAAATAAACATGATCAAACACACACACTTAAATATACATGATCAAACACACACACTTAAATATACATGATCAGACACACACACACACAAATATATACATGATCCACTGGCTTTGAGCCACTCGCGGTGGAGACAAGTGGCGTGATGGGACCATCCCTTCTGCGGCTACTACAAGAACTGGGTCAACGTATAACGGAATTGTCCGGAGAGCCTCGGGAGACATGTTGGCTTCGACAGCGAGTCAGCCTCGCGGTAGCCCGCGGCAACACGACAGCCTTAACGATGACCTAGCCCACTGTATGTTATACGTTGTGTGTATGGCCTTTAAATATATTGTTGTTGAAAAAAAAAATATATATATACATGATCAGACACACACACACACACAAATATACATGATCAGACACAAACACACACAAATATACATGATCAAACACACACACACACACACACAAATATACACGATCAGACACACACATACACACACAAATATACATGATCACGCACACACACACACACACACAAATAAACATGATCAGACACACGCACACACACACACAAATATACATGATCAGACACATACACATACCGGCGCGCTTATAGTACATAAAGCAGTGGTTTTCAACCCTTTTCAGTGTTCACACTCTTCTTGGCAGCTATTAAGAAAAGATGAACATGCAAACGACGTAATAAGAAAAAACATTTATTCAATATTCATTCAAACAACTTGAAGTTCTTTCAAGATAAAAAATGATATTTACAGGAAATCATAGAAAGTGTAGATAAAAACATTTATTTTATTTTATTTTTCACAGAAACAAGGATGGCACCACTAAAGAACCTAAGAAATCATAGTGCGAATGAGGCGTTTTTTTGGTAATAAAAAGTGGTCCATATCATTTGTCTTCATTGATGCTTTCACGAAAGTTTCGAGAGGAGCATTTATGGTGACGATAGTGATGATGATGACAAGATGAAGGGAGATGATGACAAACTGACCAATGATGAGCGTGTGGCCAAGACTGAAGGCGTTCTCCTTGCCCTTCTCTTTGACGCTGATATGCTGGATAATACCGTCGGTCACTTTCCACGAGACAGTGAGAAACTCGGCACCCTGGCGGTCGACACACACACACACACATACACATACATACACATACAGATACAAGCACACACACACACACACACACACTTACACAAGAACCATCCATACTATTTGAAACTGTTCAACGAAGTGAAAAAACAATCAACACACGCAAAGGAGATATAATTTATCCTTCAATCAGAACTGAAGCTGGAAGAAAGCGGCTAAATTATGATGCTGCTAGATTCATGTATGGTGTATTTTCATCCTAGTATGTGCTTATGTTTGTGTTTATGTTGTTTGTACTGAAAAGCCTACTTATTGGAGTACAATAAAACAATTTACAAGCGCGCACACGCACACAGATGTATACAGAAACACACACACACACACACACACAGATACACAACAGATAAGACGTACACACAGATATACAACACATACATGAATATACGTACTCGTACACACACACACCCACACACACACACAGACACTGACATACCCACACACACGCAGACACTGACATATTCACACACACACAGACACTGACATATACACAAACAGACACACACACGCAGACACTGACATATACACACAGACATACCCACACACGCAGACACTGACATACCCACCCACACAGACACTGACATACACACACCCACACAGACACTGACATATACACACAGACATACCCACACACGCACACACTGACATATACACACACAGACACAGACATACCCACCCACACAGACACTGACATACACACACACCCACACAGACACTGACATACACACACTCACACAGACACAGACATACACACACACCCAGACACTGACATATACACACACGCAGACATTGACATACCCACACACAGACACTGACATACCCACACACACAGACACTGACATACCCACACACATACACTGACATACCCACACACACACAGACACTGACATACAAAGACACACCCACACACAAGCACACACACACAAGCACACACACATATACAAACACACAGGCACTGACATACCCACACCCACACAGACATACCCACACACAGATACACACACACACACACCTGACTACTGGGTCGGATGATGGCTTCGCCCTGGTCCATGGTGGTTAGCAGCTGTTTGGCCTGACGAAAGTCTACATTGTGAAAGGCCGGGTGCACAATAACACGCTTCATGTAGGTCTGCGCGTGCTTTTGTTTGTGAGCCGCCTCGGCGCGCTGTCGCTCCAACAGTTCGGCATCCGTATCGTAGTAACTGTCGCGAGGTGGTCTACACACACACACACATTACATTAGGTAGATATATATATAGCGCCCTACACCTAGAGGGTCTCTAGGGCGCTGCACAAGCGCACACACACACATTACATTACATTAGGTAGATATTTATATAGCGCCCTACACCTAGAGGGTCTCTAGGGCGCTGCACACACACACACACACAAACTCACACACATAGCCAAACACACACATAAAGTGAGAGGTAAAGAAAGAAGAGCGATAATTTACACCTTATAATCATCACTAATATAGACAATGTTCTCTAGAGTATAATACGATTTCACCATGAAAAATTTCTTTGAGTGTTTTTTGAAAACAGGGAAAGAAGTGATAGAACACACACGCGCGTGCATACATTTCATTTGCATTAAAGAAAACGTATCAGCAAAAATAGCAATATTTTGATTTGTTCATATGTAAGTACAATTTGACCGCGGGCCATCATGAAAACACTTGAAATTAAGTGTTTTTGTGTGTCAGTGTGTGTGTGTGTGTCAGTGTGTTTATGTGTCAATGTGTGTCAGTGTGTGTCAGTGTGTGTATGTGTGTCAGTGTGTGCGTGTGTGTGTCAGTGTGTTTATGTGTCAATGTGTGTCAGTGTGTGTATGTGTGTCAGTGTGTGTGTGTGTGTTAGTGTATCTGTGTGTGTGTCAGTGTGTGTGTGTGTGTGTGTTTATGTGTCAATTTGTGTCAGTGTGTGTGTGTGTGGCAGTGTGTCTATATGTGTGTGTGTGTATCTGTGTGTCAGTGTGTGTTAGTGAGTCAGTGTATGTGTGTCAGTGTTAGTGAGTCAGTGTGTATGTGTCGGCAACCTCCACTCGTAGTTTTTATCGGCCAGGTCTGACGAACGACACGTACACTCGGTCCAGAATTTCTCAATGTCGATCTTCACTACACGACACGAAATAGACTGGCCCGGTCGCACGCGCTCCTCGGGATTTGTCACACGACTATCGGACAGGCTGCGCATCGGCACAAAACCGGTGCAGCCGTTGTCCAGTCGAATACGCACGCCTATCGCCTTGCCCGGGCACGAGTTGGTGTCGAAATGGGACCACACCTCGGACAATTCGAGAAAATCCTTGCGCAAACAGAACGGACACTGCCAGAATCCGGTCTCGGTGTCGCGCACCGGATTGTCTTGGTTCATCTGTTCCGGCTTGGGCTTGCGACGTGTGTAGCCGGTGACCGTACACAGCAACAGCTTGCCTCGATACAGCGTGTCTGGCGTCTCCTTGGTGAGCATGTTGAACACCTCCAGCGGATCGGGAGACGTGTACGGCGTACGCATGTCTTTGAAGCGATTTGTCAGCTCGGCGCGAATATCGTAGAGCGTGATCGACCTGTTGCCCAATCCCTGCCGCTGTAGTTCGTCGGCAAACGCGTCCAGATCCAGATCCTTGAGCCGCTCGGGGTTCTCCATGATCTCCTCGAGAGCGCCGGTCGGGTTGGCGTCCTCGTCGTCGTACTCCAGCGCATCGACGGCCATCTTACGCGCCCACTCGTACGTCTCCAGATGAATGCGCGTTCCATCGAGCAGGTCGGTGTAGCGGTCGGTCATATCGCCCAGGGCGCTGGCGTCAATACGAATAAAGCCGGCGCAGTTGGTGAGCACCTTGGGACCCAGGTGACAATTGGTCACCAGTTCAGTGCGGTTGGCCAAGCGCTGGCTGGTCTGTTTGAGCGTTTTAAACAGCGCATTGGCCTTGCGCACTCCCAGACCGCATACAAACGGCAGTACGACCGCACGGTAGCCCAAATTCAACGCCTCGTTAATATCGACTCCCACCTCGTTGGTGCGGTTGACAAACTCCACCGTCACTGTGTCAGCCAACTGCTCACGAGGAACCTACACACACACCAACACACACATTTATAGAGTGTACTTTCCTAATATATAAAGTGGTGCACACAAAACATATTCGTTCTGTTTTTTTCAAATTATATTCAAAAGGGAACAACACTTCTATTATTTCTCAATAATGAACAATACTTCAAAACAACAACAACCACAATATTAATAGTAATAAAAATGCACCTGTTCTTGTAGCGCGTGATAGCGCAGACACAGCACATCTTCGTCTGCGTTGCACAACTGGGCAAACTCGAGCAGAGGGTCGTGCATGCGGCGTGCCAGAGAAACCGCCTGTCTCAACAGCAGCGGGTAGTCGCGAAACTCGCTGGCTCCCCGCTGACTGTTGGCAAACACCTTGGCCAGCTGATTGTCCAGCAGTTCTACACGAGTCGCCGCACGGCCCCCTTCGCCGCCACTCGATATTTCAGCCACCAGCTCGCGCAGATCGTCGACAACCGAGATCGCATCGCGGTTCTCGCCGCCCACAACAATCACGTGCGGCCGGCGCGTGGCAATCAGCTGTCGCAGTGCTGCCAGATCGGCCAGCTTGCCGCGCCGGTCCACCTCACGCCACGCGTCCTTGCGGCGCAGCAAACATTGCAGTTTGAGACACTCAACCACTTCGGCATTGGCGTCCACCACACACGCATAATCGGCCGTGTCCGGATCGGCGTCGTAAGCGACGGCCATCACACGTACTCCGTCGGCTGACGGCTCGTCCTCGTCTTCGTCATCGTTGACGGCTGCAGATTGCTCGGCCGAATACGGAGCCACCGAGAGCCAGTGAAATAGGCGGCGTCGCACCTGATGCAACACGAATGTGTAGGCTTCCTGCTTAAGGCGCGTGCGCAGTTCGGTGCGCAACGAGGGAAACACCATCGACACGAGCGCCATCTGCACGCACTCGCCGCGCAACTCGTTCCATCTCTGTACATGTCGACTAAACTCGTCCTAATAACACACACACACACACACACACATAAATTGTCTCTTGTTCTAAGCTTGACATTGTGTTGTGTTATTGTACACGTTTTCGATATTCGGTATTCGTGTTGCGTGTTGATTTGCAGACAACAAGCAAAAAACAAACAGCAATGTTTTATTGCTCAATTTTTTTGCAGACGCTATCGAGAAACAAAAAACGCCAAAACAACGTGACAATAAGTGAACAGAACCGCCGATGTTGTTATTCGACTCAAATCAAGCCGTCACATTGAGCACATCTGCCCAACTTCAAGGAAAAAGCCCAATGCTAAAAATCTCAGCTAACCTTACAGTAGAGACTTTTGGCTTCTTCAACATAATCGCGACCGGCATAGTTGGTCACCGTGGCGCCAATCTCGAGCGTGACCAACTTCTCCTCCTCGGCCATGGACAGCCGGAGAAACTGGTCGTCTCTTAGCGAACCAACCGGCTTGTCTTTCGAATATTTCATGCTGTCCCACATAAACACACACACACACACAAATACACATACACATGAATACACAAACATACAGCAGAGTGGGTGAGCGTGAAATCTACCTTGTCGCCGATTCCGAGAACAACCAAGCAAGCTAGAGCCACAATACACAATGTGATTGAGCGAAAATACAGCTCAAAAGTGATGACAATCCCACAGCCCCTGCCCACCCAGCAGTAAATGATGGTACCAGATATCAATCATGAGTTGTGCCATGCATTCTGGGGAGGTGGTCCTCTCTAATACGTCTTACGTTCTTGTGGCGTCATAGCGTGGAGAGGGTCGGTTCTGCGGTGACAGCGAGCTGCACGGGACACACCTGTGTGTGTTCATAAGCTTCGGTTTCTTCCCGTGTAGCAGCTGCCGCTTAGGTATTTAACCTTTGACAGAGAAAAAGACAGAGAAAGGGAGAGAGAAAGAGAGTGAGAGAGAGAGACAGTGTGCTACTCGTACGTGTACATCGGGTGTCCCTCGTCGATCTCCTTGACACCCTTCTTGGTCGGCCGCACTGTGAGACGCGCCGAAGAGAAGAGCATCTCGCGGGCGCACCGTCGCACCAGCGGCTCACACGATAACTGACGCGCCACCATGTGTTTGACTGCCTGTAACACGGCCTCGGGCGTTGCTAACCCTCTGACAGACACACAAACACACACACACACACACAAACACGCACATACACAAGGAGATCATGAAAGGTATGAATGATTAGACCCCAGTCAGACTGACAGCTGCTACACGGCAAGAAGCCGAAGCTTATGAACACACACACAGGTGTGTCCCGTGCAGCTCGCTGTCACCGCAAAACCGACCCTCTCCACGCTATGGCGCCACAAGAACGGAAGACGTATTAGAGAGGGCCACCTCCCCAGAATGCATGACACAACACATGATTGATATCTGGTACCATCATTTACTGCTGGGTGGACAGGGGCTGTTGGATTATAGAATTAACCCAAAAGAAATTCTCCTCGGCCGGGTTTTGAACCACGGACCTCCCGCTTGTGAGGCGGGTGTGCTAACCACTACAGCACGCAGTCCAACAAATGGACTGAAAGGAACTGTTCAAATAGCATTGATGATATGCGTGATGCCTCTCTTTGAACAGTGATAAATCAGCACCAGTAGGCAGAAATATCGCTGTCTAGTAAACAAGTTTTCTGAGATCAAGTGCAACAAAGTCTGCAACTGTTTTGCAAGCTCAAAAGCATCTGCCTCGAAAAAATCACCAGAGTAGCACGAAATTCACTTTGGGGAATTTGGCCAATTTTCAGAGGGGAAATTTCCAAAAAAATATTCTTCATAATTCTAGACACGAATGATGCGCGTATGTAGGAAGCTGTGCCGCGCCAATAATAATATGGCGCTCACTGTACATGCATGTACTGACTGCGTGACGTAATCGCGCGCCATCTCCTCCGGCTCGACCGGGTATTGGTCGACGTCGTGACGCTGATACGTGTCTCGCAAATTCTCGCCAAACTGCAGCGGACTCAGACCGAAATTACGAGTCAAACTTTCTGTTACACATACACACACACAGACAGACACACAAACACACTCTCTGTTACACATACACACACACAGACAGACACACAAACACACACTCTATGTTAAACATACACACACAGACACACACACACACACACACACTATGTTACATATATACACACAGACAGACACACAAACACACTCTATGCTACACATACACACACACAGACAGATACACAAACACACCCTCTGTTAAACATACACACACAGCCAGACACACAAACACACTCTCTGTTACACAGACACACACACACACACACACAGACACACAAACACACTCTCTGTTACACATACACACACAGACAGACACACAAACACACTCTCTGTTAAACATACACACACACACAGACAGACACACATACACACACTCTTTAAACATACACACACACACACAGACACAAATACATACAAACATGTCTTCTTTATATATTGAATAATTTGTGAATGTTCACAGAACTATATCTGTATGATTTAGCCTGCGTATCGAGTCTTGCCAATAAAATATATTAGCAAATATAATAGTATATAAGGAGGAAAAATGATACTGCATATCAATATGAATGAATGATCAATGAATGAATATGAATATCAATGAATCTGCATATCATACTGCATATCATTAACCATGCATCAGTATTACGCAATGTATATTGCCAATTTATGACCACGAAATTTTACAGCTGGTATTTTCTAAGGGAAGGATCGACATATGAGCCAATCGTCAATTTGGAAACAGAAAACTCTCATCGGGGGGGTAGAAATCCCCCTTCTTCCTCCACACACACACACACCGAGTCCGTGGCGACGACACAAGGTGTACGAGTCGGTACGTAGCGCGTGTTTGAGACTGTCTTTCACACCATCCTCCTCCTCCTTCGGGTCGGCCTCATCATCAGTCACCTCGACCTCCACGGCAATATCCTCCCCGTCCTCGTTCGTCTCAATGCGAGTCGCCTGTAAGTGCAGGAAGACACACACACACATACACATCGATACACGCACACACATTACATTACATTAAAACATTTATATCGCGCTTTTCACCCGAGGGTCTCAAAAGCGCTCACACACACACACACACACACTCAAGCACAAGAGTCATACAAATACACACACACACACACACACACTCAAGCACAAGAGTCATAACATACACAATCACGAACACACACACTCACCTACATACACACACACACAAAACAGACAAGTACATATACGCACAAACACAAACATACACTCACGTTTACATACTCAAAAACACAAAAATACACACGCACACACATACATATTGAATAAGATAGCACAGCAGACATACAGCACAGAAGACAACACAACATACAACACATTAAGACAACACAGCAGGCATACAACGACATACACTCAGATTGACAAATCACAACACAATAGACACACAAATACAAACCAGAAAACGCAACATAACAGACATACAATGACATACACTCAAACAAATAGACAGAGAACACAACACAACAGACACATACACAAACACACACACACACCACTGATCAAAAAGTATATAAAGAAATATTTGTTGGATTTACAGTGTATTCAGTCTCCTTAGGAGATTGAATTCGCAGTTTTGCTTGAGCGATTTCAGCTTATTATGTGTGTATGTGTGTGTATGCTTCTGACAATTGTGTTTCTACTTTTGGATGAATGATATATAATCCCACTTTGCATAGTATTGTCACATTTTCAATTGTCACATTGTCCAAAACCTTCAGGTCCGCTATTCTATTAACTTTCATGTTCTCTAAGGAGCTCATGCTCGGCGGACATTTGTCACCTTGATTTGTTCATATTTTCTTATTATTGTATTGTTTGTGTGTGACAATAAAGTTACAATTTACAAAAATTTACAATTTACACACACACACACACACAAGCACATACACACACTCAAACACCACCACAGCATGCGACCTAGCAAACATCAGCGAAATAACCCGCTCAATAACAAACATCACAAACACTGAAAACGCAACAGCCAGGCAAAGAAACAGCACAAACCTTTTTGGTTTTTTTCGGAGCGTTTTTTTTCTGAGCGGTTTTCTTTTTGAGTTCTTCATCATGCATGGCCTGAACATCGCTGCCATAGTAGAGACGAAAATGCAGGTAGATATCGCGCAGCTCCTCCAATGAATCCACCGCCTGTACCCTGCCATCGGCAAACGTATTCGCAATTTGAATTACCAGTTTTACCAATTGGTCTTACCAATTGTGCTCTAGTATTTCACCAACTTGTTTTCTGACAAACTTGGCACTCGTTAGCTCATTTTTACCAACTGCCTCATCAGAATTTCATTTCACGTTTGATTCTGTTTTGCACACGTGAACAGGATTGAAAGAAACAAAAGGAGAAACGTATGAGAGGAATGAGAGCGCAAGGGAAGAAGCAGAGTGCAATAACAAAAAATGAACAGAAAAAAGAGGGCGAATGACCGAAACAAAAAAACACAACGACAACGAAAATAGACAAATAAATAAACAGAGATGAAGAGTAGAGAGAGAACGAGAGACGGGTACCTGCTAAAAGATCCTTTTATTCTGCGTCTGTGTGTGTATATGATTTTGTGTGTATGTGCATGATGCACAGTGTGGTTCTTGCAATAGTAGTAGCACATGTGTTGCATTTTGACAAGTGTGAGATGTGTAGAGTAGAGTGGGCGTGTGAGTGTCAGCTCGCTCCTAATTTACTGCGGTATGTTGCCTATGTGTGTGCACGTTGTAAGGTATTATATGGCGTGCGGATAATCAATGTTCCGGCGTGCTTACAAGTTATTATTATTATTATTAATTACACAGGCAAATCCAGTAGCATGGGGGAAGAGTGCAAGCACTATTACCACCCTGCGGTGGATCCATGTACCGGAAGCGCCCAAAAGATTCAGAGAGAAAGAGAGTTCGAAAAGAAAAAAGTCTAGAAAGAGAGATGGAAAGAAAATAATAAATAAATAATAAACCATCATCCGATAACAATCCATAATGTCACTCCGCCCACGTTCCTCAATAAATAATAACAATCAACAATAAATATGTGAATCAATAAATAACAGCCATCAATAAATAAGAACAAATAATAATAAATAAGTAATAAATAACAATCAAGAACAATAAATGTGATTCAATAAGAAACATCCAACAATAAATATGAAATATGATTCAATAATAATATGATTCAATAAACAGTAGTGTGTTCTTGTGGGCGTGCGTGAGACATCGTTGTCCCACGCGCGCCTGTCTTTCAGCCACGTAGTTTCACTTCTAGAGTACCTTTCAATGTCGACCTCTTCCACGACCCGAGTGCCCTCGGGCAGTGAGGCGGTCGCGTCGGTCATCACCAGCTCGGCCTGATACACCTGCATGCGACGCAGCAGCTTCTCCACACTGCGCTTACGCTGCTGTAACTGACACCACTGCCAACACACACACACACACACACACACGACATACATACATACATACATGCATACACAAACACACGACATATACACACACATACACATGTACACAAACACACGACATATTCACACACACATACACACAAACACACGACATATACACACACACATATATATGTACACAAACACACGACATATACACACAAACACACGACATATACACACACATACACACAAACACACGACATATATATACAAATACACACACACACACATGTACACAAACACACGATATATACACACACATGTACACAAACACACGACATACACACACATACACATGTACACAAACACACGACATACATACATACATACATGCATACACAAACACACGACATATACACACACATACACATGTACACAAACACACGACATATTCACACACACATACACACAAACACACGACATATACACACACACATATATATGTACACAAACACACGACATATACACACAAACACACGACATATACACACACATACACACAAACACACGACATATATATACAAATACACACACACACACATGTACACAAACACACGATATATACACACACATGTACACAAACACACGACATACACACACATACACATGTACACAAACACACGACATATTCACACAAATACACACAAACACAAGACATATACACACACACATACACATGTACACAAACACACGACATATACACACACACATACACATGTACACACACACACGACATATACACACACATACACATGTACACAAACACACGACATATACACACACACACACACATGTAAACAAACACACGAGCACAAAAACACAAATGTAAACACATACATACATGCACACACACTCACATATGTACACACTCACACATGTACGTCAGATTGGTATTACCAGAGTTTTGCCTAATTATTTACTCATTCGTTGAATCGTAGCTAATGCAAATGAGCTATTCTTGTACATTATGTGTGTTTGTTTGTGTGTGTGTGTGTGTGTGTCTGTGTGCGCGCGTGTTTGTTTGTGTTTGTGTGTGTGTGTGTGTGTGTGTTTGCATGTGTTATGTTTGTTTGAGTGAGTGTGTGTGTGTGTGTGTAAGTTTTTGTGTGTGTTTGTGTGTGTGTGTGTAAGTTTGTTTGAGTGTTTGTTTGTGCTTGTGTGTGCGTGTGTGTGTGAGTGTTTCTTTGTTTGTGTGTGTGTGTGTGTTTGAGTGTTTGTGTGCGCGCGTGTTTGTTTGTGTTTCTTTGTTTGTGTGTGTGTGTGTGTGTGTTTGCATGTGTCATGTTTGTTTGAGTGTGTGTGTGTGTGTCTGTTTCTTTGTTTGTTTGCATGTGTCATGTTTGTTTGAGTGTGTGTGTGTGTGTGTGTATAAGTTTGTTTGTGTTTTTGCGAGTGCTACCTTCTCGTCCCAGCTGTAGATTTTCCACAGATCGTTGGTGGTGAGATCGGGCACAATGTACTCCTTCTTGTAGGAGGCAATGAACGGCACCTCCAGGTGCTTGTTGCGCATCAGATCCAAGACGGCCTTCACCTTGGACAACACGGCCGGAGTGTGATGCACGCGATCACGCTCTTCGTCATCCTCATCCTTACTCTGACGTCCACACACATAAACACAAACACACACACACACACGCATACATATACATTTAATAGTATTGAAAAATAAATAAACAAGGTGAAATGACAAGAGCGGCAAAGTTGAAGATTACATACAACTGCAATCTCCATGAATCTTGATCATCAACAGATACACACACACAGGGAGAGAGAGAAAGATAGAGAGAGGTAGAGAGAGAGATAACATTAGGAAAGAATTGCACACACACACACACACACACACACACACACACACACACACACACACACACACACACACACACACTGTGTGGAAATGAGATAAGGTGAAGTGGAATCGGAACTGCTCTCATAAATACCAAAAAACACAGACACACACACACACACACACACAGACACACACACACACACACACACACACACAGACACACACCTGTGTGCTGATGGTCGGCTTGGTGAAGGCGTGCCGGACAATCCAGTCGGCCTCCAGCTGCAGCTGCGGATCATCGGCGCCCAGTTCGGTGGGCGTGACAGGCACGACACGCAGCTGCATACGTTCCGGCACGTCGGTGCGACGAATCTGAGTGTCACGATCGGTAAAATGGCCACGCTCCAGCTCGCTAGGCTCGTAAATCTCGAAAATTGACTTTTTCTTCTTGTGTGCTCGCTTCCTGCCTCTGCCGGCGGCATCAGCGGCGGCGTCCGTCGAAGAAGCCGCCGCGCCGTCGGCCGCCGTTCGTCGATTATCATCGTCGAACGCCTCGTCATCGGCGTCGCTCTCCTCGTCGTCGTATTTGTCGAATTCGGCGTAGTCGAAATCAACGCCAAAAATATCCTGTGCTTCCTGTAGAGCTCTGTGTGTCACACACGCACACACGCACACACACAGACAGATAAGCATACAAATATAGATAACATATAGATAAACAGATATATAAACACAAACAAACGCTTATAGACAGATGTATGTTTGTTTATGTTTGTGTTCATGAGTGCATATTGAGTTACATATTTGCGCACGGTTTGTGCTTGGGCTCATATACTAACTAAACTCGTTTTTCTCAAACTATCTATATCTTTTCGGCGCTTCCAGTACACATGAGGCCACCGCACAGGGTGGTAATAGTACACTTGTACTCTTCCCATGTCACTGGATTTGCCTGTAATTAATCATGATAATAAATGGATAAATATATGTGTGTGTGTGTGTGTGTCAGTGTGTGTGTGTGTGTGTGTGTGTGTGAGTGTGTGTGTGTCTGTGAGTGTGTCAGTGTGTGTCTGTGAGTGTGTGATATCGCACGCATCGGCAAAGCGTCGCTTTTTCTTGGGGCCCTTGGAGATGGGCTTGCCGTCCTCATCAACCAGAAAGTCGTCGATATCTTCCTCATCCAGATCGTCTTCGTCGACACCGATATCGGCGTGGACGGCAGCGCCGCCGCCAGCCGAGTCCACGTCGCCCGCCATCCGTGCGCCGGTTTCGTCGACATAGTCACGTGATGAAGCGTCGACATGCTCCTCCTGTGCCATTCAGCCCCACACACACACACACACACACACATGCACACACACACACACACACACACACACACACACACACACACACAGATACACACACACACACACACACACACACACATACATACACACAACGAAACATACAGCCAAGAATACACACAGTAAGCACAAAACAGCAGACAGACAGATATCAAAACATACAAACACATACACACACACACACAGATAGAAAGAAACACCGACCCACAGAGATACAAAACGACACACTCAGACATATAGACACACAAACATAGAAAAACACAACAGACAAAAAAACACCGACAGACGTTGATATCATAAGGTTAGCACACACACAAACACACACACACACACACATTAATAAGAATCGCGAGAACTACATAAGAGCCAACAGAAAAATAGTCGACAACAACAATAATAAAAATAAAAAGCAGACACCAGTGAGAGTGGTGGGATGAGAAAACAGCGCGCGCTCACCTCGTCAGCATCTCCAGCCTGCGACCGCTCCTCATCCGAGTCAGATACGCGACGAATCCTCTTCAAATGCTTTTGCTACAACACACAAACACACACAAATACACACACAAGTACAGACACACACACACACACAGTGAGACGGAAGGAAGGTATGGCGCCAACAGTCAAAGACATCAAACACAGGTGGAGACACCGCGGGCTTCGTGTGGCACAGCCGCTTTCAACCCCCCCCCCCCCCCTTCACCCTCCCACACACAAATCTCCCCCGTCGCCCCGCCAAACAGTGGCAGATCCAGAGTGCATTTTGCGATGGACTGAGTTAATTTGGGGCGATCAGTCATGCACATGCATCATTATGCAACGTTTTTGCGATAATGCTTATATCAATAAATTCTACAGAGAATGTATTTTTCTTGACCTATTTTATTGAACCTCTTGGTTATGAGGAGTTGATGGAAACACTTTGGGGGGAGGGGCTTCAGTCCCCCTGAGCTCCCGCCTCTGGATCCGCCCAGTGTCCGTGCCAAACTCACCCGCTTCACTTTGACGCCCAAATTCTCCTCGAGCAGATCGTAGTCCTCATCTTCCAGCCCGTCGTCCAGCTCGTCGTCGGCGTGCGAGCGTTTGCGTCTGCCGTGACCGCCGCCTTCACTGGCCGAGTCTGCGTCGCTGGACGCCGACGAGTCTTCGTCATCGTCGTCCTCTTCGATTGGATTGTCGTCGATCAGGTCCTTCATCTCCTCGCGCAACACATTCTCGTCGTCTGCAACATTGTCATTATCATAACTGTCATTATACTCATCGTCAGACAATTTCAACAGGCGCCCATGCGCCAGCTATTAACGCGAATGATTGTCAAGCACTGAATTACCGATGACACGAATAATACACACACACACACACACATTCACATACAGACACACACACACACACATAGTTTGGGATAATTCAGGCAAGATGGGTCATGGTGAAAAACTGAAAAGGACCAGATGTTTGAGAGATGTTAAGAAGTATAGTTTCCCATATACAGGTGTGTTGATGTCTGGAATCAGTTAGGGGAGAATATTGTAGGAGCTAAAAGCGTAGGAGCATTTAAAGAAAGACTGGATAGTGTGTGAAATACTGGGAATTTCAAGGAAGAAAGGTTACTAGAGGGTTGGTTGGAGACAGGACAGTACGAGTACAGCTCATCTCCCGTGCTAAACAAATAGCTGAGTACAAATAGACGAGTACACGCGCACACACAGATCCAGATACAGACACACACACACACATTCACATACAGACAAGCACACACGCTCACATCAGTCGGTAGGACCATCCAGTGGTCTTCAAACACGTAGTAAAGCAGCAATTCGTCTATGTTACCTTCCTCCTCGTCTGAGGAGTCTTCAATCTTGTGGCGCAGTTTCTTGAGTCGCTTTCTCTCGTTGGAAGTCAGCTCGTCCTCATCCTCGCCCTCGGAGGCCTCGTTGTCTAGGAAACTAGACATTGCTGAAACGCGTCTGCACACAGCGGCAACGCACATACAAACATACATAAAAACATGTAAATACCTGCGCCTAAACAGGAACACGCTATTCCAGTTTCTTTTAATATTCACTATTGCATTTTTCTTACTACAGGGATAGTACGATGTTCAGCAAAAAAAAAGATTATTATCAGACTGGACACTCAAAATGAATCACACCCACATGTAGTCCTTGGTAATTACTTCTCAATTTTGAACGTGACAAAGCAGTTTGGGAAACGGTTACTAAGCAATGCTGCAAATGTATAATACACAGAAACAACAGCAATAAAAAGCATGATCGAATTCAAACCCGTAAGCCTAATGCGGCTCAACAACAAATGACGCAAAATAAAATGTGGGTGAAATATTACTCACCGCAGTCAACAGACTATAAGATCAGACGACGAAAATCTCACATAAAACAAGTCAATTAATTGAGAGCGATGCGAAAATTACAAACAAATCTAGAAACTATACAGAGTATTTGAAACCAAACACAAAACCCAAAAGGGGAGAACATAACCAGACGCCGAAGGAATCTTATGAATTGCTCAACATTAGAGATTCAAGTATCCGTGATAGAGGTGGTATACGCGATATTGCCATTATACTGGAAGTTAGCAAGCTTTTGGTGCGATTGCATATTATTTATCATTGTCAGATAAGACGTTATATGAAGATTACATTCCAAACATTATTTTTTTGTTAAACAACCTTGAATAATATAATTACAATACTGTATTTTTATATTTTAAACCTTGACCATGAATATTTAATTGGATGTTGTTTAATTGTATCGACACCGATTTTTTCATTGAATTTGTGTCTACAGATGAAATTCGATGTGCATTTGTTTATTTATGCGTTAGCGTGTATATGTGCGAACGCATGCACCAGTGGTAGATCTATATATACGTAAGGGTATATAGATTTATCAAATGGTGGTATTCTGTTGGTATTCGTTTATCGCTTACTTTCAGTAAAAGGACTTTTGAAAGTAGTTTTGCCCAATAGTAATGACCCAGGAACTTGGAGAATACTAAGCTGGCATTTTTAATACCCCACATTTGCGAATGAGCGTTAGCAGACATATCGAAATTACACTCTGTTTCCTAATAATAGTATAACAAATTTGACTGGTTTTATAGTCAATTTCCTACAATACAAAGTGTCATTACCTTCTCGAAAAATACGAGACCCATCAGCAATGCCCTGTTCCAGACTCTGTGCTAACAAAACATGAGAATTTAAACACGCAAAATTCGACCACAACATTAGTGCTGATTCCTATATAGACGAACGAATGAATGGATGAATGAACAAGTAAAATTAATGTTTCAAACTGTCTAAACACCACGAGTTGACGCAGTTTTTGCTTAGTTTGCGTTGGTTGTCATGGAAACCAAACTGTCCGAAGAGACATAATTAAATGCTGAGTTGGCATCGTTACGGACTTGTTCAACAAGCGAGTTTACGTGTTGTCAGCGATCAAATTCATACTATTCACTCGTTTAATTTGATTCCATCATTTTATGCCAAGATTTAGTGTAGTGTCTCAGTGAATGAATGAATTTGGAACTTTTATCAGGAAAATTATCTTCCGCATTCTCAGTGATTTTTTCTCTTCTTTCTTTATTTTCTAATTTCCGTTCCCCTTGCTATTTTTAGTTCAGATTGCTCATTGATGCAAGAACAAGTTTCAATCAGAAGTAATTGAAAACAATGATAAAAATAATTTATATACAATCTAATGTGACATATTACAAAAACTATATGAAGGCAGTTATGGGAATAATTATATCATTTTTCAGCATAATCAATCCATTTGTATGTGTGTGTGTGTGTGTGTGGGTGGGTGTATGAATGTGTGTGTGCGTTAATGTATGTTTCTAAGTATGTATCAATAACTGGGTCGCATTCTGAATATAGCAATCATATCTAAACATTCAATAGCAAAATTACACACAAACACACACACACACAAACGCACAGAGAGAGAGAGAGACAGACACACATACATACTCGTATGTGAATATACAAACGCAGGCTGCAAGTGCAGTACACACAGAACACAAGGCATTTCCTTTTTACGGCGAAAAAAGTCGATTGTTGGAAATGTCATACTGTTGTCTGTTGTCTGTTGTTGAAACAGTCAAAACAGGGCAATACACACACACACACACATATACACACACACACACACACACACACACACACACACATACACACACACACACACACACACACACACACACACACACACACACACACATATGCCGCCGCAAACGACATTCAAAGTAACGAGAGACGCAGACACACATACAAACAGATATGATTCTACTCCAATTGAACGTGACATCGGAAGTTGCATGTTTGTGTGTGTGCGTGTGTGTGTGTATGTTGAAAACAAGGTGTGAGCGTATCTGCGGCGGAAGACGGCGTTTAAATCCATCTACACACACACGCACACACACACGCACACACACACGCACACACATACACGCACACACGTACACACATATGCACACCTGTTAATTAACCTGTGGTTTAAAAAAAACTTACCCGCGTAAACCTTAATAAACTCAGATATTTTGTCAGCAACAGTGAAAACTATATATTTAGATACACATACTCACACAAGTGTGAGTGTGTGTATGTGTGTGTGTGTTAGGTGTAGTTGTAGTGTATAGTTGTGTGCTTAGGTGATAATCCTAGTGAGAAAATATGCTTAGTATTTGTATGATTAATTACAGGCAAATCCAGTAACATGGGATGAGTGCAAGTGTACTATTACCACCCTGCAACAACTATATTGCACAGGAGCCGCCCAAAATGCTATAGGAAGAGAGAAAATTAAATATAAATGAAAAATACGACTTCAATCTGGGAAATCAGAAATATAAAAGTTGGCAACACACGCAAGTTAGAGACATATCGCAGACAAAGCTGCTCTCATACACACACACACACACACACACACACACACACACACACACACACACACACACACACACACACACACACACACACACACACACAGATATAGACAGAGACATGATCTCACCTTGAACACCTACCAAATTGCTTTGTCCAATTTCAGTTTGTCTTTTTTTTGGCGGCGCTTTTTCCGTGCGATCTCTGTTTTGGCACTTGCTGGTGCCGGTCTGGCAGCATGTGTGCCTTGCACACCGTTCTGCTCAAACTGGCAACAGTGGCGGCATCAAGAGAGGCCTTAGGGGGGTTAATTTCTCCCCTGCCAAAAAGCCCCACCATGAACATTTCTAGTGTAGTTCCTCATGTTTCGACAAGCTTCCTAATCCTTTTTCTTAGCCCCCAGCGGGAAATCCTGGCGACGCTACTGAACACACAATACCTCACCTGCTCCGGTATCATTTGCAATAAGGCACTCGACATCAAATCTTGCAATTGCAATGCAATTGTAATTGCCACAATGCATTAGCGAGTGTGGGTGTATTTGCAATAAGCATTGGAATAGTATTTGTAAGTTTTTTTATAATATGTATGTGAGTGTGTGTGTGTGTGTGTGTGTTGTGTTTTTGCGTATGTAAACGGGAATGTTTGTTTGTGTTTGTGCGTATATGTACTTGTCTGTTTTATGTGTGTGTGTGTGTGTGCGTGTGTGTATGTAGGTGAGTGTGTGTGTTCGTGATTGTGTATGTGTGTGACTCTTGTACTTGAGTGTGTGCATGTGTGTGTGAGCGCTTTTGAGACCCTCGGGTGAAAAGCGCGATATAAATGTCTTAATGTAATGTAATAATGTGTGTGTGTTTGTGTGTGTATGTGTGTGTGTATGTATGTTGACTCATTATTGCTAGATGTGATATTGTGCTAAATAAACATACACGCGTGCCAATGATAAGCACATACATACACACACACACACACACACACACACATACACACACACACACACACACACACACACATACGCACTCAAACTCGCGTAACAATGAGTTGAATGATTGCGAAGGTCGTGCTATTTTGGTCACAGTTATAATAGATTCCAAAAATAAGTTTCCAAAATATTTTTCAATAAGCTAAATATAATTGAAAATTAGTTCTAAAAAAGTTGACGTAAGAAACTGATCAATTATTATCACTTTTGTTCCTATTATTAATGATATTCATAATGTTTTTATTACCCTCAACATGATTAGATAATTAATAAATTGAGAAAATTAATAAACAATAAAGTTAATAAAAAGTTAATAAGTAATATAAAATATTAGACAATTTTTTGGGAAATTAATCAATACTTCTTGGGGTGGTATGTTGCATAAAAACATGATCAACACAAACATAAACTGTATTTAGGCAACCGGCCAATACACCGATTTTCAATAGACATCTACTGGACATTATTAATAAACCCACACACACACACACACACACACACACACACATCATGACAATGCTGAAAAAATAAGTTACATTGCAGCGATGGTCGTCGCAATGTTAGAGCTTAACCAGAAGAGCACACACACACACACACAGGCAAACATACCCACAACAATATGAGCAACGATGCTCACAATGGAATAAATGATGAGCGAAATTGCACGAGCACTTACACATACACACAAACACACACACGCGCGCCGACACACGGACATACACTCACATGGGTACAAACTAGATGAGTGACACAATGACTCTACCACTGCTACGAGTATTCGAGTGTTAAACACAAACAAACAAACAAACACACACACACACACACGCGCACAGACATACTCACTCACGGGTGCATATAAGGTAAATGAAATTGTTAGTGAAATGAGCGGAAGTTTGCCTGGAATTCTAGCTGTTATCTATGATCTACGATCGCCAGCAAAACATCTATCAATACATTCAGCGCATTCAGTGTGTGTTTTGTACTGAATTTCGGAGCGCGCGCACACACACACACACACACACACACATACATACACATACACACACACAAGACATCAAAAGCCAAAATCATCAGGGCTTAAACAGAAAAATATCCGAATAGTTCTCATCTTCTTCGCTTCTTCTAGAATATATATCACTCCTTCGTCAGGTGCTGAGAGAGAGATAGAAACGACATCAGAATCATCTTCAGTTATGACGCGGCCACCAAACGTCTGCAACCGGTGATATTTCCAAATTTCTCATTCACAAATGAGAAATCATCTAATTTGACACACCGTTCCGTGATCTCAATATCATACTGGATCAGTTGACCCGAAGATGAGCATTGCACCAGCCTCCATGGAATGTGATGTCCATAATGTGCTCCGTCCTGTTGCCATTCGGGAGATGAACCATTTCGCGTGTGAGTCATGTGTGTGTTTGTGTCTGTCTGTGTTGTTTGCGAGAGTGTCATCGAGTTCTCAACGTGCCCGACATCAGTCCAATAGAACACTCATAATCAGGCAAATTAGGAGATGCAGCTCAGTTTCTGAGCGTGGCTACTGAGCCAGACTCCAAGAGCTTGTGCAGAAAGACCGCAGTCGAGCCCGTCACGCCCGTTTAGAAGCGGCAGCTGCAGCAGCGGCCGCCTTCTTGGTCTCTTTACGAGTGGGTCGCGGCTTCTGGTGAACCTTGACGTGTCGCTTCTTCTCGTCGGAGCGGGCAAACTTGCGACCGCACGTGTCACAAGCGAAGGGCTTTTCGCCGGTGTGCGTGCGAATGTGAGTGGTGAGATGATCGGAGCGCGAGAAGGAGCGCATGCAAATGCGACATTGGAATGGCTTCTGGCCGGTGTGAATTCGAATGTGGCGCGTCAGCTCGTCGGAGCGCGAGAAGCGACGCTCACACGGTGTCACGGGACAAGCGTATGGCCGCTCATGCAGTGGAGTCTTGCTGGGTCGCGACGAACCCTTGCGCTGCTTGACCGATAACAAGCGCAGAGGTCTCCGTGCCTGCGCGTCTGCCGTCAGAATCTCGTGGTCCTTGCCGGGGGCCGCCACCTCAACGTAGTGACCCAGCGGCGGACAGATTTCGCTCTCCGACAGGCTGACAGTGGCATGATCATGCGAGTCACACACATGTCCGGTGACCAAGAAGCCCGTCTCCTGCTTCGGCACGAGCGGAGGATGCTGTTGTGCTAGCGAAGATCCGCCTGGCGCGATGACACACGACGAAGACGCAGCTGTAACCATCACCGGAGAATGAGATCCAGACATCGCCGAATGTGTCCATTGATCAGCAAGCAGATGAGCCCCTACGCTGGACGTGGGATTAGCCTGCTGGGTGGAGAAATCGGCCGTTGTGGTCTCATATATCACGTCGGACGCGACTGGCTGGTAGGCGGCCAGATCACTGACCGCTGCTGCTCCATCACCCTGTGGATACCGTATCATCTGAGCGGCCGAGTCATGAGGATGATGACTATGATGATGATGAGATTGCTGCTGTTCCGACTGGTAGTGGACGTGAGGTGAGTGACAGTGCGAATGTTGCGGCTGCTCAAGATGCTGATGGTGGTGATGATGGTATGGAGAGTGAATTGCGTGACTGGCCAGTGTAACATCCTCTTGTTCCTGCTGCTGCTGCTGATGATGATGCTGTTGATGTGGAGAGACATACGTAACGAACGGAGACAACATCCAAGGAGAGAACGAGCTGGCTTCACCATTCGGCACATCGCTTGTCACCGCACTACACACGTCTGTTTGCGTCATAGACACTGATGTCTGTTGTTGATGTTGATGATGTTGTTGTTGTTGTTGTTGTTGTTGATGAGGAGCAGCGGGGGCTTGCACCAGATGCTGAGTGGAGAGCTGCTGCAGATGATGTTCGTCTTGAAAGTCTGCACGCATTTCTTGTACGCTGGTGTCGGCACACAGCTGCTGGTGATCGCCGAGAAGCAAGCCGTGGTGCTGAGGCACCCACTCCGAGCTGACGGCAAGAGAGCAGACGTTGGAAGATGGAGACGCCGATGAGGAGGCGGACGACGATGTCGAGGAAGGTGCGCAGTGCTCCTGCTTGAACGTCCCGGGCATCGGAGCTGCAGCTAGCTGGTTGAGCAACGGAGAACCGGCTGTGCTTCCCGACGCGTCACCGGGAGATCCACCCGTTGCAGCGGCTAGCGGTTTGAATGCTTCCCGTGCTCGCTGCACCCGGCTATGCTGGCCACAGACCATGGCACGTGTCATCCCGTCGTCGGCTGAGGGAAACACAAACGGACACGTTGAAATAAAGCGTATATCCCACTGGCGGACCCAGAGGGGCGGTTTTAGGGGCTGAAACCCAAAATTTTCCCATCAACTCCTCATAACCAAGAGTTTCACTGAGAAAGGTCAATGAAAAATGTTTTTGTGTAGAATTTGTTGATATAAACACAATCGCAAAGACGTTGCATAATGCTCGCCCAAAAAGTCAGTCCTCCTCAAAATTAATTCAGCCTTCCCAAAATTGCACTCTGTATCCGCCGCTGTCATATCCGGGCGGAATGTACTACTTGTGTGCAATTCTCAAATCTGTTAAATCAACTACGAAATGTTTACTGCACAAGAAGACTATATATCAGTGGTTCCCAACCTTTTCTAGTTTACGGCACCCTTGGCAAGCCTTTCAAGAGTTCCCGACATCCTCATAATGAAATACATATTTAAAATATCCGTTGTTTTTATTATATTTTTAAATTTCGACATTCTGCATATGTGTAGCAACATCTTATACATAGATATGATAATTTTCTTCACACTGATCCTGCTATTACAAAAAAGGTATTATAAAACAAATATAAAATTGTTCCCTGAATTTTGTCGAATCCCTCAAAAAAAATCTCGCGGCACACCCGTTGAGAATCATTGCTATATATATTCTTACAAAACTTGCTTAGCGAAGTAGTGCATTTGTCATTATCAGGAGCATTTTGGAAATTGTTTGGCATCATTTTAGAGCCGGCATGGTTAGATTATAATCTAGAAAATTATCTAGCATAGATCGAGCCCAATGTGTATCCAATGTGGATTAACTGCACGGATACACTACACCATAGTGCGAGCCATATGACTGACAAGAATGCAATACCAAGAAACAAACTGAGGTGTACATAAAAACTAGCGACAACCTGTGTGTATGTGTGTGTGTATGTGTGTGTGTGTGTGTGTGTGTGTTCGGAAGTGAGGCGCAGAGAGAGAGAGGGAGAGAGCAGGAGAGAAAGAGTAGATGATCCGTCGCTGTTCTGTGTCTGTGTGTATGTGTGTGTGTGTGACCGGATCGTCGAAATCGACAAACACTTGCAGTGCTGTTCGTCGGTGTCGACGATCCATTCATAAAACAGCTTCCGGTGGCTCATGACGTCATCCAATAATTTGTAATGACGTCACAAAGACACACACACATACACACACACACACACACACACATACATGCACGTGCACACATATGTTGGCGCGTGGCCGTGAAAATAAGAATATTGATTTTTTGCAGCTGTGTGTGTGTGTGTGTGTGTGTGTGTGTGTGTGTGTGTGTGTGTGTTTGTGTGTGTGTTTGTGTGTGTTGTGCTGGTTTCCGGTCGTTAGTCGATACAGTTCTTTACTGCCCAGGCAGACAGAGGGGTGAGCGGGGAAAATGACTTCAAGCCAAAGCAGAATAGATCCGTGTGGCAAGACAAATGGATCGGAACAGATAAATATTTATTAAATGGCCCACTAAGGTCGCCAGAAATAACCACAATATAACATGAATACCTAAGACGTATTTTACTAGATCTATTAGCTAAATTAGACATAAATTTGAAAGCTAAATTATTTGTGAAGAATTTAAAATTTAGATAGAAACAAATACAATACAGCAGAGCATTTGAAAATTATTAAATGTGAAATATATCAAGATAAACATTTGACAAGTAAAAACATCGACCCTAAAATATGAGGCAAACCCAAAAATCGCATAAAAGACAAAAGAAATGATAAAAAAGCTATATGTAGCTATTTAGCTATGTGAAGTACAGCCAAGACACAATATAAAGTCGACCTCATATTATTGCCCCAGGGAAAATGCTGGATGGAAGCTCGTGACAGTGTGGCCAAGATACCTCCCAGCCAACACTGCGATGCAATCAATTTTGCAAGCAAATTGTGTATTCGCAAGCAGTCTAGCAATACGTTGCACTGGGGCGCGTGCACTTTGCAACAAGAGATTGATGCCCTTTGCAAGGAAATGCAACTTGGGGACCTGTACACACTTGACACATTTGGAGTGTGTCTTGAGACACACACACACACACACACACACACACATACACACACACGCATTTATATATATACACAGACACACACATACACAAACATACAAACACACGCATACACCAACACATATACACATACACAAGTATACAAATACACACACACACACACACACACACACACACACACACACACACACACACACACACACACACACATATATATACACGCACACACACACACAGACGTACAAACACACACACACACACATATACACACACACACACACACACACACACACACACACAAACAGGCGCACATAATAGCAAAACACTTGCAGCCTATGAGGAGGGGATGTTTTGATAAGTGTTTTCTTATTATGCACTCGCAATTCACATTCTGCACTGTCGCCTAACTATATGCATGATACCCTTGGGTGTTCTTCTGCATGAGGTGTGTGTGTGTGTGTGCGATCGTGTGTGTGTGTGTGTGATCGTGTGTGTGGGGGGGGGGGCTGCAATAGGGCAAGGGGGTGGTACAATGTCACTACACAATCCTGTGTTGCTATGCCAACACACACACTGACACACACGCACACACACTGACACACAATCACACACACACACACGCACACACACACACATACACGCACACACACACACACACACACGTGTGCACTTCGGATGTTTACGCCAGGGATTGCAAGGTGCCTATTTGTGTGTGCGTACGTGTGCGTGTGCGTGTGCGTGTATGTGTGTTGAGCTCTCTCTCACACACTATAATGCTAGCAGACACGTTACTACTTCCTGCTCCTCCTAATGTCACTCTCTTGCTCTTCAACTCACTTGCTTGCTTCCTCCATCGCTCTTTCTTCTGCCTGTCTCCCTCTGTCTGTTTGCGGCACTCGTTGGCCACCTGTACCTGTCGCCCTGTCTCTCTGTCGGTCAATGGGGCATGCATGCATCCAGCAGAAAATGTGTGTCTGTGTGTCAGCATGTGTGTGTGTGTTTGTGTGTCAGTGTGTTTGTGTCAGTGTGTAGGTCTCGCAGATGCACATGTGCGCGCGCCTAGACTGGAGCGAAGAAAGAGGGACAGGTAGGGGAGATACAGAGCGACGGAGCGACGGTGCGGAATGATTAGCGCACCTGTTGGCGGCATATTGAGACAAAACGTGTCGCCACGGCCAGGCATATGGTTTGTCGATGTTCTAGACGACTTCAATCGCTTTGCCAACTGCGAAATGCACACCTGGCGTTGGCCAATCACCTGCAATCGGCCATGGCTGCAAGCCCTGTGACCATTTGCAACCAGGTGTGCCAATCTGCTGGGTGTTCACGCAGCTCGGCGCCAAGGCCGCTACTCACGCATACACGCACACACACGCGCGCACACACACACGCGCTCTCAGTGGCGTCACCAGCAGCCAATCACAGCGCGAGGTTGGCGTGACGTCACTCTCACTCATGATGCGTAGTCATGGAAACCATGGATCACAACAGGCGGATGCTTGCTCGTCGCGTGGTATTTAAATTGACGAAAACAATGCGAGATATTTTCTGAAATATTCACGGCATCAGCCGGTCTCAAAGATTTTTTCGGTATAAAATTTAATGGTTTATTGGCTAAATATATTGTTGATTGTATACATTTAATGAAACTTTTCATCCTATTTAAATATCCGTCCAACACGCTCTTAACACCTCCTTAGCCAAAATCTTTCTACATAATAAAGTTATATTCTATGGAGCAAGAGTTCTTAACCTTCAATAGGTTTCATACCCCCAATGGATTGTCGAATATGGTCCCAAGCCCACATTTGCTTGAATGTTCAAATAATTATCATTAATCTTATCATTTGCCTGTATGTCTTCCAGATCCACGAGTACTTCAATCGCCAGAATTCACTGGAATTTTAATCACGCGGATTACTTGGCAATGAAACATAATCATTGATGATTATATTTGTTATAAACGATTGACAATTGGCACCAGTACTCGGAAATTGAGTCCCAGACCCCTGACTTTTAGTTCCCATACCCCCAAGGGGTATCGATACCCCCGTTTAAGAACCCCTGCTATATAGAGACTACACCATTCGAGAAAGGCAGGTGTGCAATAGCTAAACAACCGCTTAATAACACACACATGTATGAAAAACTGTGTGAAATGCGTGTGTGTGTGTGTGTGTGTGTGAAAAACTGGTTGTAATTTGCGTTTGTGTGTGTGTGTTTTGAGTGTGAAAATTATTCGGCGTAATTATATCAATAATTGTGCGTTTCCCAAACATGTATTTAATCGTGGGTGTTTACAGTGAGATTTGAATGTATGTGTGTATGTAGACAACTACAAATGAAAGTGTGAGTTTTTTTTGTTAATTTTATCTCGGAATATTATGTATGTGCACACAACTGCTACCAAGAAATCCTGTCTATAATTGTGCTTAACATACTCTAGCCCTGGTTTTTCTTTACTGTATGTGTTGTATGCATTTATTTATTGTGTTGTTGTATATATGTATTGTTTATTAATGATTCGCAATAAACGGAAACAAAAACACAAATATAGACACACAAACGCTAACCCACTCTATCGGTCTATCTCCAAATAAATTAAATTAATTTCAATTGAACACGAACACAAAGACAAACACAAAAAGGTAAGGTCCATGCAGCTAAATAGTTTCTTAGCTAAACTGCTTCCTAAATACATATATATATATATATATATATATATATATATATATATATATATATTCCTAGTATATATTCCTGTATATATTCCTAGTTGCCTTAATCTATCATCTGTGTAATTTGTAAAAATAAAATGCATCATGTTGAGTAAATAGTCGCTAAATTTACTTGAATATTTCCCAATAGTATACGCATATTATTATTAATATTAATAGCATTCTAACATACATATTACAGGAGTATTATAGGAGTACGCCCATGTACATAGTCTTGTTTTCTTGTATGAGGTGAAGGAAAATTAGATGGAGTGTTATGAAGTGATGGGAACTGAGATATCAATGAGGATTTTCGCAATTACAAGCCGATACAATAGCTCAATGTTGATGAATCTCACCTGTAACATTACTGCCACCAGAGACTACGCCACCAGAGACGACGCCACCAGAGATGACGCCAGTAACACTTGCATCTTGTTGAAAATGACTGAAGAAGACGGGCATATCGCCGACGCTCGACGTTGTCGCACCGCAAGTTGTAGGCGTGTGAAGAACATCGGTATCGACGGCCAGCATCGTCGCAGTCGACGAGGCGGCGGCGGCGACGACGGCATGCTGGACGACATTTGACGACGACTCCTTGCACGTATCGAAGTCGATCATGTGGAAGTGGGAGTCTGCCAGGCTGGGCGAGCTGGCGGCCGCTTCCATGGTGTCCATGATCATCTTGTACCGCAGTGTACAACTGCACGAGGCACACACACACTCACTCACACACACACACACACTAACAGACACACTCACACACAGAGAGACACGACGGGTACGATACTACACGACCGCACGCCAACGCTGCCGAAATACAACTGTAGTGAGTATAGTGCGTGTGAGCTAGAAGGTGGCTAGCGTACGCTGCGAATGAATGAAATGTATCGATTGAGCAGCGACCAATCAGCGGTTGTGTTGCATGGTGTGACGTCACTGCACCATTGACGTCACACACGTCACACACACACACAGACAGACACACAGACAGGCAAGCACACATGTGTTCCGATCGGATGTGGCAGGCAGATTGCAGAATCGGAAATATAACATTTTTTCTAGCCTGCAAACAGGAGAACCAATGAGAATAGTAATAAATTAGCAAAAATAACCGAATAAATGCAGGTGTATTTTGCTGGCGTATATATCGAAGCGATCACAGCTCGCTGGTCAAACTGGCGTCACATGAACTGCTACACTTCATGACGTTGAGTGACGTCATACATTCTTAAATGACGTTATGGACACTACACAAATATGCAGTCAATCCAGTTGGATTTCAAGATGCTTGACCATCTGTACATGTTATAGCTGAACTTATGACAACCATCCTGTTGAATGTTGAATGTGATCTACGTGATCATGTTATATGCGATCTATGTGATCATGTTACATGTGATCTATTTGATCATGTTACATGCGATCTATGTGATCATGTTACATGCGATCTATGTGATCATGTTACATGTGATCTATTTGATCATGTTACATGCGATCTAAGTGATCATGTTACATGCGATCTATGTGATCATGTTACATGCGATCTATGTGATCATGTTACATGCGATGTATGTGATCATGTTACATGTGATCTAAGTGATCATGTTGCATGCGATCTATGTGATCATGTTACATGTGATCAGTTGTACTTTGTGTGTCTGTGATTGCTATGTTGGTTTGTCAAATATAAATATAGATACTAACAAAATGACTTGCGATATAGACTAACAGTAAAAGCAAGAACAAGGATCAAATATGTATGTGTGTGTGTTTGTGTGTGTGTGTGTGTGTTTGTGTGTGTTTGTGGTTGCGTTGGTGTTATTGTAGAAATAAAATAAAAACCAGACAGAAAACAAAAGAGACAGCAAAAAGAGAGAGAAGGACAAAAAGGAGGAAATATATAATATATATACTAACGGAACAATGAAACTTTTTCCATCTACAGCTTAATCACCAGAGCCTAGCAAAAGTCCAAATGAAATCATCTTTATCATGATTATCCGATGTTATGATTGACCGTATGTGTTTGTATGTCTGTCTGTGTGTGTGTGTATGTATGTGTTTGTGTGTGTGTGAACACCTGTTTGGTAGAAATTACGGGTGTGTCTGTGTGCGCATGTGTATGTATGTCTGTGTGTGTGTGTGTGTGTGTGTGTTGCATCGATTTTTCTTTCCGGTGACGTAGATTTCAGTTACACATACTGTAGACTGAGGCACACACACACACACACACACACACACACACGCACACACGCACGCACGAGCAAACATACACGCGCAGACAGACATACAAACGTACTTGCCTGAAGAGCGTATGATGGGCAGCTTGCTAGAGCTCCTTGCCTGAACATTAGGCGCAGCGCTGGGTTGCATCAGCCCAACTTGCGCATTTGCCACATTCGAGGCAAACGTGACGCACGGCTCAATTGGAGGCATTCGTTGCTGCTTATCTTGACGCACCGGTGACGCACACACACACACACACACACACACACACACACACACACACAAACATCTTCTTCATAACAAAACCCCGATAAAGTAACTGTATATTATTTTAAGTAACTATTTTTTTATTATGGTAAATTTCAATATGATAACATTTAACTTTCCAGTTTTGGACTCCGTGGTGTAATGGTAGCACACCCGCCTCACAAGCAGGAGGTCCGTGGTTCAAATCCCGGCAGAGGAGAATTTCACTGGGTGAATTCTATAATCCCACAGCCCCTGTCCACCCAGCAGTAAATGATGGTACCAGATATCAGTCATGTGTTGTGTCATGCATTCTGGGGAGGTGGCCCTCTCTGATACGTCTTCCGTCCTTTTGGCGTCATAGCGTGGAGAGGGTCGGTTCTGCGGTGGCAGCGAGCTGCACGGGACACACCTGTGTGTGTTCATAAGCTTCGGCTTCTTCCCGTGTAGCAGCTGTCACTTGAGGTATTTAACCTTTATTAATTCCAGAATCGGAGCAGATGGAGATGATTCGGGAATTATACCTGATAAAAAAGCTACGTCACAAAATCGGTTATTGCCGATGTTTTTTCATATATTTTCGATTCCAGGTAATTGACGTAGATAAACGTGAAAACTGTGACGTATATATATCCTTCTGACGTAGACAATTCATGGAAAGTTTCGTGCAAAGTTTTGAAAGAAAATAGCTGAAGGTTGGGTTAATTTGCATGCTACGCACCATAGGTGAGTTTTTGAGGTTTCAGGAGCGATTTATGTTCGCAGAAACGACATTGTTAGAATGTTGCAAATAGGGCAAACATTTTCCGGTGTCAGTGGTAAGAAAAAACTAAATAAATTTCTAATTGATTACTATATTTGCATTTATGAAACATAAAATGTAATAGAAATTATCTCTGTATTTGTTGATGATCAAGATGCATGGAGATTGCAGTTGCATACAATTCATAACGTTCACACTGGCTTCCCATTTCACGGTATTGAATTTATTTTAGTAATATTAATAAAGAATAACAAATATACAAAGCCATTCGGTGAGAGATTCACGTGAAACAAAATCGTATAATTTTTGAAATTCCATAGAAGTCAAAGTTCAGCTCTACATGTAAATGTTAGAATGTTCGCGTGAGTGTGTGTCAGTGTGTCAGTGTGTGTGCACGTGCTGGCGGGCTAAATTCTCAGAACTGATCAAAAGCCAGGTGAAAACGGAAGTGTGCAGAGGCGATGCTAAGAAGAGAGATAGGCAAGGGCGGACATAGAAGGGGGATAAAATTGAACTGAATTGTTTATTAATATAATTATTCTTAATATTAATATTATTATTAGAATAAATCAACAAGCTCAAATGAGAACTGAAATGTGTAAAGCGTGTGTAAAGGGTCTGGATATAGTGTGAGTATGGATTTAGTATGCATGCAGGGGGACATTGTGTGTGTGTGTGTGTGTGTAAACTATGTGGATATATTGTGAGCATGTGTGATATATTGTGAGTATGTGTAGATGCATGTGTGCATGAGAACATTGTGTGTGTATTACACGACGTTATAATGTGTAGGGTATGTGTCTAATGGAAAAATTACTCTTGGTGTTATCAATTGTTGGATTAATATTTCCCTTAAATTGTATATTGTTATTTTTTTTATTTGCGAGTTTATATATATATATATATATATATATATATATATATATATATATATATATATATATATGTATATAGTTATATGTATATATAACTATATATATACATACTACATATACTATATACTATACTATATATACTATATAATATATATATATACATATAGTTATATGTATATATATATATATATATATATATATATATATATATATATATATATATATATATATATATATATATATATATATATATATATATATACATATATATTTATTTTTTTTGTTTTTTTCCTGCACAGGAAAAGCGTATGCATATATGTGAATTTTCAATACAATTCAATTGAAAAAATTTCCCATGCATCTTTATAATCAACAGACAAAGACAGATATGAAAGAAAGAAAGGAGCAATAAATAATACTAATTATAATAATATTAATAATAATAATAATAATAATAATCATCATCATCATCATAATGTTGATTACCAAGAAATTTAATACAACAAAAATACGACAAAGGTCCATAATAATAATTATAGTTAAATTCCAAATTATATTTCACACAAAAAATGTTTTTTTCCAATCATATCTAATTTTTTATCCAAAAATAAAAAAACGCACTTGTAAAATAAAATAACAAAGCAAGCATTGTATTTATTATTAATTTTAAAATACTAAAAATATGCATAAGGATTATTCACATCTTTTTTGAGCACATTTTTTTCAATATCAAACCCATTCATGTGTTCTACTCATACACTTCTTATGTGTTTGTTCGTGTGTGCGCGCGTGTGCGTGTGTGTGTGTTTGTGTGTTTGTGTTAGTGTATGCACTATTGGACATGTTTGACCGGATGTTAGCAAAGACCACGCAATAAATTATTTCGGTCAATACTGCTTGAGTATAAAAACATACACACACACACACACACACACACACTCGTTAGCAGGCTGGCAATGAAAAGTCGAACGCTGATTGGTGGAGATTTGTCGTGATATGACGTCATAGCTGATGACATCATCGATCCAGGTTGCTCAGTGTATGTATGTGTGTGTATGTGTCTGTGTGTGTGTATGTGTGTGTGTGTGTTTGTCTGCAAGGTCACTGTGTCATGCACCATGCATCGGAAGTTGATGAATCATATCGGATGTCACATGCACACACACATACACATACACACACACACACACATACAACAGGTATATTTGCAACGTGCAAAGAGGGAAAAATGAAGATGCAATAATATCATGGGCACAATGAAGATCCTGCAACTAAGCTAGTGCAACTAAGCAACTAAGCTAGGTGAATGTGTTTTTACCCGAAAAAAAAACATTTTGCTATGAGCGCTTATAGTGGATTTGTGTGGTTATTTTTTATGAAAAATTATAAAACAAAGTTAGTATACCTTCCCTAGTGAATCCGCCCTTGCATTGTGTAGGATTGCAACGTGTATCTGCATTGCAGCCGGAGCCTGGTTGCAATGTAGCTGCAACGGAAGGATACGTCGACTTTGAAAAATTGTCCGCGCTCTGCAACTATATAAATATATTATTCAAAAATATATGCGGCTCAAATGACATCACTTCACATCCGTTTGTATGTCTGTGTGTGTGTGTGTGTGTGTGTGTGTGTGTGTGTGTGTGTGTGTGTGTGGTGTTTTTTTCTTCGTGTTTGTGAAGTTATTCATGACGCTTTTGACAATGTATATTTGCAGCCTCAATAGTGATAGAATTGTGCATGTGGCTGGCTAGTATTGTGACTACCTCATCACTTTGTGAGCCTCATGATTCTAAAGCTCAAATCTCTCAGAGCTTAATTTTTCCGACAAACTAAAAAAAAACATTTGTCAAATTACTTTTTGATTCTCTGATTAAAATGTTTTTTTTTGTTTATTTCATTTATTTTATTTCAATTCAGTGTATTTGTTATAGCGCCTGTCATACACGGGCGCGCAGCAGCTAAACAGTGTGAACAATTGATTATTGTGCTTGAAGAGACAGTCATAGAAAAGCGCAGGATATCCCCCGAAATACCACTTGCTGGGCTCGCCTCTGCCTGAACATAAGGCAACGGTAGCATATACAATTAACATTCATTCTCACAAAGTATGAGATATTTGTTCACATACGAAAAAAACAGTAAAATAGCGCTATTCCTGGTAACATTACTTTTCAAATATGTTTTAATTTTTGATTTATTATTTACTGTAAAACTATTTAGTGTTATTATAAATATTCATTACTTAATTAATAATTTGTTTGATTTAATTATTTATTCATTATTTTGATTAAATATTCTATTTATTACCAAGTTTCCAGTATTTCCAATATTGTGACGAATTTATGCTGTATTGAAGCTATACTCGCTCACTCGCTGAATTCCTCAAACGACCCAAAAAAACGTCAGGTTCTAGGAAAAAAAGACCACGACATATTGAGCGAAAATACATTGCGTTCATTGACTGCTAACAGGTGCATGTATGATGTCATTGAATGACAATGTGACGTCACTGTGACGTCACTCGATCGATTTTTCCAATATGGTGTGTGTTTGTGCAGATTACTGCTGTACTGCTGTGCAGCTTGCAAAAATGTTGCAACAATTAGCATCATCGGGCTATTATATTCCTCTGCAATAATGCGACATGAAGCTATCTGTATGTTTACATGCGTGTGTGTGTGTGTGTGTAGATGTTTGTATCTGTGTATGTGTGGGTGTGTTTGTGTTTTGTGTTTGTGTGAATGTATGTTAGTGTATGCATGTGTGTGTATGTATGTATGTGAGTATCTGTGTGTGTATGTGTATGTATGTGTGTGTGTGTTGTGTGTATGTGTACGTGTGTGTATGTGTACGTGTGTGTATGTGTACGTGTGTGTATGTGTACGTGTGTGTATGTGTGTGTATATGTATGTATGTATGTGTAAGTGTGTGTATATGTGTGTGTGTATGGTTACATAATTGATCCTGTAAGTCATCAGCCTTTTAAAAGCACAAACTATATGTGTGTGTGTGTGTGTGTGTGTGTGTGTGTGTGTGTGTGTGTGTGTGTATGTGTATGTGTGTAGCCTTCGACCGACCGACACCAGCCTTTACAGCATTCGAGCCGAAAATTACCGCCGAGTCGCCGCTCTGTGATGACGTCACAATCGGCACATCTGCGTGATCGCAGCGCGTTTCGGCTATTAAGCGCCAACATTTGTCGCAAAGCCGTGCGCTATTGTCTACAAACCGGCCACAACGCGGCTGCGTGTCGCATTTCCAGCTCGCTTGGCGTGCACAATTCCTGCATGACGGAGGACACGCCCTTTTAGCACGTGCTGTGACGTCACAAAGCGCGCACGTGCGTGTGCTAGCGCGGCACCTGCGATTGATGTGAAAGTGCAGGTTTTTCGGCAGCTTTCTCTTTCTTTGAGTATAATCTCTCCTTCTCTCTCTCTCTCTCTCTCTCCCTTCCTTGCCGCCACCGTGGGCATGTTCACTAAACGCACACACACACACACACACACACACACACACACACACACACACACACACACACACACACACACAGATGAGATGTGAGAAGAAGTATGGTTAAGAAGTATAGTTTCCCATATACAGGTGTGTTGATGTCTGGAATCAGTTAGGGGAGGATATTGTAGGAGCTAAAAGCGTTGGAGCATTTAAAGAAAGACTGGATAGTGTGAAATACTGGGAATTTCAGGGAAGATAGGTTACTAGAGGGTGGGTTGGAGACAGGACAGTACGAGCACAGCTCATCTCCTGTGCTAAACAAATAGCTGAGTACAAATAGGTGAGTAGACACACAGACACACAGACACACAAACAGACAGACATTGCGGAATATTTTTGAGCGATGTCTGACAATAATTGGCGCAAATTTTTTTATCTGTGTCGTTGAATTTGTGTGCATTTTCCAACTCAGCAAGGCAACAAAGCTGGGAAGAATTACAAATAGCTAAAATATTGGTTATAATTGTAAAAATTGTGATTTTCCTATATATATATATATATATATATATATATATATATATATATATATATATCAAGCAGCATAAGCTATATCTAAATTCACATAGTCATAAGTTCTTCTGGATCTGGAAGTCACTTCGCTTATGAACTATTTGAAAATGTGTCAACTTTATAACCTAAATTATTGATCAATTATATTGACCATTGGTTTTAATATATTTGACTCAACTGTTTTGGTAGATTAACTCTTTCTACACAACGAAATTAAACAGTATATGGATATGCTAGCGTGCGTTTTGAACATAACTTCCAATCGGGGTCAATTAAACCACATGAAGATGTTAGTCTACGCGGGGGGAATTCCAATGATGCATGTCTGGACACGTGTGTGTGTGTGTGTGTGTGTGTATGGCATGCCACTTCCCCATAACACACACACTGACACACATACACACACACACACACACACGACACAGAGATAGAGAGAAATGATTGAATGGAGAGGAAACACCTGTTATTGTGTGTGTGTGTGTGTGTGTGTGTGTCAGTGTGTTGAGTATTTACAGATTGAAGTCATCGCAGTAGGTTGCCACCAAGCAACAATACCTTCTTGCTCTGATTTACTGCTGCCAGACAGGTGTGCTCACCTACTGATGTGTGTGTGTGTGTGTGTGTCAGTGTGTGTGTAGTGTGTGTGTGTGTTTGTCTGTGTTAATCTGCATGAGGTCCAACGCTGCTGTGATGAAAGGTCCACTAAAACAAACGTACACACACACACACACACACACACACAAACACTGTAACACTACACATCCAGTATAAACTATATACTATATTGCCTGTGCGTGCGTGTGTGTGTGTGTGTGTGTCGGTTTTCACCTACGCACTCGGCATCGAGCATTGATGTCTATGCCCGTGCGATTGCTCGGGCATAGACCACCTGTTACTGGCTAACCTCTGCAACCAAACACCCACACACACACACACACATATACATACATACATACAGTGTGTATGTGTGTGTGTGTGTGTGTGTGGGATGAGTGGTAGCGATACTATGACACTCATCGGTAAGTACAACACCCATCTCTGACAAAACACACACACACACACACACACAAACATACACGCATATAGACACACACACACATACACGCACACAGACATACACACTGGCACGTGGAAGGCGCGCGCACGGCCGCATTACACACGGTCACGCACCTAAAACACACACGCACACACACATACACACACACACACACACACACACGCACACATACACCTGGAGACTGGGCACACCTGTTTTTCATGGCGCGTAATAAACGCGTCAACAGCGCTAACGCACACATACACACATACACACACACACATACGCATACGCCCAACGACAATGAATCAGGGAGAATATGCAGGAAGAAGATGATAGAGAGAGAGAGAAGAGGGCGGATGGCAATGAGAGAGAGAGGGAGAGTTTGTTTGCAAGATGGCTAACTAACACGCCCATATGTTTTGACTAATACAGTGGTTCAGTTAATGTTTTCCAATGTTAGCAGCCATTTCAAGTCAGCACTCAGTTCTACTCCTCCTACACTACTCTACACTACTCCTCGCTTCCTGATAGCTGTATCAAAAGGTTAAATATACACACGATGTGATAACGAAACCTTTTGTATTCAATATTCATTCAGACAGTTTGAAGTTACTTTAAGAAAATAATGTTCTTCCCAGGTAAACATATTAAACATAGGTAAACACATATATTTTCTGAAATTTTTCCCATTAATCCTCGCACCCCCTAGGAACGAGGTTCGCACCCTCGGTTAATAACCCGTGGACAAATAAATATTGTGTAGTGTTTAAAAGTGCATATTTTATATGTCTCTGTCTATGGAGTTTGGCGAATGTAGCACAATAACCACTGATGCATTTAATATGATAGACAGTGGTAAGCAGCACCTGTCATGGGCGAAACTCCTGGGGGTATTGGGGGGCTGGGGTGGGGTAATATACACCCCGACAAATTGACTGGGGTATGTAATGCATTCAGATGAATATGCAATTATACCCCTGCAATAATTCTGCTGAGTTCAGTTCATAGGCTATATTGTCATCAAAACAGCATAGCAAAGAAGTAACAATACAAGACAAGTATGTGTGTGTTCAATTACATGCAATATAATTTACATTGATATATGTGTGTTGTAATTGAATAGGCCGAAAATAGTTGAGGATCTCATGCAATTGACCAGCTGAGTCAACTTTGAACACTAATACATGATGGCTGTCATCCCCCCGAGCCTCGACTCAAATCTACACCTCTGGCAGTTGTCATACACGAACATGAGAAGCAGATGTGAAGTGATGGCAGCAGTATTGGACTCAACATCTCGTGTGTGTGCAACTACCTGTCATCTCAGATCAGTGGTTAAAAGGTTAAATGCCTAAGCGGCAGCTGCTACACGGGAATAAGTCGAAGCTTATGAACACACACAGGTGTGCCCCGTGCAGCTCGCTGCCACCGCAGAACCGACCCTCTCCACGCTATGGCGCCACAAGGACGTAAGACGTATTAGAGAGGGCCACCTCCCCAGAAGGCATGGCACAACTCATGACTGATATCTGGTACCATCTTTTTCTGCTGGGTGGACAGGGGCTGTGGGATTGTAGAATTCGCCCAATGAAATTCTGCTCCGCCGGGTTTTGAACCACGGACCTCCCGCTTGTGAGGCGGGTGTGCTAACAACTGCACCACGGAGTCCACGGTTCTCAACCTTTTCTTTCAATTCAGCAGTCAGCTCACGCATCACCTGTATTCTTGATAGTTATATGAAGATGATGAAATTACTAACGACGTGGTAGCAAAATTTTTCCATTCAATATTCATTCTTATAGCTCAAAGTGCCTATAAAGAAAGTGTGTTTACCCAGAGGAAAATAGAAAACATAGGTAAAACACATATTTGCTTTAATTTTCACATAAATCCTCGCAACTCTTAGCAACTACAGGCTTGCATCCCCGATTAAGAGCCCCTGTCTGAGATCAAACCCTACCACACAGATTAACAACATCTTCATTGCTCTTTCATTTGCCGAGATCCACTTCAACGTTCGTTCTATACGTATGCTTTTTTATTCGTACGAGCGTATATGAGTGTGTGCGAGCGTATATGAGTGTGTGTGTGTGTGTGTGTGTGTGTGTGTGTGTGTGTTGTGGAGGAGAGGATGAATGGGAGAGGTGTGATGGAGTGGAGGGTGAGCGAGGTTTCACCTGGAAGCGCTCACCTGTTCTTCTCGCTTCCATCTGGAGAACACTACAGACTCTGCACAATGTTGTCGAGTAACAGTAAGCCTGGCAGTCATACGCACCAATGTAGACGCCACCACACACACCACCAAATACACCACCAAATACACCACCAAATACACCACCAAATACACCACCAAATACACCACCAAATACACCACCAAACACGACACCAAATACGCCACCAGCGGCATGCTACCACCGATTCGCTCTTAATCTAGAACGAAGTCGTTTCATGAAATATGCAAGTACATGTAAATCACACACACACACACACACACACACACACACACACACACACACACACACACACACACACACATACACACACACACACAGATATATACACACACACGCATACACACACAGACATACAGACAGACAGACAGACAGACAGATAGATACATACACACACGCATCGAGATATAGGTAGACAAGCTAATGCGCTCAATATATCGTAGTAAATAAGTTCTGAAAGTCAGAGGTCAATTTGAAAAAAATAACTCTGAATGCGCCCCTGAGTACGTACGTTTTATCCGGAAAGATGTCTACCAATGCAATACCATTGTGCTTTCCGGAATAGCAAATGGGTTGTTTCGCGAAACTAAATACGACAACACACACACACACACACACACACACACACACACACATAAAGACACATTAACACACATACATACCTACACTCGTATATTTCAACAATTTCACAGATTCAATGAGAAGAAGGCAACACAAATAATTCTTCCAGTAGTGAAAACGTTTGTGTATTATTATTCACACGAATGATACGAGTGCAGTTGCAGTAAAATGCACGTGTAAATTTATAATTTAGATTCACTTTTCACTTGCTATAGATATCTAAAAGACACTGACAAAAGGATTATCAGAAACGCTTTGACATCCGGGACATTCATTTGTGTCAATTATATACTCTCAGACACAGATGTATGTGTGTGTGTGTGTATGTGTGTGTGTATTTTGTGGGAATTTGTGAACAGGTCTGATTGTGTTTCATCACATTTCATTTCCATTGTATGATTTTCTAATGTTATTGCTCTTATATGAAAATGTAACGTTTATGGATTATTAACTGCGTTGTGATAATTAGCTTTGATAAATGCAAAATTCTCACTTAATTAAACCAAACAAATTTTCAACAAGATACTTGAATTGGCTGAATTTTGTTATATATTTACATCAAGTCATTCTAATTTTTATAAAATAATACAATAACACTTCAGGATCATATAATGACATTTTGATAGTTAATTTGGGCGAAATGAAATGACGATTATTGCTTTATTCAAGTGAATTTGCAATTTGCAAGTCAGCTAAAATGTTTCTATTTTAGAACACAAAATACAATCTATTTGTGGCCATTTGGGAACACTTATATTTGTGTCCGCCAGTCTGCCCACGTGCGGCACAGCTCTCGCCATCAAACAACATCAAAACAACAAACGCCCACAACACTTGTACATCATTTCGCGCCGTCAAAGTAACACCAACAAGATATATTTGCTATACCGCGCGAATATTTAGGTGCGGGCGCGAAAAATGGTTGAAAAGACAACATAGAAGATCGCAAGTTAAGGGAATGCGTAAATAGAAACCGTGAAACATGTTTGTACGATGGTTTAATAAAAATATCGTTGATTATAAATAAAATAATCGCAAATTTGGGAACTAACAACGTACTTGAATAATTTCACACCAATTTTTTGTGTAATGAACAGAATTTTTTTTACAGATTTTTCCAATATTATGATTGAAAGTATATGTAAGCGTCATTTTCCCGTTTTATATATTTTATTCTTCTGTCCTCTTGGAAATTATATTTATCATTTAGTCTAGACAAGTCAATGGGGTACAAATCTTACGCACTTACTGCGTTCCTCCAAATAATGCGCACACTTGAATGTACTTTGTTTTTGTTGTGATTTTCGACGTTGTTTACGTCCAGCTGGTATTTTAGCGTAGTGGACATGAGGTAACTGTGGATATTCCTATTTCACGTTGTAATATTATGGCAATTTATAATTTTGAAGTGTATATAATGGTGCGGAAAATGCAGATATTCAGTCTGATGATTCAGTCTGATTTCTTACGCTTGCTCTGGCCTTTTCATCTACTTGCTATTTGTGATGTCTTAATTAAGTCATGCTTCCTTTTGTTAGTTACTTCTGTGCTTGTTCATGTTTTGTGCTTCTCTTTGAATATTTTTGGCTTATCTTGCCATTTAACGCACGTGTGTTTTTGATATGCGCGATACCAAATAAATGTTGTTGTTGTATGAGGTACATTCAACTCACGTAAAAAGAGATATAGTATCTGCTATGATCAGGCTGTAATTGTGTTTGTGTTAGCGTGCACATGTCGTCGTCGTCTTCATCGGTATCGGGACAGTCTCCCACGTCGGCCGACGCTTGTCTCAGCATTGTGCACAGTCTCATGTGTCATCGACAAGGCGGCGAATCCGAGGGTTTCGCCAAGCGAGCCATTGAGAGTCTCGTCAAGAAACTGAAAGTAAGCCACTCAACCAGCCTGTGCAGTCACGTGTTTCATGATTTCATGATTTCATGAAATTTCATTTCAATTCGATTTCATGTTCCTTTGTGCTTGATCGTGTATGTATGTGTGTGTGTGTGTGTGTGTGTGTGTGTGTGTGTGAGCGCTTTTGAGACCCTCGGGTGAAAAGCGCGATATAAATGTCTTAATGTAATGTAATGATCACTTTACTCTTCATTTTCCGTCATCACCAAGGCAATGAAAATAACCTTGTAACTTTGTAGTTATCAGGTGTGTTGTGCGCATGCGTAACTGTGCTTGTGACGTCACAGTCACGTGATCTGTGTGACACGGCTTGGTGTGCCTGTTGTTGTTTTGTTATATGCGCGCACCAGTCAGTTGAGACTATATGGCACGCCCCACTGTGCGCCCATCCACAGTGGTGACTCCCAGGTAGACTCAAGCGGAGCTGTTGATGAACGAACCCGGTGTGCCTGTAATGGTTTAGGTGTGTGTGAGTGAGTCGTGTGACCTGACTGTATTGCTGATTGGGTGTGCGCGTGAGAATACAGTGGGTAAATTCACTGGCGTGTAAATTTTGCGATTTATAAGTACAAACTTTGACCTCTGCTTCATATTAATAAGACATCAACATTGAACGCCAGTCCCTCACTCGTAAACGAGCCTTTTGCGCCACAAGTGTAGAAACAGTACAATCTCCATGACTTTCTGTAGACGAAATTCAAAAACTAAAATATATATATAATATATATTACAGACAGGCGCGCGTGGGCATCACTGCCCCACGCGCGCCTACAAGACTTCACGTCACAACCACCCCACGAACACGACTCCCAGCGCACACCGTGACACACGGGAGCACACCCGGACACACACACACACACGCATACACACGCATAGTCCTCACCCGCCGCCACAACCAATCAGCGGCGATCGGGTCACTCGCTCGCCGCCGCGGGGCATGCACACTTCACTAAACGCATACACACACACACACCGAAACAACTACACACACTCGCCCACACACTCTCGCACGCTATACACAATTAAACCATACACGATCACACAGACACAATAAGACGCTGAAACACTCAAACACAATCTCACACACACACTCTCACTGCACACGATCACACTACACTTTCAAATGTTTTTGCTATTCTTATCACCGTTGCAATCAATGAGCATGGTGAAATGGCAAGTTTATTACTTCTGATCATGGCGTGATTGTGAAGCCTTGTGACAGGTATCTCTGCTGGTACCTGTGTAAATTTAAATTTGGGTAAATTTGATGTATTGTCACACATGGACAACAAAAACAAATTATAGAGCAAAAACAGACCAATAAGGCAACGATTGGTCGAACCATGACTCTTGCACTAAGTGATATTATATAATATAATCAAGTTGTACAATTATAAGGCTGTACATATTTGTGTGTGATACATACTTATCTGTCTGTCGATCTGTCTCTGTCTGTGTGTCTGTCAGAATGTCATGTGCTCACCTATTTGTGCTCACCTATTTGTGCATTACGGGATATGAGCTTGCGCTCGAGCTGTCCCGTCTCCAAATCATGATTTATCTAGTTTCTCCTTGAACGATTGAATTGTTCTCGCTTTTACTGTTTCACTGTCTAAACTATTCCACTTTTCTACGCTCCTATAAGGAAAACTGTCCTGTTTGATCTTCTGTCGGCATCTTGTTTTTTTCAATTTCATACCATGTCCCCTTTGATATATCTCATTCCAAACAATCCAGCCTTTCCAATCCGTTTTTTGAAATCCTCTCATGTGTGTGTGTGTGTGTGTGTGTGTGTGTGTGTGTGTGTGTGTGTGTGTGTGTGTGTGTGTAGGACAAGCGAGACGAGCTGGACTCTTTGATCACTGCCATCACCACCAACGGCGCTCATCCTAGCAAATGTGTCACTATTCAGCGTACTTTGGACGGCAGACTACAGGTGCCCAACGATCGCATCACTAACACACACATATATATCTATATGTGTGTGTGTTACATATAGATATATGTGTACGTGTGTTCGTGTGTATGTGTGTAGATATACGCCACACATATATCTATATCTATATCTTCTATTAGCGAATAGCGAAGCGATCAGAAATTGGCTAGAGACATGGAATCGACCAAAAAGAAAATTGCTAAATGTGAAATAGCAATCCAGTTTAATCTCGTTTGCAAGCGCGAAAATTTACTGCCTGGCTACACCAACATATATAAATATATATAAGTAGGCTCGTTTATCGAGTATCTAAATATACGTAGTAAATAAAATCAAGCATGGTTAATCGGAACGAGAACTTAGTAAAACCCACGCGCGCCGTCTCATGTTGATCTTGTGCTGCCAGTTTGTTGAGTGATGCCAGTTTTGGTGATTTTTGGCTGATATATGTGGTGGTTGCTTGACGGGGTGGGGTGTTGGCAGAAACTCAAAACAATTGGTCATCAAAACAATAGCAGGCGGTCTTGGCTGGGTTTTACACGAGTGTTGTTTAGTGAATTATGACAGCAGCGGATCCAGAATGCAATTTTTGGGGAGGGGAATGGATAATCTATGAGGGACTAGGTAAAGGCGTGTGAAGGTCATGACTTGGGGCATTTTTAATGATATATACACACATTTACACACACAATAATCTGCGAATATACTTTGTGATGATGCTTATATGAACAAATTCTACAGAAATATATTCTTGACCTCTTTTAGGGAATGCCTAGTTTATGAGGAGTTAATGGAAACATTTTTTGGGGGGAGTTACCCCCCCCCCCCCCCCCTGAGACTCCCTCTAGATCCGCCAATGAGTTATGAATTATAAATTGTTTTGAAAATTCACATACGCGCATAAGCTTTTCGTGTGTATGCAAAAAAATATAATCAAATGCGCAAATAAAATATAATAAAACCGAACTAATATTCTCCTACAATAACAGTTAATCGGCAACAACTGGTATTAAATATATCTATAAACAGGCACAATACGAATGTTATAATAGATGGACAAATGTGTGTGTGTGTGTGTGTGTGTGTACAGGTGGCGGGACGCAAGGGTTTTCCGCACGTGATTTACGCGCGAATTTGGCGCTGGCCCGACCTGCATAAAAACGAGCTGAAACACACACACTTCTGCCAGTTCGCCTTCGATCTCAAATGCGAGAGTGTCTGTGTGAATCCGTACCACTACGAGCGTGTCGTTTCGGCCGGCATAGGTGCGTCTGTTTGTGTGTCAGTGTGTGTGTGTGTCAGTGTGTGTCTTTGTGTGTTTGTGTGTGTGTCAGCGTGTGTGTCTGTTGGTGTGTCAGTGTGTGTGTGTCTTTGTGTGTGTGTGTGTGTTTATGTGTGTCTTTGTGTGTGTGTGTGTGTATGTGTGTTAGTTTGTGTGTGTGTGTGTGTGTCAGCGTGTGTGTGTGTGTTTATGTGTGTCTGTGTGTGTCAGCGTTTTTGTCTGTGTGTCAGTGTGCGTGTGCCTTTGTTTGTGTGTGTGTGCGTTTGCTTGTGTGTGTGTGTGTGTGTGTTTTTGTGTGTCAGTGTGTGCGTCTGTTTGTGTGTGTGTGTGTGTGTGTGTGTGTGTGTGTGTGTATGTGCCAGTGTCAATGTGTGTGTGTGCCAGTGTCAATGTGTGTGTGGCATTGTATGTGTCAGTGTCAATATGTGTGTGGCAGTGTATGTGTCAGTATGACATTGTATGTGTCAGTGTCAGTGTTGTATTGTGTAATCACTTTGAAAATGTTCTTCCACAATGTGGTTGTTTCACAAGGTCACATCAAATGACCTTAAGTACCAGGAAGAATTTCACAACACACCAACGAGAGAAAGAGTATATATTTTGTGTGTGTGTGTGTGTGTGTGTGTGTTTGTGTTGAATGGCTGGCTGAATTCTGGCTGAATTCTCTGTAAGATAAGTGTCATCGCTATCTTGATGAACCGGCTAAGGTATTTGCTGATGGGCGCGGGTGCGTGTGTCTGCGTTCTGCCTGCATTGTATTGTCCTGCTTTGTAAATACGAAACATATATTTGAATATGCATGTGATTGTGCATGAATGTTTGTGGTGTGTAATGTATATATCAGCGCAATTGAGACATGATGTGTATATTGCGCTATACAAATGACTCAATAAATGAAATATATGTTTGTGATTTCGTTCACCAGATTTGTCCGGATTAAGTTTGCATCAGACCAGTCCGCCTTCAGTGAAGAACGAATACATGGTGGGCGGCGGTGAGAGATTGTGTGACGTCACTGCTTCTGCGGTGACGTCACACGACCCGGCCATGCTGATTGGTCCATTGGCTCAGCGAATGGGCGGAGCTTCAACTTCTGGCCAATCACCGTATCTCAACAGTGAATACTATGAAATATTGACAGTCATATAACTTTAAACACTGTTGAATATATATTCATAGATCAATTTGTTTTTTAATATATTTTTATATATTGTTCAGTGGTGGTATATTTTTATATATTGTTTATATCGGAGATATTACTGTGTTGTGTATGTGTACTCACCGAGTTGTTCTACAGGATTTGAGCTTAAGCTCGAGCTGACCTGTCTCTCAACCTATCAATTTTACTTTTAAACTCTGATATTTTTTCACTTTCGACAATATCCGTGTGTAGTTTATTCCAACTATCTATAGCTCTGTATGGGAAGCTGTACTTCTTTATATCCTTTTTGCAACGGGGTTTCCTTAATTTATACTTGTGTCCTCTTCCTTTCCTCTGCTTATAAAAACCTGTAATTACCGGAGTAGTAATCTCTTTCATATACTTAAATATGTTTATCAAGTACCCCCGCTTTCTTCTGTCCTCCAGACTAGTTAGGTTCAGAGCTTGTAGTCGTTCCTCATAGGTCCTGTCCGTCAGTTTCGGAGCAAGTTTCGTCGCCAGTCTTTGCAGTCTTTCCAGTGTGTGTGTGTGTGTGTGTGTGTGTGTGTGTTATGTGTGTGTGACAGGTTCTGCCGGTTCTGGTGCGAGTTTGTCTCCTCGCAACTCCTCCGCTCTTCTGGTTGAGTCGCCGTGCTCCGCCCCTCTGTCTGGCCGCTCTGCGCTCGACTCTGCCGACAAGATGAGCGTGCCACTACACGACCCGCTTCGTGAGTCAGCAATGCACTGACACATTGATACCCTGACACACTGACACAATGACACATTGACACACTGATACACTAACTCATTGGCACAATGACACAATGACACATTGATACCCTGACACACTGACACATTGGCACAATGACTCATTGACACAATGACATATTGACTTAATGACACACTGACATGATGACACAATGACACATTGATACACTGACACATTGACACATTTTCACACTGACTCATTGGCACAATGACACATTGACACATACACTTACGTGGTCTGTCCACAGATATTCCGAATTTATTGCGTGATGTTCTGTTTGCTTGTGTGTGTGTGTGTGTGTGTGTGTGCTTCCGTGTGTGTGTGTGTGCTATTTATTATTAGTTGTTTCAGTTTTCTTGTCAGTGTAGTCAGTGTTGGTATTCTATCTATGGCTTGCCTGTGGCTTATTTTTATTTTTCTATGCTAATGTCCTCTCTCCCAATAATAAAGTGTGCGTGTGTTAGTTTGCATATGTGTGTGTGTGTGTGTGTGTGTGTGTTAGTTTGTTGTGTGTGTGTGTGTGTGTGTTAGTTTGAATGTGTGTGTGTCTTTGTTGTGTGTTACCTTGCATGTGTGTGTGTGTGTTAGTTTGTTATATGTGTGTGTATATTAGTTTGCATGTGTGTATGTATATTAGTTTGCATGTGTGTGTGTGTGTTAGTTTGCATGTGTGTGTGTCTTAGTTGTGTGTTAGCTTGCATGTGTGTGTGTGTGTTAGTTTGTTGTATGTGTGTGTATATTAGTTTGCATGTGTGTATGTATATTAGTTTGCATGTGTGTGTGTGTGTGTTAGTTTGTGTGTGTGTGTGTGTGTGTTAGTTTGAATGTGTGTGTGTCTTTGTTGTGTGTTAGCTTGCATGTGTGTGTGTGTGTTAGTTTGTTGTATGTGTGTGTATGTTAGTTTGCATGTGTGTATGTATATTAGTTTGCATGTGTGTGTGTGTGTGTTAGTTTGTTGTGATATATCTTTTTCTGTCCCGGCCGTCTGGGTTTATCGCATGTTTTCAGTGAACGGTGTTTCTGTTGTTTTTAATGTTATTTTTGTTCTAATTTGCCTGTGGCCTGATTTCATTCTGTAGTTGTCAAATCTCTTCAAATCTACGCGGAATATGTGCGTGTGTGTGTGTGGGTGGGTGCATGTTTTGTTCACAGTTAATCCGTTCATCACTTTGTCGCCGTATATGGGTCAGTTTTCACGACTGCATGCAGCAAACACACATACACACACACACACACACACACACAAATACACACACATTACATTACATTAGGACATTTATATCGCGCTTTTCACCCAAGGGTCTCAAAAGCGCTCTCACACACACACACACACACACACACACACACACACACACACGCACACACACACACACTCAAGCACAAGAGTCATACACATACAACAATCAGGAACACACACACTCACCCACATACACACACACTCACTCACCTACATACACACACACACACACACACACACACACACACACAAACAGACAAGTACATATACGCACAAACACAAACATACACTCACGTTAACATACTCAGAAACACAAAAATACACACGCACACACATATATATTGAATAAGATAGCACAACACAACATACAACACATTAAGACAACACAGCAAACATACAACGATATACACTCAGATTGACAAATCACAACACAATAGACACACAAATACAAACCAGAAAACACAACATAACAGACACACAAAGACATACACTGAAACAAATAGACAGAGAACACAACACAACATACACACAAACACAGATAACAGAGCTCAACACATCAACACACAGACAGCACACACACACACACACACATACACACACACACACATATATACACATTTTCAAAATGAATTTTATCTTGAGATCAGTACATGTTTATATTTGTGTGTGTGTGTGTGTGTGTCTTTTTTGTGTGTGCAGGTGTGTCTGTCTGTGTGTGTATATATGTACATGTTGATATGTGTATGTGTGTGTGTGTGTGTGTATGTTTGTCAGCCGGACCATCACACCATCATCATCATCTGCACCATCATTCTCAGCAGTCGACGGCAGCGGCGTTATCACCGGCCAGCGACTATGTGACAGCACGAGGCTCCTCGGCGTCCTCACACACGCACCCGGCCACATCCACACTCAGCTACACACAAAACATGGCCGCCGAACGACCGCTCTCTTCCTCTACCTCTGCAGCAGCCGGCTCTTCCTCCGCGCTCTGTAAGTGTGGTTGGTATATGCCGTGCGTTTTCATACTTTGATGTGTGTGTGTGTGTGGGGGGCGTGTTTGTGTGTGTGCATTTGTGTTGTGTTCGTTTCAGTGTGTTTATGTATGTGGGTGTGTTTATTTGTGTTCGTGTCAGTATGTGTTTGTTTGTTAATGTGTATCAGCGTGTGTGTGTGTGTGTGTGTGTTTATCAGTATTAAATCGAATACAAGGATATACTCGAATTCAGCACTTGTATCTATTCTGTTCAACCAAATGTTTATTGTGCTGTATATTTCTTATTTTCGGATTTTTTTCTATGTCGATACTGATTAAATACGGACGCTTTTGGTGTTGATACTCTATGATATTTTTCCGATTCAACCACAACTGTAGTGAAACATTCAACACACACACACACACAGCACAATTACACACACAAACACACACACACACACAACACAAATACACACACACACACACACACACACACATACACCGACATGCCTATTATATCAGTTTGATCTTGTGTACAGCATTGACACGCAAGCCTATACTTATATCTCTGTGTGTGTGTGTGTGTGTGTGTGTGTGTGTGTGTGTGTGTGTGTGTGTTTCTTTGATTTTCTCCGTTCTCTCTCTCTCTCTCTGTGTGTGTCGTTTGCTGCCGTGCTCTGTTGATGTGTGCGTGCGCGTTGGTGGGCGTATGAGTCTTGCTGATGTGTGTGTGTGTGTGTGTTTAGCTGCTTCTACTAACACTTGTGTATTATTTCTCGGTGAGTCCTGTCTAAGCCTAAACTGATTTTACCTTTACTTTCGCCTCTCTCTCTCTCTATATATATAATTGTATATGTCTGTTTGTGTAGTCGCACAAAACTAAAATTCATGACAGTTGGGTATTATTGACTATGTACTTTTTCAAGTGTATGATAAAACTATGTATATACATGTATTAGCATGCACAACTGTTTATATTGACATTTTGATAAAACATTTTGTGTGGTGTTGTGTGGTGCAGGGTGTGCGCCGGGTTCGTCTCAGATGGCCAATCACGGCGCATCGGAGCCAGTTCTGTTATCCAGCATACCTCAGCCCGAGTACTGGTGCAGTATCGCCTACTTTGAACTGGACACACAGGTGATGTCTTTGTGTGTATGTGTGTGTGTGTGTGTCAGTTCAAGTTCAAGTTCAAAGTTTATTGCCATGAACAACATAAAAGTACAGTGACAAAATATCAAACAATTTGGCATAGTCTGTCGAGTGATAACTCTTGGACAGACACGTTATAAATATATATACATTAACAAAACATTTAGACATACTCTTGTGTGAAAAAATAGGTCACAAAAAATGGCATGTAATATACTTAGAACAACACATCAGTATAGTTGTAATATTAAGCTCCAATGAAACAATAAAAATAACATGAACAGCATAAAAACAATAAGGAGTAACATAACTTAAAATGTAACCGCAATCTTGTTAATATGGTTATTATATATCATTCTGAATTTGCATTTTGTTTCTCTAAAAAGAATTTTTTCAATCTATTCTTAAATTGTCCTATAGATTCAGTGTTTACTGTGGATTTTAAGGTAAAGAACTGGGTAAGGAATTCCAAATAATTGGTACTGGGTAAGGAATTCCAAATAATTGGTCCTGAGTATAAAAACGAATTTTTAAATAATATAGTTCTGAATGGTGGTGGACTCAAATTCAACTGACTATGTCTGGTGCAAAAGTCATGATCCGACATACTGTATAAACTATCACTAATTTGATTATTTTTTAAATAACGAAATATATTTAGTATCATGAAATACTTCATTACATTGGAAAATTTCAAAATTTTGAATTTATTGAAAACTTCATGTGATGACTCATATTTCTTTTTGTAGCCAATAGTTTTTATTATGGATTTTTTAACTTTGAACAAACTATTTATAAAAGACGGCCAGGTAAACGCCCAAACTGACACTCCATACATTAATTTCGAGTAGCAAAAGGTATAATATAATATAATAATAATTTCCGGGGTTAACCTATCTCTTAATCTATAAATTAAACCTGAATATTTAGAGATTTCAATGCCTAATTTGAGTATATGTTGTTTCCAATTCAAATTTTCGTCAATTGTTATTCCAAGAAATTTTGTAGTGGGTACTCTCTCTATAAAATCATCTTCAATTTTTATTGGCTCAAGATTGTATTTTATAGATCTGTTTTGAAATACTACAACCTTTGTTTTACTGACATTTAATCTTAATCCATTTTTTCTTAGCCAAGTTTTAATATCCATCATTGTCTGCAATATTTTTATATGTAATTCAGTTAGATTTTTTGTACATATTTCAACACTCGTGTCATCAGCAAAAAGAGTAAATCTAGCATCATTAGTGGAATTCTCAACATAATTTATGTATATTAAAAAAAGAAGTGTGTCAGTCAGTGTGTATGTGTCAGTCAGTATGTGTGTGTGTGTGTGTGTGTGTGCCAGACAGTGTGTGTGTGTCAGTCAGTGTGTGTGTGTATGTGTCAGTCAGTGTGTGTGTGTGTGTGTGTGTGTGTGTGCCAGTCAGTGTGTATGTGTATGTGTCAGTCAGTGTGTATGTGTGTGTGTGTATGTGTCAGTCAGTGTGTGTGTGTCAGTCTGTGTGTATGTGTGTGTGTATGTGTATGTGTCAGTCTGTGTGTATGTGTGTGTATGTGTGTGTGTGTGTGTCAGTCTGTGTGTGTGTGTGTATGTGTGAGCGCTTCTGAGATATTCGGGTGAAAAAACGCAATATAATTGCCTTAATGTAATATGTTGTCTGTGTGTAATATCCTAATGTAGTGTGTTTGTGTGTGTGTCAGTAAGATTAAGTAAGTAAGTTTATTTACCACAACAACATGCAAAAGATATAGTTAAGACAGTTGAAATATACACACAGACAAATGGCACGAGTCCATGGAGCCCTAGCTGCTTAATGCACAAAATGGCTGTGTGTGCATGTTTGTATGTTTGTTTGTGTATGTGGGAGTGTGTGTGTGTGTATGTGAGAGAGTGTATGTTTGTTTGTTTGTGTATGTGAGAGTGTGTGTTTGTGCGTGTTTTTTTTGTTTTTTTTCACACAAACAAATTTATTTACAAACGCGTACACATATTCACAATACTACTATAAAACAATGGAGGCGGCGTTGCCACGAATGACGGCCAGGCTTATTCGCTGCCGAAGCCAGGCCGTCTCTCGCGGCTTCCCTGAATGCTCACTGATTCTGCCGCCCAGGAGTTTCACGAAGTCGTCCAGGAATGCCCCCATCACGCCGTTGGTCTCGATGGCCAGCGGCACGAAATCGTACCGCTGACACAGTTCTGAGTAGCGCCGCCTCTTTCGATCTTCCGCCGCCTGCGCTGCTGCCCCGGAAGTGACCGCGCCGTCCAGCAGATGTGTGTCACAGAACGTGTTGACGCAGGTCACATCCCAGAGCAGCGACTTGCCGTGCCGCACCGGGAACACGGTGATTCCGTCCGGTCGGCGGCCGTCGCCGCGGTCCAGGCCTCTTGGCTCCAGCACCGCGGCGATTCCTGCCGACGCCAAACTGCGGCGAATGATGTTGTTCAGCGCCGTGTGGCGTGGCTGGCGGCCGGCATTGCGACTGCAGGAGAGGCTATGGTGGCCCCACCTGTCAGTTGTGGCACCGCAGCGACACCTGTGCGGCTCTTGCACTGCGGCACCAAGTCGCAACGCCACGCCGACTCGGACGGCTTCGTCTGGCAGCAGCAAGCCGAGGCTGGCGACAGGCAGCGCTGACAGCCAAGCGCCACTGTGAGGAGCGGCCGCGGCCAGGAGACGGGCTCGGCACAGCTGGTTCGCGCTTGCGAGGAGATATTGTTGGCGGACGGAGGAAGATCGGTCGTCTAGGTGGCGCTGGTGCAGTGGCTCGCTCGTGCTGAAGTCCGTGCACATGGTGTCCACGAACTCCTCGATGGCTGCCACCAGAGAGCAGGGTCTGTCACCGCTTGTGCGGTGGTTAATGAGACAGACCAAGTCTCTGGTAGCTTCCAGCGAGGCGATGTGGGCAGGTAGTGCCACGTCGCTCAGCCGTCTGGCTCCGATACCTCCGTGGCGGACCGGAAGAGAAGCCTGCAGCCACTGTGCGTCTGACATGGCGACATTGCAGCAATCGCTGATGGCCGATCTCAGCTGCTCTCAGTAGGTATATTGCCCGCGGAACCGATGCGTACCTGCTGAGAAAAAACAGCGCCGGGTGCGAGCCGATGTTGACTGAGCGCTGGATTAGCAGGGACGTTTGGCCCTCGATTCTGTAGAGCGCCTCTGCAATGCCGCCCGTCTGCACTGGTGCGCCGAGCAGATGGAGGTCGGAGAGCTGCGTGACTGTGGCCGAGGCGAGCAGTGATGTGGCGGCCGCGTTCAAGTCTTCGGTATCTGCTGGTCGTGTGTCAGTGGCTGGACCCAGACTGACAACTTCACATTTGCCGGTGTTTAGCTCGAGGCCGATGCTGCCGAGGACCGGGATCAGGCGGCTGACGTCTGCAAGCACCACTTCCCTGGGGCCTGCCAGTGTGGCGTCGTCCAGGTACCACAGGTTCAATGGCGACTGGAGAGACTGGGCCACTGGGTCGACGGCGAGGGCGAACAAGATGGGCCCGAGCGGGTCTCCTTGCTGTACACCGCGACAGGACCAGATTCGCGTGGTGCCGTGGTACAGTGGGGTTGGCTGGCCGTACGCCTGCTGGATGAGCGGCAATGCTGCGGGGAAACGACGGGCGACTTCGTCGAGCAGCGCGCTGACTGATGGTGTTGAAGGCATTGGTCACATCCAGCTTCAGCAGAATGTGACCATGCCGACCGTTAGCCTCATTGACGAAAGCGCGCGTGGCGTGCACGGCCGCTTCGCAGCCCAGCTTGCACCCCACTCCGAGCTGAACGGGGCGCAACTGCTGTGCGACTGCGCTCGTCAATTTGCCAGCGATCAGTTTGCTGGCGAGGCGCCGCAAAACACTGCCGACGGCTACTGGGCGCAGCCCGCCGGACTTCTTGCGCAATGCGATTAGTCGCGCGCTGTAGAATGCGCCGAGCACGAAGTCCGGGATGCGACCCTGTACACAACAGTTGCACAGCTGCGTCAGTGCCTTCAGCAGCTGGGCACCCGCTTCAGCCGTCTGTGGCGCGATGAGCTGGCGGAGATGTAGCGGCCGTATTCCGTCCAGTCCTCCCGATGAGCCTTTGGGCATCGAGTGCACGACGGAGCGGATCTCGTGCTCCTCAAAAATCGGCAGTGTTCCGGCGTCATGCATCTGCAGCTGCTCGTCCGGCAATGCAGACGGGTGCTTGCGCTCGAGCTCGGCGGTCACTGCCTCGTCGTCCCCGGCCAAGCAGTCGCTGGATGTCAGCAGGCGGAGCGCTGCACCAATGTCTCCATCGGCGCACTTGACTCTGACGCCGCGGGATCTGGCCCCGTCTTCGTCGTGCTGTGATCGCACTCGGTTTTGTGTGCCCCGCTTCTTCCTTGCTGCTGCGTCGGAGCTTATCGGACCCGTCAAGGCGTATGACAGCAGCTCCCACCAGGCCGAGAGGGAGCACTGTTCCAGAGCCGCCGTGATGTGCTGTGCGAGGTCGGCTGCCACCCGATGACGCAGCGCACGTGGTACATGCTGACGCACTCGGCGTTGCTGTCTGAGCTCGGCAAGCGCCGCAGCCAGGTCTGTCGGAGTAGTGGTGTTACCGTCGGCTGGCGGGTCCACGTCGCCATCCGCACCGCGGCTCTGCATGCACGCACCGCAATGCCACACCGGCAAGACGTCGGCTTGTGCCCGGGTGATTCCCACGCAAGTGAGGTGGAAGATCCGCTCACATTGCGCGCAGGAAATCACCCGCCTTCTGCTGTTGGCAGTGCCGCAGTGATGGCACGGCTGCGCGGGGTCGGATCCCGTGTCTGCGCTGGGGGCCCGCTCGGCCTGAATTCCGACAGCTTGGCAACGGGCTAGACGGCATGGTGCACACGATCTGTCGTGCGGAGTGAGACGGCAGCTGCCTCCACGGTCGCACTGTCTCTCCCGCACGCCGCTGTCCTGGTGTCGCCGCCAGAATACGTCGCATGCTCTGCAGAGAGCCACATCATTGTGCGTCTGTCGCACTCCGTTTGTAGAGTCACAAACAGCGCACGACAGATGATGTAGCTCTTGCGTCATTGCAGGCTACAATTACACGAAACTATATGCACACATTATTCAATATACACGAATTTCACTGGCACAATGTGGGTGGTCGATGACTAGAAGGGTGGGTATGACTAGAAGGGGAAACACTGGCACAATAAACACACTGGCACACTGGGGTATTTACACGCGCAGTCGTCCTGCGTAACGGCCACCGCGATCATTGATGATGACAGGTGTCACGGTAAACGTGTAAACACGCGACCAGACACGCTCACGAAATCGCGCGAGCACTTTCAAATACACACCTAACCTAACTAAAGAGCCGGACCACAGACACAACCGTCTCCGGTGAAGGACTGAACAAGACTGTGTGTGTGTGTGTATGTGTATTTGTGAGTGTGTGTATGTGTGAGTGTGTGTTTGTGTGTGTGTGTGTGCATGTTTGTTTGTTTGTGTGTTTGTGTGTGCGTGTGAGTGTGTTTGTGTATGTGGGAGTGTGTGTTTGTGTTTGTGTTTGTATGTATGTGTGTGTATGTTTGTATGTGTGTGTGTGTGTGAGTGTGTGTTTGTGTTTGTATGTATGTGTGTGTATGTTTGTATGTGTGTGTGTGAGAGTGTAGGTGGGAGAGTCGTTCAAGGCGCCCACTTGCCTATCGTCGGTGATTGTCGACGGATACGTGGATCCGGCCGGCGGTATGCGCTTCTGTCTGGGCGCCCTGTTCAACGTGCATCGCACGGCGCAGAGCGAGAAAGCCAGGTGAGATTGTCAGCGGCCACCTGGCTCTTTCACGGCCGTTCATACTGGGTGTCTATTTGCAGAACGAAAGCACACAAGCACCTGTACCTATGTGTCTCTTTGTCTTTTGTGTGTGTGTGTGTGTGTGTGTCTCTTTGTCCGCGGTGTGTGTGTGTGTACGTCTGTCTATATTTGTGTGTGTGTGTGTGTGTGTCTGTATTTGTGTGTGTGTGTGTGTGTCAGTTTATGTGCGTGTGTGTATGTGTGTGTGTGTGTACCTCTGTCTATACTTGTGTGTGTGGGTGTGTGAGTGTGTGTACGTTTGTCTCTGTCTGTCTGTCTGTATCTGTATGTGTGTGTGTGTGTGTGTGTGTGTGTGTGAGTTTTAGAATGCACATTGGCAAGGGCGTGCGACTGGAGTTGGCCGGCGAGGGAGATGTGTGGCTGCATTGTCTCAGCGAGCACGCCGTCTTCGTGCAGAGTTTCTTCCTGGACGGCGAGGCAGGCCGGGCTCCCGGCGATGCCGTGCATAAAATATATCCTGCCGCCTGCATCAAAGTGTTTGACCTGCAACATTGCCATCGGCAAATGCAGCAACAGGTAATGCATGAAATTGAAACATCACCTAGACATGAGAGGCACACAAACACTCGCAGCAGCAGTCACCAACACAGCACATCCACTACATCACCTCACAACACAATAAAACACAAACAGAAACATAAAAACAACACCAAGCACAATTTACCACAGACAAATTTTCACATCACTTCCACCAGCTCCCCCACGCACATCAATCAAGAAACACATACACACAGAGATCGCACGGAAAGCCATACACTCACTACAACACAATACACTCCTACAAAGACACCCACCGGACATACACAAATCAGAAAACACTCACAAGGGAATACAAGGTGCATCTGGCCAGGTTGAGATGCGGTCATCATCCTGCCCTTCTGTCATATCAGAAAAGGTTGAATGACTCAATCGACGACACCTGTCCAGATTGCAATTCAGCACCACACACCATCACACACATCATGCAACACTGCACAGCACACACACAACTCAGACGCCAACACAAAATAAATTCAGTCAGAGACCTGTGGAACAACCCGGTCGGTGCCGTGTCTTTCCTCAGGAGCTCGAGGTTGCTCGAGGTTGACATGGAGACCAGCAAAACCTCGGCACAGAATCCGCAGCACAGATTCATGTAACAGTGGTGTAACAGTGGTGTAACAGTGGTGTAGCAGTGGTGTAACAGTGGTGTATTAATGGTGTAACAGTGGTTTGACAGTGGTGTAACAGTGGAATAACAGTGGTGTGTTAGTGGTGTAACAGTGGTGTGACAGTGGTTTGACAGTGGTGTAACAGTGGAATAACAGTAGTGTATTAGTGGTGTAACAGTGGTGTATTAGTTGCGTATTAGTGGTGTAACAGTGTATTAGTGGTGTGACATTGGTGTATTAGTGGTGTGACATTGGTGTAACAGTGGTGTATTAATGGTGTAACAGTGGTGTATTAGTGGTGTAACGAGTCGATGATGATGATGATGATGATAATGATGGGCAAGCCGCGGTTCTTTAGCGCTGCCTGGAGCTTTTCCAAAAAATGTTTCCAAATGGGAAAAGATGGGGAGGGAAATATGTATTTCTAGCCAGCTCAGTCATTTTGATAGTAGGCTAATATAGATACATACAACATGTGTTGCATTCATTATACGGCTTATATATGAGGTTATTGAATTCTGTCGTATGTGTGTTTGTATGTTTGCTGAGTTATGTTCTCTGTTTGTTTGTATGTATGTTGTTGTGTTTTTGTTGTCTTGTGTGTATATGGTGTGTCTTTTGTGTGTGTGTTTGTGTGTGTGTGTGTGTGTGTGTGTTTGACTCTTGTGCTTGAGTATGTGCATGTAATGGGTTTTCCAAATAACTTTTAAATAATGATAAATTTATCCCTCGTATTCCAATGTGTTCAAGTTTCGAAGTTTCGAGTATCGAAGGCTTTGGATAGGTGCAGAAATACTCCCATTACATGCGTACTATTGTCCAAATTTTTATATACTTCGGAGACAAAGTTAATAATAGCTGTTTCTGTGGAGTATTTTGGTCTAAATCCATATTTATTTTTGTATATTAAGTTATTAGTCTCAAGGTATGTGTGTGTGCGTGTGTGTGTGTGTGTGTCAGGTATCGCAGGCCAGTATGATGGCAGCCGTTCAGGCAGCCACAGTGGCCGGACACGCCGTCTCAGCGGCCACCACCATCGCTTCGTCGGCAGCGACGGCGGTCGGCGGCGTCGGCGTCGACGATCTGCGACGGCTGTGTATTTTGCGACTGAGCTTTGTCAAGGGATGGGGACCGGACTATCGTCGACACAGCATCAAAGACACGCCGTGCTGGATCGAAGTGAACTTGCATCGCGCCTTGCAACTGCTCGACGGCGTGTTGCAAAGCTCGCGAGTGCTGGTGGCGCCGTCGCCCGCCACCACTGGTGGCGCGACAGCTGTGGTGGCGCCAGTCTCCTCCTGATCATTCCGCTCAGATCCGGTTGATACCAGTTTGTGTGTGTGTGTGTGTGTGTGTGTCTGTGTTTTTTTGTCGACAGACATAAACACATGCAAGCTTGTAGTGTGCAGCGTTGCAAGCAGAGAATATATTTTTTGCGCGTTGCAATGTGTACGCACGATGTCATGTGCTTACACACACAGCATCATGTGAGCGTCTGCACTGCGCCAAAATACATATGTATATGCAGTGTGTGTGTATGTGTGTGTGTCTGAAACTTTGTTACATGTGTGTGTGTGTGTGTGTGTGTCTGAAACTTTGTTACATGTGTATGTGTGTGTGTGTGTGTCTGAAACTTTGTTACATGTGTATTTGTGTGTGTGTGTGTCTATTTGTGTGTGTTTGTGTGTGTGTGTGTGTGTGTATTTGTTTGTGTTTTTAATTACCACTTGCAACATTTTTTGTGATCGATTTTATTTGAAGATAAAATGACAATTTTAACGATTTTCACCACTTGTTTCCTGATTTTCCACTTGTACTTATTTGAGCTTCTATCCTTCAAGAAATCTACTCGTACACTTAGGTCAACTGATGATTCTCGTCTCTTACTGGAACCTGCTTTTCCTTCTAGACATACTCACTATAATCGTTGTTTCTCTATCTTAGGACCCCGTATTTACAATAAGCTCTCCCCAACACTACGTTCTATCACTTATATCCCTGTTTTCAAAAAACAGTCTAAGAAACTTTTCATGGTTAAATCGTATTATACTCTAGAGAACATTGTCTATATCAGTGATGATTATAAGGTGTAAATTATCTCTCTTCTTTCTTCACCTTTCACTTTCTGTGTGTGTGTGGCTATGTGTGTGTGTGTGTGTGTGTGTATGTGTGTGTGTGTGTGTGTTTCTGTGTGTGTGTGTGCGTTTGTGTGTGTGTGTGCGCTTGTGCAGCGCCCTAGAGACCCTCTAGGTGTAGGGCGCTATATAAATATCTACCTAATGTAATGTAATGTGTGTGTGTGTTCTTCCCATTCGCTATGGGGTCGTATTTTTCTTCAAATTTCCGCGCGCCCGAGCGATGGTGCTTATGTGAAGTCACTATTGGAATTTGAATGGAGATTTTTAGAAGGCGTTGTTTTTTACTGCTCATTCTACTGCCGTTTTGATTTGTGTTAATTTTTTATGTAGTTATTTTTGTTTTCACTGAGAGCTTGACGACTAATTAACTGTTATTTTTAGCATTGTTTTGATTTGTTTTCAACTGTTGAATTTATCTGTCTTGCCGTTGTGTATGTACAGTGTAAATACATGGCGACTTACTAGCGAAATAGTAGCCTATTGAACTAGGCATATAAATGTTTTATATTTCATATATTCAAAAAGGTGTATCAAGTCTTAAATAACTGAGAATGAAAAGTAATAAACAGCGTTTCTCAATGGTGCTGAAGGAATCGCTGTTGTAAACAACTATTGGAATACTCCTTGAGAACCGCTGTTGGAAAACACCTTGTGAACCACTGTTTCGATTTTGTGTGGGTGTTTTTCTGAACTGCGAAAATCCTTGTTTGTTGCTGATGGTGGTCGATTAAACAAACGCTTCACAACATTACTATGAGCGTTTTTTCTAATAATTTCTTAAAATACAATCATGAAAGTATCGGCTAAATTTGTTGACAATTCCAACAGTATACTATAGTTGGGCTTTTTTCGTGTGATTTGTGCTAACGTGAACGTGAGATGAGCTAGTGTTCATGCGGGTGGATCTTTCTTGGGCTCGCCCATGGTTACAAGTTGTTGTTTATTCCGGCAACCGCTGAAACCTGTGCACAACCCTCAACGCACACTGCACGCTGCACATACGTGTGTGTATGTGTATGTGTGCTTGTGTGCTAGCTGAAACTGCGCCTATAGAGCCTTGTGTGTTTGTGCACCTGTCCTGTGTGTGTGTGTGTGTGTCTGAGAGAGGTTGCCGTTGAGGTATGGTTGAAATGACGACTCGATCGCCAGTTACACCGTCTCGGATTGTTTTAAGCCTAATTCTCGCCGTGCCGTTAATGGTAAACCATCGGAGCTCGGCTGACAATACGTTTAAAGTGATTGGAATGGCTCCTACTCAGGGACTCAACGATACAAACCTGCAGGAAACTGTTCCATTTATGATGGCTGTGAACACATACGCCACCAGATACGATGTCACCCTGATCACAGGTCTTGTAGATAGTGAGAAATCAACAGCATTATCGCAGTTCGACGCCACCCATGACGTTCACAAGTTGTGCAAATCAACCGCCATCATCTTGACCAGCAATACATTTGAAATCTTAGGTGAACCAGTACAGGATTTGTCCCGGAATTTCTGTGGAGTGAGTTTGCAACACGTTCCATCCGGACTTAATTTTTCTCTCGGCGGATCAAAAGGTCTACTGCAGACTAGAAATTCTTCTACGCAATTCATTGGGTTTTTCCCTGCTGAAAACCATGGGATATCTCATCCATTCACTGTTTTTCATCTAAGTGAAAAACAGCAAATGCAAGATACGTCAGGCCGATCGAATCACATATTTAAGTCAGTATTGTCCGGCCGAATGAAATCACTTTCAAGAGAGATTTCTGCCGTTGTTATCAAAATCGGTCAAACTGAGAGCAAGTACCACAAATCAAAAGTGATTGTTGTAAACCAAGCACGCCCCGAATATCGCGTAAAATCTTCACCATTCGTGAACCGTCATACCGCCCAAGGTCACCGATTGACGGTAGGACGAGTCGCGTGTTTGCCCGGCGTTCCAACAAGGGCTCTGACTATGCATGCTGCTTCAAGCAATTCTGCACCTCCTGGAAAAGTTGACGAAAACTTACCACAAACCTTCATTGATTATCGAGTCGGTTACTCACGCCCAGTTGCGTCCGTACCTCCTGATTATGCCGTGCCTGGAGACACCGCAGTGCCACCCATCCCCTCTTGTCGAAATGGGGGTGTTGCAAAGAGTTGTAGCTTCTCTGCTATCAGCACTTCTTCTGCTAAAAAGCCAGTGACCCACAGCACAGAGGATTCGCAGGGTATTTGGAGTAGAACACCCTTGCTCGGATCTCATGTTTATCCACCTTCAACACTCACACCTATATCGGCGCTTCCAGCTCATTTTGCTCCAGGTGGGCATGTTACCTTTCCTGCTAATGCTGCCGAATCTCACGCTGAAGATGAATACACATTGTATTCTCCAGCGTTGACAATTGATACAGATATCGCAGACCAGTCCCAAGCTGGCGCTGGAAGTGATCAAGTTGGTAGTGATTGGGTGATGGCACATACACCTCAGGATATACTTCAATCCACCGCTGCGGACGACACAACCGCTTACAAGCGTGCCTTGGAATATCCAGGACCAAACAGAGGTGTAAATTCGAGGGAAGTGGGGCCATTGGATACACTTCCATTTTCAACAATGGTATTTGATGATAATTTTCATTTTCTCAACCGCGATGATTCATCGGATGTGCATTCAAATCCGCCAGCTAAACGTCAACGTTCATCGCCAACATGGGCTGATGTACCACATGATTCTTCCGACATTCAGCAAGTGAATCCAGCCGACTACCCGATATATTTGCCATCCACCAGCAGCCGCAGTAGGGGTCACGACATTCTAACGGGCTTTCAAGCAGAGGGAGATTCAAGCTCAAGTTCATCCATACCGGCTCCAATGCATGCTCCAACGACTAGGCCGTCTGTGGCGCAGTCCTCTCATCCCAGTGGTCGTCAACACCATCCACCTACTCCACTGTCCAAGGTTCCTAATCATCACGATAGAGTTTGGCCTTATAATCCTCTCGAATAGCCTGTATGCGTGAAACTACAATTCTTTTCTTTTTTTTGAAATTCGGCTCCAAGTATTTGTGGATGCTGTTAATTGGTGGTGGGAATTTTTTTCATTCATGGCAGTGCTAAACCTTTGGTCGTTTGTATAGCGTAATATTTGCATTATGAGCTTTGACATGTTGTTTTTCTTCCGACAACCTTGGTGCCAATAAATTCCGTTATTCACATCTTTCTCTTATGAAAGCTAAAATGGTCGACGTATCAATAATTATTTTATGAAGTTCTATTTTATGAGTTTAGGAAGTTTTAAGAAGAAAAGATTTTATGAAGCGTCAAGTTTATTATCTCTGTAATTAAATGCAGCAATAAAATTTGGTATTATTATTGTTATTATTATTAATTACAGGCAAGTCCAGTAGCATGGGGGAAGAGTGCAAGCACTATTACCACCTTGCGGTGGCCTCATGTACTGGAGGCGCCCAAAAGATTCAGAGAGAGAGAGAGAGAGAGATAGACAGATACTTCGAAAAAAAGAGTTCTAGAAAGAGAGTTCGAATAAATAAATATCAATAAACAATTAATCCGATAACACTCCATAATGTCAATCCGCCCACAATCCTCAATAAATTCAATTCATTCACTTAATTATGGTCAGTTCTGAAATTGTCAATTCATTTTTCACATGAATCTCGTGAATATCACTTATTTCACACTTCTACCTAAAACATTTATTCATCAGTCGAGATCTAACTTATATTGATCAAGCTTGATCAAGCTTCTTGAAGTACTCAATTGGACTTTCAAGACCAGACATCAAATGACTTTGAACAAAGCTTCGTTCAAATAGATGTTTGACTCGATGCGCAGTAGCAGTCTTGAACCGTCAACGTCGGATTTGTCCGAGGTCGAACAAGAACTGTGCTTGTCACTGTCCTCCATGCACGCGCTCACATTCCAACACGCACGCCTTCAACAGGGGCGTAGATTTGTGTCGAGACTCGGGGGATGACAGCCATCATGCATTAGTGTTCAAAGTTGACTCAGTTGGTCAATTGCATGAGGCTCTCAAATATTTTATGTCAAATCAACGCACATACCTCAATGTAATGTATATTATATACAATTGCATACACACACATTTGTCGTGTATTGTTACTTCTTTG
>OU696589.1:6463182-6475682 GCA_916048095.2 Sacculina carcini
GACAAATCGGCTGGAGGTATGAATATGCAATTATACCCCCGAGAATTATGCTGAGTTCAGTTCACATTGGGTATATGTTTCTGTGTGAGCGCTATACAAATACATTGTTGTTGTTGTTGTTGTTGTTGTTGTATATGATTATCAAAACTAGCATAGCAAAAAATAACAATATACGAAAAATGTAAACAATTATGTACATATGAAAAATTATACTTGACGCAACATACTTTCATTGAGGTCTGTGTGATGCAATTGAATAAATAAAAAATGGTTGAGGGTCTCATGCAATTGACCAACTGAGTGAATTTTGAACACTAATTCATGATGACTGTCATCCCCCCGAGCCTCGACACAAATCTACACCTCTGCTTTTGACCTTATCTAACTTTTCTCTATTGTATTCTATATTTATGACATATTTCATGATATTAATTATATATCTTCTCTTGATTTCATACCACGTCGTGTTATGGGTTATTTTGGTTGCAATTTTCTTCCGTACCGTTGTGTTTGCTTGTGTTTGTGTGCTTGTTTTTCATGCTGTTGTGCCCAGAGCCGTTGCGAGGAATTATGGCCCCCCCCGAAGGCAACACTTGGGGCCCCCATTGTGAATATTGAATGCATTTATTAGATATAATCACATAATACGTGAAGCAAAGGGGCCCCTCAACATTCGGGCCCCACTGCCGGGGGGTACGGGGGGCGGTTGCTACGGCTCTGGTTGTGCCTGTCATTTCTTGTCATATTCTTGTGATACATAACTGGGTTCTATTGGGTTTTAAGCGCAGTATATGAAATATTCAATTGTAATGCATGAATGAAAAACCTGTCATGAATTTCACGTAATATATTGATTGATTTAATGTTTTCATTTTCGTGTTGCAGTGACGGAATTGCAGGGATCAACATTGCACGCCTGGCCGAGTATGTCCTGGCTCTGACGAGTGTTTGTCAAGAAGTTCGTCATTTCTTCGGAGTTGATCTTCTTGGTGAGATGTTTCATTTACTAATAGCAAGTTTTTCATCGATCTTAGTGATGGATAGCTGCTGCTGAACACACACGCAGTCTTAGTTCGAACACAGACAGCAATGGCGGATCCAGAGGGGACTGAAGCCCCCTAAAATATTTTCATCAACTCCTCATAACCAAGAGGTTCACTAAAATAGGTCAAGGAAAAGTATCATTTTGTATAGTTTGTTGATATAAGCATTATCGCAAAGCATATTCGCGCATAATGCGTTTGTAAATGTGTGTATATATCATTGGCTAGATTAAAGGTTAAAGGCCTCAAGTGACAGCTGCTACACGGGAAGAAGCCGAAGCTTATGAACACACACAGGTGTGCCCCGTGCAGCTCGCTGCCACCGCAGAACCGACCAGAACTCTCCACGCTATGGCGCCACAAGGACGTAAGACGTATTAGAGAGGGCCACCTCCCCAGAATGCATGGCACAACTCATGACTGATGTCTGGTACCATCATTTACTGCAGGGTGGACAGGGGCTGTGGGATTGTAGAATTCGCCCAATGAAATTCTGCTCCGCCGGGTTTCGAACCACGGACCTCCCGCTTGTGAGGCGGGTGTGCTAACAACTTGGAAAAATGTTCAGCCCCCCAAAATCATCCAGCCCCCCAAATTGCATTCTGAATCCGACACTGCTAGACAGAGAGAAGAGTGAGACAGATAGTTTCTGAAGAGTCAAATGTCTGGATAGTATATTTTGTATGACATATTTTTTCTTAATTGTTATTGAACATATTCTATATTTGTTGGTGTATGTGTGTGTCAGTGTGTGTGTGTGTGTGTGTGTGTGTGTGTGTGTGTGTGTGTGTGTGTGTCAGTGTGTGTGTGTCAGTGTGTCAGTGTATCAATGTGTGTCAGTGTGTCAATGTATGTGTCAGTATGTCAGTGTGTCAGTGTGTCAGTGTGTGTGTCAGTGTGTGTGTCAGTGTGTGTGTGTCAGTTTGTGTGTGTGTGTGTGTGTGTGTGTGTCAATGTGCCAGTGTGTGTCAGTGTGTCAGTGTGTGTGTTAGTGTGTCAGTGTATCAGTGTGTGTCAGTGTATGTGTCAGTGTGTGTGTCAGTGTGTGTGTCAGTGTGTGTGTCAGTGTGTGTGTCAGTGTGTCAGTGTATCAGTGTGTGTCAGTGTGTGTGTCAGTGTGTATGTCAGTGTGTGTGTGTGTGTGTGTGTGTGTGTGTGTGTGTGTGTGTGTCAGTGTGTCAGTGTGTGTGTCAGTGTGTAAGTGTGTGTGTCAGTGTGTCAGTGTGTGTGTCAGTGTTTGTGTGTCAGTGTGTCAGTGTGTGTGTCAGTGTGTCAGTGTATCAGTGTGTGTCAGTGTGTGTGTCAGTGTGTATGTCAGTGTGTGTGTGTGTGTGTCAGTGTGTCAGTGTGTCAGTGTGTGTGTCAGTGTGTCAGTGTGTGTGTCAGTGTGTCAGTGTGTGTGTCAGTGTGTCAGTGTGTCAGTGTGTGTGTCAGTGTGTGAGTGTGTCAGTGTGCGTCAGTGTGTGTGTGTGTGTGTGTGCGTGTGTGTGTGTGTCAGTGTGTCAGTGTGACAATGTGTCAGTGTGTGTCAGTGTGTGTCAGTGTGTGATTTGTCATTTTATGCTCCGTTCTTTCTTTCTGTTTTTCATTTTTACCACGTTTATTACCCATATTCACCATGTTTTCCACGTTCAAAATGCGTGGGGGCTGCATAATGCAGCTTCTTTCGCTTATAATAATGATGATAATAATTTCAGAGCGCTTGTTGGAGGAGCAGCATCGTGTGGGCGACTTTCAGCTGGCTTACATTGAGTTGGCCAGCTGCGTGGCCTCAGAGCAAGCTTATTCTTCGCGTCTCAAACACATCTACAATATAATCAAATCCTCCGCCTCGTCGCCACACACCAGTATTGGTGAGCGCCGAAATAAAAGCCCAAAACTCCGTGCTGGATTATGCTTGAAGCTTTTATTTTTTAAAAAAAGTCATATAAAAATAATATTTCGGTAGTTGAAATTCTTAGAAAAAGGGCTGCACAATTCGCATAACTTATTATTATAATTGCCGTGAATGATACGTTCATTCAAAGTTTATTCCACGTATAACATATATATGGTATTCATTCCACGTATTTCAAACGATAAGTAACAATAAGGTAACTCAACGTTAAGGTTATGATGTTAGAGCTGTACGTAATTTGTGCTCAAAAATACTTCTCGAGGAAAGAAGTAAAAATGTGCATTTATAGACTTTGCAAAATACAATCCAATCACGTTCAAAATTAGGAAACACTCGATTCAGAACATGAAAAACTACGCCCCCGGGTGGGCTTGAACCACCAACCTTTCGGTTAACAGCCGAACGCGCTAACCAATTGCGCCACGGAGGCCTTGAAGAAAGAGTTCTTAAACTTAGTCTTATACGCGTTTTTTCATAATCATTCTACTAAAATAAACTCGCTTATAATTAGAATTGGAAATTGTATGTCATAACATAAACATTTTTTTTCATAGAATGCCATCTTAAAGCCAAAAAACATAGAATGTAATTTTCAATGAAAAATGCTGCCCAAATATATAATTCTATAGGTTGCGCCTGGGATAAATAATTGTTAATTCTGTTAATAATTGTAATTACACAGATCACGGATTTCATATGTTATGATGCACTGTTATAAAACGATTATATGATGATGTTAAAATGAATTATATGATGCACTTTTATTAACGATTATAAAAAATATAAGTATGACATGAAATATGCTAATATTTTCTTTTGTTTGTGTTTTATGTCCAATTTGTGTTGCGTGCGGGTGTTCTACAGACACATTATCGATGTCATTCTTGGCTATGCATTGTGTTGATCGGCGGTCGTCGGCACACCAGCTTGGTGCAATATTGCGTCAGCGAGCCGAGACTCTCTTGGCCAACAAACAGTCAACCAGTGATGGAGGATTTCGTAACCTGCACGCCACCATTCTAGCCACGCAGGCAAACACACACAAACAAACACACACACACAAACACTCACACACACACACACACACACTCACACACTCACACACTCACTCACACACAAACACACACACTCAAACACACTCGCACACACACATACACACATACACACACACATGGACATAACACTATGATGTACACATCCCCACAAACACAAAATAATTGTGCACATTTTTTTATTTTACGCAAAATCGAGGTCATTATACATTAAAGATTTTGCATGTGTATGTGTATACTTGTACATTTTGTATGTGTGTATGTGTTTACTTGTGTGTGTGTGTGCTTGTGTGTGTGTGTGTGTGTGTGTGTGTATGTCAGGCTTTGAGAGCCACTGGAGCCCGTGCTAACACCTGGAATGAGTCGGCTGCTATGCAATATATCATGAAGCGATTACCTGGCGATCTCAGCGCCCTCTCTGCGGACGACAGGGAAATTAGCATGTTTGACCTCACCCAGGCGCTTCCCGTGCTAGTCGGCCGCTCATTGGCTGACGTAGCTGTGACGTCATGCCATCACGTGACCCCTCGCCAAGAACAAGGTGGGTGGAGTGGCCAAAATAGATAAATTAAATATAATGACAATTATAAATAAATGTATACTTATTTATTAAAGTAAAATAGTATTTATCAATTAATAATTGATAATAAAGCACAAATTTAATAATATTGAAGGAAATATATTAAAATAAGTCAGGAACGGTTACAAAATTATCGTTCTAAATGAAAGGAGAGATTTATTGAGTCCAGTTCAATGTTGAATCCTGCAGAGATTGAAGAGTCCACGAGCGAGGAATATTTCTTGGACGTCGACGACAGTTCAGAAACGTCTCTGGCTCCTTCAATCACTGTTACTCTATGGCTGTGGCTTGGCAACAATGTCAACAAAAGCCTCAGCCAGCAGCTAATTGTACCGGCCAACACCAGCGTCTTCCAATGTCTCCTAATAGCCGCCGAGCGAGACGACAATTTCGAGTCAGAAACGTCAAACTTGCGTCATCCACGTATAAATATTATATTCTCACCGTCACATATAAATATACAAGATAATAATATACATTATATTATATATTTATTTATATACTATTATACTTATATATATATAATGCTATAAATGTGTTGTATTGACATACAAATATATATTCGTCGTCCTATTACACAGCCTTCCTCCTAACTCACTATGGATAACTGGATCGGCTTCTATACAACCCTAACTATGTTGCTCTAACCTTGAGGTTTTTTACAGACGCTGGCCTCATAAATCAGTTAGTATTATTCCGAAAAGGTGAATCTTCTCTGCGAATAGTCTACAATGACAATACATCACCCTTTCTCCGATTTTTTACCATAAAAAATATATAAAAAACCATTAAGAAAACCAATGAAACCGTTATTTTATGTGTCTGTTTCTTTCTGCACTATGATGTCATTTTTTTATCTTAATCTCAACTAATAACTACTCATGCTGATCCGTTTGTCCACACGGTTGTCGAAAATCTCCACACACACAAACGTACACACACACACACACATACACTAACACATATATACATAAACACACACACACACATATATACATGCACATACGCATTCCTCAACTAATCGCCCTAGATATTCCATCTAACTTGGGTTATTTTCTACAACTCTAGGTTAAGGCAACATGCACCTAAGGTGCTGCATTTGAGATCTGAGATCTACCATCTATAACAACAGCTATTATACTCAAATATTTCAGTACTTGATATTTTATTATTTGTATATTATTTTTATCATTAGTCTCTTTCCATTGAATATAAATAACCTATTTTATTGTTTTTCGAAAAAAATTGAAACTCGTCATGAAATGTAGAAACTCTTAGAATTTCAGAAAATTCAAATTGGAGCTTGCATGTCACCCTGTACTCCCAGAATTATCTACGCGTTCAAATTGACTGAACCAAATGCGTATGTGCATGTATGTGTGTGTATGTTTGTGTGTGTATATGTATGTAATCACATATTTCACACATCGCAAGCTACATTGCACTATGTCTAGAATTGGCAAGGCAAAAATTTGACTAAATCCTTTCAAGATACCTCCTGCAATTCCATCAGGACCCACTGATTTCCAGCTATCCAGTTTTCCCAGTCTATTTATAATATCTTCAAGTCCAACACTTATATTTGTTATCCCATCCTCACTTTTCGTAGGTTCATTGCTAAAAGAATGTGTGTGTGTTTGTGTTTGTATGTGTTTGTGTGTGGGCAGATTTTCGACGACCGTATGGCCGAACGGACATTACGTGTACAAAATAGGCGCGTGGGGAGAACACAAGGTGGGCTATCATTTCTGGCTCATGTACCTCCTCAACTCGCCACCAGATGTCGCTAGCAAGCCTGACATCTCACACATCAGCCCCACTGGTGAGCAATGAGCATGTGGCTCAATAACACACGCTCACAATTATTATCGCATACATTTGTGTCCAGGTTCAGCAAGAAATAACGGTTGTCAGACCAAGTATTGCTGCAGTTTGTTGGACTGCGTGGTGTAGTGGTAGCACACCTGCCTCACAAGCGGGAGGTCCGTGGTTGATAACCCGACGGAGAAGAATTAATTTGGGCGAATTCTATAATCCAACAGCCCCTGTCCACCCAGCAGTAATTGATGGTACCAGATATCAGTCATGTGTTGTGTCATGCATCCTGAGGAGGTAACCCTCTCTAATACGTCTTCCGTCCTTGTGGCGTCATAGCGTGGAGAGGGTCGGTTCTGCGGTGGCAGCGAGCTGCACGGGACACACCTGTGTGTGTTCATAAGCTTCGACTTCTTCCCGTGTAGCAGCTGTCACTTGAGACCTTTAACCTTTAACTAAGTGGCAGTGGTTTACAACCATATACAACGTAAGACATATACATGTTAAAAAATTCAAATTTCTTGGCCAAATTTCGCAACTTCTCCGTTTGACTTACACCCATGTTATACGTTAAAATGTTGACTTACACACACACACACAAAAACACACACAAACACATACACACACACACACACACACACATCGTGTATGGTTTAGTGACACGACGCCTTGGTGTTGAACAGGAATCGACGCCACAATGCCCACCAACGACCAGCATGTTCTGTTCTGGTTCAAGAAAATATAACCTGATATGAGCAGGAGCCTTTGACGCCAGTTCACGAGTTTTTTCTGTCTAATTTTGAAGAGAAAAACTGAATTTTCAGTCTCGTCGTATTTTCGTTCTTATATTCACAGTCGTCCAAATAATAAAATGAATACATGAACACAACCAAACTGAATGAAACTCAGAAGACATCGACACAGATGAAATTGTTTAGTGCTCAAACCCAGCTAGTGGTAGTTCAAACTAATGTGTGAGTGAGTGAGTGTGTGAGTGAGAGTCGAGATAATACAAGAACAATGCAACATGGCGCTGATAAAACATGACGAGTTATCATCAAGCCCCGATTAAAACAACCCCGTCAATACAGACAAACACACACACGCATAGACACAAACACACACATACACAGATATACACACATACATATATACATATATACATACGCAGATATACACATCCAGTGAGATGATGGGCAGAAAGAGCTGAGTCAGCCACGAGCGTTGCGCGCGCCTGGCGGGTGTTGATAGTTGATTGGAGCCACGCGATTTCTCAACATTGGCTGCGGCGGCTGACTCGTCAGCGCCGAATTAACAAACATCCGCGAGAATTGAGAAGGCTGTTGTGGTTGTGGTTGCGGCCGCGGCATCAAGCCTGGAGCAGAAGCGATCGACATTCTCGGCCGTAGCTGCGGCGGACCAGCCTGGCGCGTCGGAAGAAGCGCACGCCGCGGTCCGGCGGCACGTCGTCGTCGACAAGGACAATCAGCAGAACGGTGGCCTCGTGCGCCACATTGCCAGCAGCCTGAACGACGCGTGGGCGCCGGCGTGTCCAATCGCAATCGCCGCTCGTCGAGAAGCCACTGGACGGGCGACTGTGCGGCCGTCGACGGCAGGACAGGATGACAATGCAGCCGTCGCCAGTGAAGCAGACAGCGGCGAAGAAAGTGCGCCACTGTCACAAACAACACCGGAACAGCGGCCATTGAGAGAGAGTACAAACTGGTCGTTTACAAAATGTATAGCCGAAATTAATCCACTGAATTTAATCCACTGAATTTAGCCGAAATTAATCCACCAAATGAGCACAAACTGGCAAAACATTGACTTGCCAACGCTAGAAGAAAGAAACACGAAACACACCTGTGTGTGTGTTCAAAAGCTTCGACTTCTTGCCGTGTAGCAGCTGTCACTTGAGACCTTTGACCTATTTAAACTTTGACTAGCGCAAACAACCCAACACGACAGCACACGAGACCACTCACTCTTGCGACCAATGCAGCTAGTCAAGTTGTGCGACAACAGAAACGGATCCTCCATCGCCCAGCAGCTGGACGTCCACAGTTTGCGCGCCTTGGACAGAGGGCGCCACTGGCGAATACACACCACCTGCCTGGCGAAATCGAACGTTTCCGTGTAGAAGCGCAACAGACCGGCCCAGAGTTCACCCACACTGTCACGATTGGCGTACATCTGGGGCCACACAGCCGCCAGATTGCTGCGTTCTGCGTCGTTGTCGCACTGCAAGAACGTCACGTCACAATCGTCGACCATGCGACGAGGAGTGACGCAGGCAGTGATCTGTTGCAACACGGGCAACACGGGCGGCTGGCAATGTTGCAGAAAATAGATGACCATCACAATGCAGGCGTACGATGAAATTCCGCCCAGCGAGCGTCCACAAGCATCGGCATTCTTCACCAAGCACTTCAACATGCAGCCGAGCAGCTGCACACACACACACACACACACACACACTCACACACACAAACGTCCACTTTTAGTTGGTATTTCAAATGGTGGACCTAAAACATAAAAGACAAAGAGCTCGCGCTTAAAAACACACTGCGACCGCGAAATATAGGGAGACAATCATTCAAACGCAGCCTTAGCTTAGCCACGGAGTGCACGGGCATTTTGTTTGCACTTAGCCAAAATGGCACAAGTTTGTGGCAGTTTAGAAACCGGTTTATAAGAGTTTATATGCTAATTTGTGTGCCAGTTTATAAGAGTATATTAGAGTTTGTGTGCCAGTTCTTGTGAAAGTTTATGAGAGTTCAAACACCAGTTTATAAGAGTTTATGAGACTTTGTGTGTCAGTTTATAAGAGATTGTGTGTCAGTTTATAAGAGATTGTGTGTGAGTTTATAAGAGTTTGTGTGTCAGTTTATAAGAGATTGTGTGTGAGTTTATAAGAGATTGTGTGTCAGTTTATAAGAGTTTGTGTGTCAGTTTATGAGAGTTTGTGTGTCAGTTTATAAGAGTTTATGTCAGTTTATAAGAGATTGTGTGTCAGTTTATAAGAGTTTGTGTGTCAGTTTATGAGAGTTTGTGTGTCAGTTTATAAGAGTTTGTGTCAGTTTATAAGAGATTGTGTGTGAGTTTATAAGAGATTGTGTGTCAGTTTATAAGAGTTTGTGTGTCAGTTTATGAGAGTTTGTGTGTCAGTTTATAAGAGTTTGTGTCAGTTTATAAGAGATTGTGTGTGACTTTATGAGAGTTTGTGTGTCAGTTTATAAGAGATTGTGTGTGAGTTTATAAGAGATTGTGTGTCAGTTTATAAGAGTTTGTGTGTCAGTTTATGAGAGTTTGTGTGTCAGTTTATAAGAGTTTGTGTCAGTTTATAAGAGATTTTGTGTGAGTTTATAAGAGATTGTGTGTCAGTTTATAAGAGATTGTGTGTCAGTTTATAAGAGATTGTATGTGAGTTTATAAGAGATTGTGTGTGAGTTTATAAGAGATTGTGTGTCAGTTTATAAGAGTTTGTGTGTGAGTTTATAAGAGATTGTGTGTGAGTTTATAAGAGTTTGTGTGTCAGTTTATAAGAGTTTGTGTCAGTTTATAAGAGATCGCATGCCAATTTATAAGAGTTTATGAGAGTGTGTGCCAGTTCTTGTTCAGTTCAGTTCTTGTGAGATTTTATGAGAGTTCAAGCACCAGTTTATAAGAGTTTATGTGCCAATTTATAAGAGAGTATACGCTCGGTTTTAAGAGTTTGTGTGCCAGTTTATAAGATATTATACGCCCGCTTTTGAGAGTTTGTGTGCCAGTTTTTGCGTTGCCCCCCCCAATTTCTTACGCGCACACGTCGATCGATGGTGGCGTAGCTTCTTAGCAGCGCCGTGTTGTGCAGGGCCAGCATGTTGTGTACGCTGATATCACCGCTGAGACGCGACGGCGCATGTTCAAATTTGACGATGGGCACCCGCGCCGAGGCAATGGTCAGCACAGATGTCATCTCCGACATGCGATACAAACACGCGCCCAGCCGCTGAATTACGCTCTTGTGATTCACCTGCATGACGCGTACATCGACCGACACACACACACACACACACATACACACCTATACACACAGTAAAGAGAAGAGGAGAGACAAGAGAACACACAAGACAAGAGACAAGAGAAGAGACAAAGGAGACAAGAGAAGAGACAAGAGAAGAGACAAAATAAGAGACAAGAGAAGAGACAAGAGAAGAGACAAGAGAAGAGACAAGATAAGAGACCAGATAAGAAACAGGAGAGACAAGAGAAGAGACAAGAGAAGAGACAAGAGAAGAAACAGGAGAAGAGACAAGAGAAGAGACAAGAGAAGAGACAGGAGAAGAGACAAGAGAAGAGACCAGATAAGAAACAGGAGAGACAAGAGAAGAGACCAGATAAGAAACAGGAGAGACAAGAGAAGAGACAATAGAAGAGACAAGAAAAGAGACAAGAGAAGAGACAAGATAAGAAGCAAGAGAAGAAACAAGAGAAGAGACAAGAGAAGAGACAAGATAAGAGACAAGAGAAGAGACAAGATAAGAGACCAGATAAGAAACAGGAGAGACAAGAGAAGAGACAAGAGAAGAGACAGGAGAAGAGACAGGAGAAGAAACAGAAGAGACAATAGAAGAGACAGGAAAGACAAGAGAAGAGACAAGATAAGAAGCAAGAGAAGAGACAAGAAAAGATACAAGAGAAGAGAGAGACAAGAGACAAGAGAAGAGACAGGAGAAGAGACGGGAGAAGAGAAAGGAGAAGAGACAAGAGAAGAGACAAGAGAAGAGACGGGAGAAGAGACATGAGAAGAGACAAGAGAAGAGACCAGAGAAGAGACAAGAGAAGAGACGGGAGAATAAGAGACGGGAGAATAAGGAGCTCACTTGTGATGAATCAGCCAGCAACATGCAGATGTCCAGGTCGGATTCGACAGTGCCGAACCCGTTGCGTGACGAGCCAAACAGTTTCAGCGAGGCGCCGGCGAACTGTCGACGTATAAACTGCTCAATATGCGTGACCAAGCGATCCCGCGCCACCGACACTGCCTCGGGCAATACGGTCGACTCTGCACCGTCAAACACACAAACACACACACACACGCAGAGACAGGTGCAAAGTATTATTTTGGAGAGACAACAATAGACTAACGATAGTGCAATATATTGTGAAGCGACGCTGTGAACCACAAGAGGAGAATCACACACAAAAAAGAGACATTTCTTCTCGATTTGGCCTCTGATGTTACGAGCCTCTAACTCCTCTATGACTATGAGCCGAGCCTTGGTTGCTGCCCAAGGAGAGCCAGACAGACACTCGGCTATGAGATACTGTGCACTCACCGAACACACGGTGGCAAATATGATCAAGCAGACGGCAGTGTTGTTCGCTGAGCGGCGGCAAAGGCTCAGGCTTTAGCAGGCTCAGGCTTGGACATTCAGACAGCCGATGTCCACGCTTCTGACACTCACCACAGAAAATCACCTGCCACACACACACACGCGCGCGCGCACACACAACAATAAACAAACATTAACACACACACACACACACACAACAATAAACAAACATTAACACACACACACACACACACACACAACAATAAACAAACATTAACACACACACACACACACACACACAACCAACAATAAACAAACATTAACACACACACACACAACCAACAATAAACAAACATTAACACACACACACACACACAACAATAAACAAACATTAACACACACACAACAATAAACAAACATTAACACACACACACACACACACAACAATAAACAAACATTAACACACACACACACACACAACCAACAATAAACAAACATTAACACACACACACACACACAACCAACAATAAACAAACATTAACACACACACACACAACCAACAATAAACAAACATTAACACACACACACACACACAACCAACAATAAACAAACATTAACACACACACACACACACACACACAACAATAAACAAACATTAACACACACACACACACACACATAACAAACATTAACACACACACACACACAACAATAAACAAACATTAACACACACACACGTGCGCACACAAATATAAACTGACACACACACACACACGCAAATATAAACTGACACAC
>OU696589.1:6478182-6480682 GCA_916048095.2 Sacculina carcini
CACACACGATCACTCAGACAAACACTCACACACAAACAATTAACTAGTAAGAACACACAAATACACACACGTATACACACACACACACACGTATATAGGTACACATATATACACACACACACAGACAAACACTCACACACACACACTCACTCAAACAAACACTCAGAAATACACATACACACACACACAATCTCAGTGAACAACACACATAATGATATTGCACATTATTTGTCATGCCTGTATCTTGTTCAATTTTACCTCCTATATTGCTCCTCAAAGCGTAACTTTATGATTGTCACATCAATACAGACAATACTATCACTACCACTGCTACTACACACAAACAAGCTCAGTGAAGAAAACACTCACACGCACACACCCACACACACACACTCACACACACACCCACACACAGTTTATGGATGTCTTACGGGAAAGGATAAAATGGAAAATCAGAAGTTGTTTCAATTCTCAAAATCTTATAGGAATCACAGTTTTGGCCTACAAAAACTAAGAATTAAAAAAGACATCCAAAAATATAGTTTCCCAAATAGAGTAGTAGATAGATGGAATAGGTTGCCAAGCGACGTAGTACACCAACCAACGACACAACTGTTTAATAAGACATATGAAAGCTGGAAGGCGGCAGTCACGAGCCTCTGACTCATTACTGCGAGGACAACTAGTAAGAACAACTAATAAGAACACACTCAGTGGTACTAACTCAAATACTGGCGACATTTCTGCCATTGATGATCCTCATCCTCATCACCACTGGGATCAGCATCTTCAACATCTTCATTATCCTCCTGCTGTTGGTGATGTTGTTCCTCTTCTCGGGCGTGATCTCCGCTGGCCACGGCGGATTCTTCCACAGAGCCTTCGTGATGATGTTGATCGGCTGGTGATCTGGACGCGGTCATCTGGTGAAGACAAGGCAACACAGGCGGACTGGTGTGCTGCAGGAAATACACTGTCATTACGGACAGAGTTGGTGCAGTGAGTAGTCCGTCATCACAGCTGCCGACAATGCCACAAACCTGACACACAAACACACACACAGAGAGAGAGAGAGAGAGAGACACACACACACAGACAGAGAGAGAGAGAGAGAAAGAGAGACACACACATACAGACAGAGAGAGAGAGAGAGAAAGAAAGAGACACGCACAGACACACACAGAGAGACACACAGAGACACACACACAGAAACAGACACACACACACACACAAACAGAGAGAGAGAGACACACACAAACACACAGAGACACACACACACACACACAGACACACACACACACGCACACACACACACACACAGAGACACAAACAGAGAGAGAGAGACAAACACACACAAGCACACAGAGACACACACACACACAGAGATTGAAACAAAAATCCAAAAACAACATGTGTATGTAGGTGTGTGTGTGTGTGTGTGTGTCAGTGTGCCAATGTGTCGGTATGTCAATCTGTAAGTGTGTTAGTATGTCAGTGTGTCAATGTGTCAATATGTCATGATAAAATAATAAAAAATATGCATAACGATAATTCACATCTATTTTGAGCACATTTTTTTCAATATCAAACCCATTCATGTGTTCTACTCATACACTTCTTATGTGTTTGTGCGTGCGTGCGTGTGTGTGTATGTGTGTGTAAGTAAGTAAGTAAGTTGGCCTTTATTGCGCTCCACAAAGGATTTTCAGCACAATAAGCTACTCTACAAGAAAAAATAATAGATCAATAAAATAAAGTAAAAAAAAATTGAACAAAACGGCAGATACAGTGACAGATTCAGGTCAGCCTAGTTATGTGTGAAAGAACTGTGTGTATGTGTGTGTGTGTGTGTGTGTGTGAGAGAGAGGTACGTTGGCGAGTTGTTGCAGAGCCGTGACGAGCAGAGGCACACGTTGATCAATGATTGCATATTGCAGAAGCAGCTGGGACAGAGCCACATTCCAGTCGGTATACACAGTGAAGCAGAATTTAAGACGTGACGCGACGTGACAACAACGTAACGTTGGCAAATCACCGGTGTCCAAAACCGAAACCACATCACTATCACACCAACACACACGCACACACATATTACACAGTATTTGATGTATTTCATTTGCCACAAATTATGTTATATAAGTTAATGTATATAACTCTATATGCGAGTTAAGAAGTGTTGAATTAGTAATGAAAATTTGTTACTCGTTATGCCTTATTGTAATACGTGCGTGTCCAAATAGAAATATGTGTTTGTATGTTTGGCGAATTCATGTGTGTCCGCAGGTGATTGTATTTGAAAGTTTGCTCTAGCTCCGTGTGTTTGTATGTGATGTGTATATGTTTCTAGTAATTTCTTGTGTTTGCATTACCACAACTGTTTATATTTTATGTATAGTTAAGTCTGTCAAAGAGTGTTACACTCGATAGACTGAGCCTATCGAAATTGTGTAATCTCAATGTTGTTATGTACATGTATATGTTGGCAACAAACGAACTGAAA
>OU696589.1:6485682-6570682 GCA_916048095.2 Sacculina carcini
GAGAAAGCTGTTGTCGTCGCTGTCGTGCGGCCTCACGCGCACCAGTCGCCACTGCTGCGCCACCTGCATCGACCGAGCTGCCTTCTCAGCGACCGCCGCGGCGCCAGAGGTCGATTTCGTCATGTATTTTTGTCTGACGTCCCCACTTTCAGCTGGGCCTCGACGGCTGGGCGGCGGGGTAGGATCGCGCACGTTCTGGACACACTGTAGCGTGTCATCTGCCGTAGAATTGACAGGCAGGCGGCGGCTGCCAGCCGAGCTCCCAGTTGTTTCATTGTCTGTGTGTGCAGTGACAGGTGTCACGGTGTGTGTCGTGTCCTCGTGCGGTGGCTCGATGTCAGCTGGCATCTGATCCTCCACAGAATCAGCAACAGGCGCCACCTGTCACAACACAAAAAGCGATTAATCAACGGCATTCGACAATATAAAATACAACACAAAAACATCGTCCAATCTTGTTATAGGCAAATAGAAAGGGTATAATTTCCAATTTCCAGTTGATATTATACGCCGGATGATGTTTAATGTTGTGTTCAATGAAATAATCACAAGGTATAGTCATATGTGTAATATAATATTGAAATATCATTAACTGTTTTGCATTTGAATCTGTTTAGCCACTGAATGTCTCACGACCAAAACGTTTGACTGCAGTGGATATCATTTGCGTTTTTTTCTCATACGTCATATATGTCTAAAAACTGAAATATCACCTATACACGTTGACATATCTATCTGTACACATTTCATAGACGCTTCATAGATACACAGATCGCATCATTTGCACACATGCTGGCGCGTGTGGTCGTGTGAGCAGAACATCGCAGTGACACAAGCGTCAGTACAATACATCCAGGCGCACACTTACACAATGCTTGTCCGAGTCAGGAGACGGTGCGGCCGTTGGTTCAACCTCAGCCGGTCTAATGGTCGCTAGTATCTTGAGCAGAGCCTGCCGATCTTCAGGCGCGATATCTGCCGTCTTCGTCGCGGCTTCCGACTCAGCCTCCTCCACGTGTAAGTTCAGCGCTTCAAGCTTCTGTGTGACGTCACCCGCGGCCGTGGAGTCGCCTGATTTTGCTGCAAGTGAAGCTCGTTTCGGCCGCGACTTCTTGGAGCGGTGTTTCCGCGAGGCAGTGGTGTGCGGTGACGCCGCCGCCGCCGCTGCGTTCTCAACGCTGCCAGCACGGATGGGAGCACTCGAGTCGCCGCTCGCTGCATTTGGGCCTTTATTAGCACTGCACTGCGGAGCAGTTACCCGAGCTTCAACTGACGGCGCAGCTGCAGCAGCTGATTGGCGCGCGTCTGCTGTCGAGACGGACTCACTAGGCAGTCCGGAAAAGGCCGGCAAGCGACTGGCCGGACAACTATTGCTAACGCCGGATGTCGAGTTCACTCCATCATCCACGGCGTTCGCACCAGCTGCAGCTTTTTTCCGGCGTTTCCTCGGTGTTCTCTTCTTCTTATTCGCTGTGGGGCCTGGATTCACCTGGCCGCTAACCGAGACATTGTTGTCGGCCGCAGAACGATTTTCTGCCACCAAATCACCGCTGACTATCGCGACGTCGCCCATTGCGATGGCTCTGGTGGAACCGGATTAATTTGTATGATGAATTAGATCACACCGGCGGAAGAATGCACCGAGTATCAGAGCAGAGGAAAACACTAAAAACCGCCGTGAAATCGCGCACAGATACCTAAGCATCTAGTCTAAAACAGCATCAATGACAGTTCGCATTCACGTCCATATTATTTGAACCAGCATGTCAAGCAATCCTGTAAACACAGAGCAATCTAAAAGCAAGCAAGTGAACGCAAGTGAAGCAAGTCTTGGATATTGAACATATGCAACACATCGATCGCAAAACTCTACTCTAAACAATGAAAATGACAACTTCAGTGAATGAGAAACGTAGAACTACATGTATAATTGCAATCAAACCTGATAAAACACTAAAATAGGCTACTCATGTGCCCATTTTGCGGCACAAACGGTTGTCCTGCGTATTGAATGCCAACGTTAACTAATCAACAAGTGCCACCAGATTTTTGAAAGAATGCAAGAGAAATTTCAAATCTATCCAAAAGTTATCCAATTCTTAACTTAGTATTTGTTTCCACCTGCCAAATATCAATACATAATCTGTCGCATTTATGAGTTATTCTGTTGACAAAATTGATAATAAATCATAACCATATTCACTGATCTTGATGTGAAAATTGGAATATTGTGTATAAACGTCAATGCTTGATGGGATCGCTTTCAATGGCGACGGAAAACTGACACCAGTGCCACACAAGCCCAAACATATTAGCGCCAAGCCATGACACTCCTACACTATCACACTTTTTCCTGAGACACCACAACCACAAATTTTTCGAAAGATACCACTGTTTCAACATCACCAGAAAATAGGCCTTAAACATACGTTATATATTATTATATGGACATATTCAGTCAAGCGCAGTTGAATGGGCAACATATCGTGATTTGAAATTGCGTTGCAATTCAACGATGCATGATGGCACGAAGTTGTGTTTTCCCACACAGGCGCCGGGTTAAGCCGCAAGCGCATTGACTCATGTGCATTGTATTGCATCATGCATATGTGCACACACACACACACACACACACAGAGAGAGAGAGAGGACAGACAGACCAATAAAGAGTAGTGATTTGCAGCAACGTGCAGCATGTGGCTGATGTTTTCGTTGTGCTGTTTTTGTCGCCAAAAAGACGCCAGCCTTCGTGTGTTTGTCTAATAGAATTTCATCCGATTGGCAGCACACCAGACATCGAGACCACGAGCAGATTCAAGCGGTGTTACGGCGTTGACGAACTGAGAGAACACCATTCTGGGGCCTCCAAAAACACTGGAAAACTCTTTAGTCAAACCAAGCAAGATTCAATGGAATACAGTGGCGGCGCCAGGATTTTTCCGATGGGGGGGGGGGGGCTGAGGAAAAAGTTGAGGGGCTTGGCGAAACATGAAGAGCTACACTCGAACGCTGACTACATAATATTATAATAAGACACTGGGGCACACTGATTCAGTCCTTGAACTAGAACCATAATTACAGGACTTCATTTACAGTGGTAAGAAATTTTAATGTCCATGATTATGATTTTTGGAGGGGGACTTGACATATTTGGGGGGCTCCAGCCCCCCCCCCCCCCTTAACTCACCTTTCTCAACTTTGTACTACGCATGCTAGTGAATATGCCATTATTACATCTTGGATTAGAGAGAACCAATTACAGCGCGTTGAATTATGAAGAAACATGACTTTGGAAATGGCAAAAAGACCAGACCAATGACGACGAAAACCATTGCTTGCTTCAAGCGGATATTTTGGGCTTCAAAGCCATCACCCAAACCTCACTCACTGTTTACTCACAAGACTACATTACCTGTATTCAAATGTCTTCATATCATTAGCGACAGAACATTCAACACGTGACAAACACACTCAAACACTCCTACATAGCCATAAACCGTGACTTTCTACTTATGAGGTACGGATATAACACACTAAAAAAAAACACACACACACATGCTACCTAGACTTAATGTCTTAATGGCTTTCCCACACTCAGAAAAAAGCTCTACAAGTAAACCCTCGAAAATACACGCTCATACATTATACTCGTACATAAACGCACCAACAAGTTACATCGATATTGAAGCGGCCACTTTAAAAAAACCGCACAGTTTCCACATGCACTTTGAAAATATCAAAATGAAAACTCAGACCACCAGCTAATACATTAATGCACTGAATTCCCGATCACAAAAACCCAATCAAAAGTAAAAAAAACAAAACAAACAAAGAGGTAAGATACCAACAATGCGAACGATAAAAAACACACACAAGCTACAAGACAAGAACCAAAATAAAGCAGATAGACAGGAACAAAAAACAACAAAAAAACGCCAGAAAATGAGAACAGAAAACCTCCGAACGCACTTCTTTTCACACACACGCACACACACACACACACACTAAAATACAGCATTTATCATGTGATATCAACGATCAGATACAGAGCTAGATATGCCGAATTTTCAAGCGAGTACCCGCAAGTGCAAATTGCCAGCAAAACCCACACATACACAAATACAGCAAAATAAAGCACATAATAGAATCACATAAATATTCGGCTAAATTCTTGGCTAGATTTTCAGCCATCACTCATCGTATTTGCTTCAATAATAAATCACTCACGAATACGACACACTGACACAATGACATATTGTGCCCGTACACACACACACAGAACAAGCTTATAATTAGGTAGTTTGGAAGCCACTGGCTGACAGGCGCAATTTGACCTGCACCCAGAATCAATGTGAATTCAAAGCCGCAAAACAATACAGCATGATCGCTGACACACACACACACACACACACACAATGGGCAAGTGTCAGTGCGGTGACACTCATCGCCTCGAGGCCTCATATTGTTCGACCACGTGCTGCAGTGTGGGGCCGCGGTACTCGAACGAGTCGGACACAAAGCCGGCATCCCTCACGCGCACCAGCCAGCTGTCCTGCGCGTCTACGCGCTCGTCCGTCTCGGAGGCGACCACATCGGGGGCCAGCTGCTTATAGCAGTGGAAGCAGCGCCGTTCGTCGTCGTACGGCGGAGCCAAAATGTCGAGAAATGCGGCAGGACGGCCGTCGGCGGCCGCCACTCGGTGAATGTTGTTCTGGCGCGGCGTCAACACGCACGCCGCGCCAGAATTGTCGAGCACGCGCATCTCGCCGGCCTTGGTGCGATAGAGTCGGCCCAGACGACTGGCCCGCACGTCCCAGGCGCGCGAGTCGGCACAATCGACGCGCGTGAACGACTGCACGCTCACACGACCACACAGCACCTTCAGCAGGCCGTACATGTGCGGGTGATCGTGCAGCGGCATGACAAAACCGGTGTACAAAATGAATATGCCCACGCTGAGAGTATCGTGTTCTAGCAGTCTGATATAGGACATGTGTGGCGCGGGATGACGTTCAGTCGCATGTCGGGCGCCACTCAGCCAGGCCGGATCAAAACCAACCTCGTCGCCAGTCAGCTGATTGACCAGTCGAGTCAGCTGATTGAAGCGCTCGTTGAAGGCAGCAGTGGAGCAGTCTACGGCGCCGCCTCCGTTGATGCGCGGCTGAGCATCGGTCAGCACCGAGAATGTCTCCAGGGCCAGCCGCACAATGCGCTGAATAAGACGAGGAGGAGGAGAGCGGGCAGACATGTTCGCCACTGCTCTCTCCCTCTCTCTCTCTTACTCTACTGCTTATGTCGCCCGTTTAGTAATGCTGCAACTAAACCGGAGCTTAGAGACAGATACAGCTGCGAGGACGGTCGCCACTAAATATCACTGCCTGGATGTGCCGTGATTTCTGTACAGAAACCACAGAAACATGGATGGGTGCGCAGGAATCGATCATACAGACAGAAAAATTATGTGAAATTGCACTATTCAGACACACACAAAAAACAATGCAATATTGTGGATGATAAAAGCACCCACCCAAAAACACGACTATAAACAGCACACAGCAAAATGCACACTCATATCCTTGATGATTTCAGCTACTTCCTAACATTTATATCGATAGAAAAACAAATTACGCCTTACTACGACAAATTGTCGACTTACCAAGCGCGAACACCTCTGAGGAATTACCACAATGTGAGAGTCGATAATAAGCCGTGGAATAATTACGTCAAACTTGAACCAAAGCTACCATCAGCCAGAGAACAAACACAAAACAACCATAGAGCGAGAAGCACGTTCGCCGACTGACTTCTTGAATTCTCATAGAATTGCATAGGCCGAATTTAACTGAAATATTTCAAGCAAAATAGCAGCATAATTTCAGTGTAAGCACACTTTTGATATATATTTCAAAAATATAATACATTTAGATTTTACCGTGCATTTTTTCAAAATGTAAATAATTAGTGAAAATATGCTTGATTGTCAACTCAAGTGAGACAAATGAGACAAATGTATCGATTTCGTGTTTGCGCACGATCTGATAGGACAGATATTTATTTAAGTATTTTTGGAGATTTTTAGCGGCAGAATGCGATTGGGAATACTTGGCAAATGTGTGATCGGTAGTTCTGTTGTTATGGGTGGTTATGGGTTCTATTCTTTTAAACTACGCAAAAAGGGGCCAGTGCCCGCCACAGGGCCTGAATACGTTCTGTCGCAAATTCCCGACGTTAAGCCTAGTCATTCATTGAAGTTCAGTGACGATCAGGGAAAACTCATGATCACTCTGTTTCAGTATCAAACATGCCCATTTTGCTCCAAGGTTCGATCATTGCTTGACTACTACGGGCTACAGCATGACATTGTCGAAGTAAACCCTGTTCTGCGCAACCAGATCAAGTGGTCCCAGTACAAAAAAGTCCCACTGTTGATCGCCAGTGATGGTAGGACACATCAGCAACTTAACGACAGTTCTTTGATCGTTTCCGTGCTGTATTCTCACTTGGTCGACCCAGAAACCAGCATTGGTCAGCTGGTGAAATGCTACCCGTCGATGGAGAATAAGGATAACGAGGGCAACTTGAAGTATGACCTGTTGAACAAATATCACGTGATGTACGGCAGTCGTGACCCGGGACGGTCGGAGAGCGACATTGTTGAGGAGCGTCAATGGAGACGTTGGTCCGACGATGTGCTCGTGCATATGCTCTCACCGAACGTCTACCGCACCCCTAGCGAGGCGTTGCAGACGTTCCACTGGTTCTCCGAAGTGGGCCGGTGGCGTGAGCTCTTTCCGTCGTGGGAGCGTCAGTTGGTGATTTACGTAGGAGCCGCCGCCATGTATTTGATCGGTAAGAGTCTGAAACGCCGCCATAACTTGAAGGACAACGTGCGTGAGTCGCTCTACGACGCGTGCAATGTGTGGCTGAAGCAGCTGCGACAGCAGAAGACCAAGTTCCACGGCGGCGCCGCTCCCGACCTCGCTGATCTGGCTGTGTACGGCACTCTGTCGAGCATTGAGGGCTGCCACGCCTTTGTCGACCTGCTCAACAACACCAGGCTGGGCGAGTGGTACTCCAGCATGCAGACGGCTGTTTCCCAGCACGAGGGGCGGACTCTTTTGAAGCGACAACGCAGCAATTCGTGATCGATCCTCCCTGCCGTCGTCTTTGTTGAAAATGATATTGCGTGCTTTTTCTTCGCATTGATTCTGTTTGTTGTTTCGCTGATATGTGAATAATTAATATGATGAATAGATGACCGCTTTTTTTAATTTCACTGTTATTTGTTGATTGTCCTACATTTCGGAATGTTTTAAATTAAAATAAATTTTGTTTAAATATACCCCAACAAGAGTTCAATTAATGCGATAATATTCACGATAGTTGTCTTTTTTAAACCGATCATTAAGCTGAACACCGCTAAAAAAAACAACACCGCAAACAAAAACAAAGAAAAAATGGTATTTGTTCTTGAATAAAGCGTACAAAAATTGGACAAGACATGACATTGGAAACATTCTTGATGCGGCTTGATAAAACCATTCCTTGTTACACTAACAAGTACAATAACAATCATACCATTGATAATCCCAGCTCATTACAATGGTTACGGTAAATCCTTTGTCTAAACAAACGCATCCACCAGCCCAACCTCCGAGTAAAAAGCCGAGAAAAAAGATAATAAAAAACTAATAAATACACTACTTGATCGCTTGAAAAGACACAAACACACACACATGATTTCGTAAAATTCTGTCGTAAAATACACCATCTCTCTGTCTCGCCATTTCAACAACGCATCGAATCGACACACACACACACACACACAAAATACACCCACACCCGGTATAAATACACACACACACACACCCACCCGGTATAAACATATACACACACAAATTTGCATTAACAAGTGCCGTTGCTGTTGACATTAACATTAACACTGGCGCTGGTGTTGTTGTTGTTGTTGATGTCTAGTAGAAGAGGTGATGTGAAACGCTTGTCTTTCACCAGTGCTGCCAGATCCTCTCCATCGTAAGATAACAATGGTGAAATCTCGCACACAATATCTCCCCTAACAAACACACACACACACACACATGCACACACACACATGCACACATGAACAAGTGCAACACGAAAAACTCATCTGCAACGCAAAAATTAAATTATTTATCTAAGATATTAGATTTATTTATGATTGTTGTTATGCACAACATTGTGTTAAACGCTCGTGTACCCTGCCTTCCATTGGCCCAAACGTTATTATTCAATAAATGTGTATTCCATTTTGGTTGGCATTTAAGATAGCTTTCTTTATTGGTGTATCTGTGTGTGTGTGTGTGTGTGTGTGTGTGTGTGTGTGTGTGTGTGTGTTTGTGTGCATGTGTGTGTGTGTGTGTATGCGTGTGTGTATCTGTGTATATCATTGTGTGTGTGTATGCCTGTGTGTGTCTGTGTATATCATTGTGTGTGTGTGTGTGTGTGTGTATGCGTGTGTGTCTCTGTGTATATCATTGTGTGTGTGTGTATGCCTCTGTGTGTCTGTGTATATCATTGTGTGTGTGTGTGTTTGTGTGCATGTGTGTGTGTATGCCTGTGTGTTTGTGTACATGTGTTTGTGTGCATGTGTGTGTGTGTATGCCTGTATATGTCTGTGTATATCATTGTGTGTGTGTGTTTGTTTGTGTGTCGCATATATTACTGATCAGTGGTGGAGGCAGTGAGAGAATTGTGGCGCTCGTCGACAAACACGCCGCCCGCCGCCTCCACAAGGCGCCGATGCAGTCTACACAGCGCCGCACGAGCTGTACTGGGCGAATCCTTGACCACACTGGCTCCTTCAACAGCATCAGCGTTCTTCAACGGCGAGAACTCGTCATCACGACTCACTTCCCACACAGCGAAATTCCTGCCAACACGCGCACACGTGTCTGAAATGTCTTACACCGACAGACAGACAGATAAAGACACGCAAAATACCAACAACTTCAGCGTAAAAACCTGTACAAGTATATAAAATTCACATCAATATAATGTTTACTCATAAAAAATAGAGTTAGAATAAATAAAAATTACAAAATATACAAACAATAAAATATAACTATTTTTATAAATATATATATATATATATAGAAAAAAATGTCCACACTGCGCGCCAAACTCACTTTGAAAACTGGAAAACATCAAAGACAAATTTCTCCATTTTGACGCCGTTCGGCTTGTCAGGTTTGACAGTGTTTCCATGACTATCTACAAAGGGGATTTTCTTTTTGGCCACGTGATGAACCAACTCGGACAACTTCTCACTGCCAAAAACAAATAAAACGATTCAAAAATGGCGCAGTTGTTTTATGCGCAAAAATTGTTTTTATTATTCAAATAAATGAATGTGCAATATTTACTATATTATTATAAGAATGATTAAATACGACAGAATAAAACAATAACAATATTCAAAAGAAAAATAATAATGGACAAATGTAATTGAATATTTAATTTAACGTGTGTATGCCTGTTTTAGCGTGTAGCGCTGTGTTGTTTAACTTTCAAGCCACCTCTACCATTTAGACATCAGATTTCTTCGCTCCGTCCCTAACCTGATTACGTGTTCGAGAAATTCTAGCGTAAAGAAATGGTTGCATATGGAGCCGGCGTTGAATGTCAGTCGTCCGTCGTGTGAATTACGTCGCTCAGCTGTGGTCTCTGAGATCTCCGAATATTCGACGACGCGATAGTGATTGTCCAGTTGACAAACCACGCCCACCGCCTCATTGGGACTGCTCTTCTCAACCACCTACCCTCACACACACACACACACACACACACACACACACACACACACACACACACACACACACACACACACACACACACACACACACACACACACACACACACACACACACACACACACACACACACACGAACGTATAAGCACACAAGAAGGATTTACAGAAAAGTGTACATCTCCTTGGTGAAAACACTAGGATCGTGTAAGATTTCGTAACACTTGCCAATCTAATTACTAGTCAATTTTAATCTCATTATCGATCGTACTTTACAAGGCTTAATCTCCCCGCAGTGGCGACACCAAGGGGGAGGCTAGGAGGAGCCCCTAAACCCCTGGGGCTGAAACCGCCCCTCCAAAAAAACCTGACCATGAATGTTTGGAGTGTAGTTCCTCATGTTACGTTAAGTCCCCTCAACTTTTTCTTTAGCCCCCCCCCTGTAAAAGTCCTAGCGCCGCCACTGTCTCCTAGTCAGCGAGCACCGTTTGCACGTACCTTGGCGGCGCAGTCCGCCTGTCGATCAATGCAGAAGCCCATAAACACGGGATCGGCCATTTTCACCAGGATATTGTCCACGCAGTAGACGTGCAGATACCGCACGCCTCGCTGTCGCATGTGCTCGGTGATACGGTGATGTCGCAGCGCGCGGTACAGCCCTCCGTTGCCGTCAGGAGCGCGAGCCAACTTGTCACGAGACTCCAGCAGAATGCGGCCGTCCAGCGAGAAACAGGGCAGCGTTCCCTGCTCGAAAAACACCACGTCGCTTGGACACAGGCCAAAGTAATCGTATCGGCGGAAATACTCGACTGTGGGCTGTTTGGTCGCCTCGCTGGTCATAATATACCAGGTGACTACAGCGCCATTATCACCGGCGCCATTCTCAGCGGCGCCATCATTGACGGACGCGTCTTGACGTACGGCGAGACGCTGCAGTCGCAACAAACGCTCGGCTTGCAGCTGATACAGAGACTTGCCCGACGGAAGACCGACCTGGTACATGCCCTTGGGGTAGTTGACCCCCAGTCGTGTGCCCTGACCACCCGCCAGCAGCAGAACCCCCACCTCACCCTGCCTGACCGCCTTCATGCCTAACACAGGTCACACCGCAAAATGCAGTGAACACGTGATAAACATCTGCTCATTAATTAATTCATTATTATTTATATATCAGCAGTATCAACATTATTATTATTATTGCAGACGTACACACACACACATACACATTGATTGTTTGATTGTTATTCGATTTTATTGCCTTGTGATTGTATTATATTAATTTAGTTCCTCACTATATTTGATTTAAACAAGTCTTAAAAGAAGCTTCGGCTTATAGAGGACTTTGTCACTGTGCTATACGATTTGTTTCAATTGTGTGTGCTTATATGTACGAGTGACAATAAACCTAAACAAACAAACAAACAAACAAACAAGGGATCACAAACACTGCACAACTACACGCCATCAGATATAATCTGAAATACACACATATACGACTAATACTAATATACATTAATTATACAACATATTAAGTAGTGGTTGGCATATGTGTGTATGTGTGTGTGTGTGTGTGATGACCTTGAGAGGCTTGATGAGGAAGGCATCATGATTATGAAAATCGGTGTTGTGTGAATGCGTACACTTGTATCTGTGTTCTTATGTGTGCCTGTGTGATTGTTCATGTTAAGCTATTTGTATGAGTGTGTGCGTATTTGTGAGTTGATACATGCACTTATACGTAACTGGTCCACATGTTTAATATTGTCTACGAATTATGGTGTTTTGTGTACACTGTGATCATAAACATGATATACTTCTCATAACGATATGCGTGTATTGTAACTAAATTGACCGAACAGAAAACGGTTGACTGCCTTCTTCTTTGACTTAAAGTGACTGCCTTCTTGATTAACTGACACAAACGTCTGTATGACTAACCGGGGAAGCTCGCACAATTAAGAGGTGCGACAATAGTTCCTAAAATGTGCGAGAAATTCTGTGAATAATTAAGGAATATATGTTTTTACAAATTCTTTATATTTTCACTGAAACCCTTTTTTCTTACAGGAACTTTAAAATTTATGAGTAAATATTTAATTGAATAAGTGTTGTCATTACGTCGTCTGTGTTTTCAACTTTTTCATATAGCTATAAATAAATCCAGCGAGTGCGACAACTGACTTCTTATTTGAAAATGGCTGCTAGCACTGAAAAAGGTTGAAGACCACTGCATCAGAGCCGGCACACAATGTTCTACGCTCATGGCCACAACACAACACACTGAAGGTCTCTCATCAATGAAGGTGCCTCGATATAACAAGGTCGAGCGTTTCACACGCGCATGCGCCCCTCTCACACGGTCCCACACAACGGAGCAAAGTGAGAGCGGAACACAACGGGTTGAAGGTTCGCGTGGCCATGAACGTGACCATCGCACGACGAGCGGCGACCCTCACACAAAGGTCACACAAAGGTCACCACACACACACACACACGGAGAAAGTGGTGTGGAGAAAGTCACCAGCGCAGATGTCAGTAGAAGGGTAAACATCAAGGACACACAAACAGACAGACAGACAGACAGGACACAGACAACTTTCATACAGCACTTGCTGTGAAATCTCAAACTCTCTCTCTCTCTCTCACATATTCACAAAGATATACTTGCCATGGCGTGTATGTGTGTGTACGTATGTGTATGTGTGCATATATGTGTGTGTGTACTAGGGCCGACTAAATACTAGTATTTAATTATAAATTACATATTAATACCAGTTAAATACCAGTATAATAATATTTGACTATAAATGATATTTAAATGAATAAGTTGAAAGTATATATTTATATACTAGTATTTAGTAGTGCTCGGTGTGTACATGTGTGTGTGTGTGTGTGTGTGCACGTATGTGTATGTGTGTATATATGTGTGTGTGTGTGTGTGTATGTGTGTGTATGTGTGTATATATGTGTGTGTGTGTACTAGGGCCTACTAAATACTAGTATTTAGTTATAAATTATATATAAATACCAGTTAAATACCAGTATAATAATATTTGACTATAATAATAATAATAAACATTATAAAATATATTTAAACGAATGAGTTGAAAGTATATATTTATATACTAGTATTTAGTAGTCCTCGGTGTGTGTGTGTGTACTCACAGTTGTACTCACAGTTGTAGTTTACAGGAAATGAGCAGGGCTCAGGCTGTCCTGTCTCCATACCCACATTTATCTAACCTATGCTTGAACTGTCCTATACTGTTTGATTGAACTATTTCTCTACCTAGACGGTTCCATATATCTATACACCTACTTGGAAAACTGTTCTTCTTTATATCCCTTAATACCCGGGTTTGCTGTAGACATTTATTGTGTCGCCTATGGTCCCTCGTACGCCAAACCACCCCATCTTTCCTATCCAATCGTTCCATACCAATACTGTGCTTAAAAACGTTTATTAAATCCTCCCTTAACCTTCTCTTTTCTAGTGCCTTTTCTCTTTTCATGTGTGTGTGTGTGTGTGTGTGTCCACACCGAGTTGGCGATAGTAGTGCAGTAGTTCCGGCTTGCTGGAAACAGCCGATCCTGTCACATGATCGGGAACAGGCTGCAGACGTTCGTCCAGCTTAACAGCACTGCAGCCAACCGACGCTGCATTCTGGGAGGTGCGCGCGAAATAACCGCACGCCTCACCAATATCCGTACTGACACCCACCACACACACACACACACATACACACAGGAATATGCAAATGGGAAGCTAAAGGTCGGACAGAACAGGACAAATATGTGTGTTTTTATCAATTCAAATTCGTTTATTTTTGTTTCTAATGACCTCTTGACATTTACTTTGATGTAACAACTGAATTTATTGAATTTATCAGCGCTGTGTTGTGTGGAAAATGAAGAGATGACTCGTTAAGAAGTGAGGAATAAGTGAAGAAAGTTTACTAATCATTGGTTCAGCTAATTGGATCATGCATAGTCGAGGGAATTTGCATTGTAGCAGATGAAATTATTGTAGCTATGTGTATATGTGTGTGTGTGTGTGTGTTTATGCATGCATTTAATATCGGCTGCCAATGAGATGAAACTCAAAAAAAAACAAACAAGCCAAAATATAAATCGATTACAATATATTTTGAAAGTAAACTAAAACAATTTTCAAACAATGAAGCCAAAACTTTAATCGAACTTACTAAAACTAAAATTAATTAAAAATAAACAATTTGTCATTGGGACGTGTGTGTGTGTGAGTGTGTGTGCGGCGTACTTTTCAATATCGTCGTACAGATGTCTCTGTTGAGTTGCAGAAAGCTCGTGCCAATAATCTAACAAGTGCTCCTGTCCATGCTGCTGCAGGCGATTTCTCATAGCCTCAACATCCATTACACAAAACTACCATCGACACACACACACACACACACATTAAGTATATTATGTACCATTAATATACCATAAAATGGATTTTCTATTTTTGGATATTTCTCCTAGTTGCATGTATTTGAAATTTTCCTTACACCCTGAAAATGTTTTTTTGCAACTGTTTTGTTAATATTTTTGTACTTTGTTCGTGTGAAATATACGTTTATTTAATCGTAAAAAAATGCTGAAATAGCGAATAACGCGTTAATTTCTTTGCGGATCATCGGTTTCGCATATACAAAAGTTGACAAGCTCAGTACAAACACGCGCAGAGGATTAGCGGATTTATCAAGCATCATCACCACACCACTCCGCCGAGAAAGAGCTGTCAAGCGAGAAGGAGAGAGACAGAGAGAGAGAGAGTGTGTGTGTGGCGAAAGTGCACTAATCCCAGTGTGGCACGGCAGGAACACACCACAAACACAACACACGAGAAACGGCTTCCATCACAAGGCCAGGTAAGAAAGAATCGAGACGTAATAGAGATTGGAATAACGGACAGAAAAGGCAATAAACAAAAACTGGTTCCACATACGCAATATAACACAACATATTACAATACCAAACCCGTGTAAGAACGCACTTTTACAATGCCGATTATGAAAAAATATCAGATTCACTACGTTCAAAACGCTAAACACGTTCGAAATATTCCTCACACACTTTCATGATGTTCTTGTATAAATTTATCGGTTTCATCAGAATAGTCGCATAATAAATAACTTTGCTCCACAAAAAATTTCCAAAGAACTGAAGAAGACTAGATAAAAAAGTAGGTGTGTTACATTGGAACAAATATGCCTTCACACACACACACACACACACACACACACACACACACACAAACACGTCAGCAAGGAGGCGAACTCATTCAGCTCAACTAGGTTTGATATGGCGTGTGATACAGTTGGAATTCGCCAACGACAGCAGATTGCATGAAAACTTGCCGCGTTATACTCGGTGGAAATGACGCCTAGACAACCTCGATAGCTTCGATACGATACGAATGCCATAGAAACAATTTGACATTACTTGTAAGAAAGCTACAACAAACAAAATCAAGGTATATTAGAAGACAGGCGCGCGTGGCACAGTGAAAACACACGAAACACACAAACACGCGCATACACACATTGAAACGAATCGCAATACTCTACCGTTCGCCCTCTAACTCACTCACACACTCTCTCTCACAAACAGTGCACAATCACACAATATTACTAGCATGTAGCATGTAGCAGTCAAAAGGAAGATTTCCAAAGCCCACGTATTATACCTAGGGGGTAGCGAGACCACTTCAGGGGGTAGCGAGAGCCGCCTGAGCAAAATTGCATCTGTAAAAATTTCATGTTATGAACACCTGATATTTTTTCTTCGCATTCTCGAATTAACTCAATAGCGATGACATTAACATATTGAATGTGATAATAATTCAATATAAAGGTGTTTTTCTAACTTCTCTTATGTTTACTGGAGGTCTGGAATCCTGCGGATCTGTCCTGGGGGTCGCGGAGCGAAAAAGTTTGAAAACCCCTGCTGTAAACTCAGTTAAACAGAAAATATGAAGAATATTACAACGGCAACGACGTAAAACGACATTATCGACACACCTGCCGCAAACATTGTTGCAAATATACACGACGACAGTTAGAAACAATCAGAAATTGAAATACCTGATTTGAACAAGCAGGTAGGCAGGCACAAACACACAAAGTCGACAACACACTACACACCACCGCACGCAAACAACACACGCACACACAGCACGCCTGTCAAAGACACTAACCTGTTGTGATGTCGCAACACACACACACACACACACATACACGCTCCTACGTAAACACACTTCACTAGCGCCATCTGTTGTATGAAATTTAAACCATATAGGAGCAAAGCCCCACCAGAGGGAATATGGTAGTTGCCCATCCACCGGCGGATCCACAGGGGGGGCAGCGGGTGAAGCCCCCCAAAAAAGTTTCCATCAACTTCCCATAACCAAGAGGTTCAATAAAAGAGGTCAAGAAAAAGTACTTTTTCTGTAGGATTTGTTTATATAAGCATTATCGCAAAAACGTTGCATAATGATACATGTACATGACTCATCGCCCCAAATATTGCACTCTGGATCCACCACTGTAACCAATGTTCAAATATTTCGCTTTGTATGGGCAGAAATAGTGAAAAATATTTAATGGGGTCATTTATTGTTGATGTCTCGTGTCTTTCCATATAGCTTCTCAGTGATATTTTCCTGCCTTACAAGCGTACAATACTTCACCGAGTAACCATTGTATTTTCAAAAGTAAACAATGTTTATGCATAACATATTGCATATCTGAAATTGAGGCTGCAAAAAGGCTGCACTTGGACGCATCGCCAAATAAATCAAGTCAACAGTAGCCATTATTACTACATTTTCACCAAAAATGATAACTCACAACTAATTTATAATACAATTTATAAATTATACTAAATTATAAATTATAAGTAAAAAACAACTCACACCACCAAGATACAAAAACCACAAGCCAGACAAAACCACAAATATCTTGGCGAATAAAATTAGCGGCGTACATTAGAATCAATAAGGTACAATGAAATTAATCGAATTTAAAAATGTGCACATATCTCACCTTGTAGAAGTGCTGACGAGCACTTTCCAGCAGAACACATCAATCAGAAAATATAACAACAATGCGCACCATAATATATAATATATAAATCAGGATAAACTCACAATAAAATAAATAAAACGTGTAAAACACCGACGTGCACCTCACTTCACGACCATATCGCCACTTTTCACATGTGCCATTTATGTCTGAAAACCATGAAACTCTGTGAATCTACGCTAAATATTATTTATCATCTGTTTACTCGTCAAGAAGCCTATCTCCTTCATAACAAAACCTGAACATTTTGAAAACGTAGCGGTATTATTGGGTACGTCAGAAATCAAACAGTTATTCGTTTCGGAAGCGGGGAAGGACATTGTGGTGGTTAAGTTCCTGTTTTGTATTCCGTGGCTTTTGCTTTCTCCTTTTAAAGTTCGCCGCGCTACTTTCGTCTACCCACGAATGAGCTCGAAAGGATCCAAAACAAAAGTATTTCCTGGAAATATAGCCGACTCGAAACTGATAAAAAAGCAATCAACTTGAAAACGCAACTAAAAAGACGGCACAGAATCACATCTTTTTTATTGTGATTTCATTTATTGGAATGAAACGACACAAAAAGCTGACAGTTAGTCAGTACGATACGTACAGTACAAACGCAGATTACACGCGCGCGGCCAACAGGAAACTAGACCAATACACAGGCCAAAAATAGAGAACAAAACAGAAAGAATACAAAAAGCAAAATCAGCCAGCCGAAAACACACAGAGATAAACACAAATTCAGCAAGCAAGCGAGCGCACCACACACACACACACACACACACACACACACACACACACAAACACACAAACATAAAACAACCACAAACCACAGAGAAACATCTAACAACCCCATCAATACACACACACACACAAACACACACAGAGACGGTTAACATGGAGGTAATATAGGAGTGAGCACATACACGACAGCTTATAGGAGATGGTTTATATAAGCGCCACACAACACACGTACACACACACACACACACAGATAAAGTAAGTGAACAAACAATTTCAGATCTTTATATATATATATATATATATATATATATATATATATATATATATATATATATATAAGCACACACACACACACACACACGTTAAGATTGCCTCACAACCGTCCGAAACACACACACACATACACACAGAGAAGAAAGATGCGTAGATGGAAGAACAGAAATGATAGATAACAAGGTAACACACAAGCACACGGACAGACACATACAGACAGACAGACATACATCAGCACTGTTGTTGTTGATCTTCGTCGAGGGTGTGTTTCACTTGGGAAAAGTCGAAATCCTTGCCGAAGCCGCGACGGAAGATGTCCAGCACGTCGAGGCACGTGGTTTCAAAATGTGTACTGGCGTCGTACGAGCTGGAGATGAAAACACTCGACTCACTGCCGTCATCGGTCGGCGCAAACGAGTCAGACACCGAGAAAAACCTGCCAAAAACACAAACACAAACACAAACACAAAAACATATACGTTGAAGGTTAAAGGAGAAAAACCTGCCAAAAACACACACAAAAACATATAAGTTGAAGGTTGAAGGAGAAAAATCTGCCACACACAAATACAAAAACATATACGTTGAAGGTTAAAGGAGAAAAACCTGCCAAAAACACACACACAAAAACATATACGTTGAAGGTTAAAGGACAAAAACCTGCCACAAACACACACAAACACAAAAACATATAAGTTGAAGGTTTAAGGAGAAAAATCTGCCACACACAAATACAAAAACATATACGTTGAAGGTTAAAGGAGAAAAACCTGCCACAAACACACACATATACGTTGAAGGTTGAAGGTCTCAAGTGACAGCTGCTACACGGGAAGAAGCCGAAGCTTATGAACACACACAGGTGTGTCCCGTGCAGCTCGCTGTCATCGCAGAACCGACACTCTCAACGCTATGACAATATTTTAACGCATGTTTTATGTAAACAGTTGACTCATTGATTTATTAATAACGAGAGGCAGTATTTCCCGCCAGTAATTATATTCATGCGAGAACACGTGCGTTAATGCAATAAACACTTCTGGATCGAGTGCGTACATGAAAATCACACTTGAATATCTATTGTTCATAATTAATGTGCACTCAAACTTTCAGAAGACTCAATAATAAACATTTTTTGCACAAATACATTTTTAAAGACACATTATATAATTCTCGTCTTTAATGGATTAGGTAAGAGTAAATGTAAGACACAAATTGTGAGTATGCGTGTGTGTGTGTGTGTGTATCGTGTGTCTGTGTGTGTATGTGTGTGTCCGCTTCCAAGACGTATAGGTGAAAAATGGAGTATATAAATGTTCAATGTACTGTGTACATAAGATAGAAAAGACTGATGGGAAAGAGAATAGAAAAACAAGAGCTGAGAGAGACAATTCCGGAGTGAAAGCGAGGCCGGAAAAAAACGGACTTTTGTTTGATTTTTCCGAGCAGTTCTAGTCCGGGCCGGATTTCTGCCTCCGGATCAGCAGTCTCGACCGTGGTCGACACCATGGCTATAAACAGACCCTTGGCAGCCACCTGGTGTGTGGAAGACACCATCGATATGTAGATATCTGACACAGACACACAAGCACACATACACTCACTCATTAAGATTGAGGAAAACTGAGTTAGCGAGGCTTGAAGAGAGGAGAGAAAGAAGTGATTTAATCAACACATACAAATCAGCATGAATGACACGATCAACACATACGATATCGGCTTAGTTTTCCAAGAAAATACGCGTGTAGAGTACACTCAAAGAACTGAGGAAGATAAATTGTCGAAAAAATATGAAAAAGTATAGTTTCTCGTTTAAGAGCGTAGAAAATGGGGAACCAATTAGACAAATCAGCTCAAAAAATTCAGCTCTTTCAAATATAGAAGCTAGACAAACTTTGGAAAAGAGACGGGACAGCACGAGCTTAGCTCATATCCTGTAAAACAACTAGGTGAGTACACACACACACACACACACACACACATATATATATATATAAATTATTGCTGTGTATTGTGGCTTAGTTTGTGAACAGTTCTGATTCGGCTTCAGCCCACATGTCAATTACAGTGTGATTTTCTTATCTTATCTTATGATATTTCTTTTCTCTCTCCCTCTCTCTTGACGATCAAGGTGTGTGTGTGTGTGTGTGTATGTGTGTGTGTTAGTGTGTGTGTGTATCAGTGTGTTAGTGTATCAGTGTGTTAGTGTATCAGTGTGTTAGTATATCAGTGTGTTAGTATATCAGTGTGTTAGTGTGTGTCAGTGTGTTAGTGTATCAGTGTGTGTGTGCCAGTGTGTTAGTGTGTGTGTGTTAGTGTATCAGTGTGTGTGTGTGAGTGTGTGTCGGTGTGTGTGTGTCAGTGTGTTAGTGTGTGTGTGTTAGTGTATCAGTGTGTCAGTGTCTCAGTGTGTGTCAGTGTGTTAGTGTATCAGTGTGTGTGTGTGTCAGTGTGTTAGTGTGTGTGTGTTAGTGTATCAGTGTGTGTGTGTGAGTGTGTGTCGGTGTGTTAGTGTATCAGTGTGTCAGTGTGCTAGTATATCAGTGTGTTAGTGTGTGTCAGTGTGTTAGTGTTAGTGTATCAGTGTGTTAGTGTATCAGTGTATCAATGTGTGTGTGTGTTAATGTATCAGTGTGTCAGTCTGTGGGTGTGTTAGTGTATCAGTGTGTGTGTGTGTCTGTTAGTGTATCAGTGTGTGTGTTTATATGTTTATGTGTATATGTGTGTCAGTATGTTATTGTGTGAGCATTACCCGAGTTTCTGTTGACCTGCTTCTGTGGAATGATGATCTGTGTGGACAGCGCGTCCTTGGTGTTGGGTATTGGGTGATCCAGGAAGCAGATACACCGTACCACCTTACCCACCTGACCACACACACCCCAACCACACACACACACACACACACAACGACAAACAGACACATACACTACATAACACGAACAAAGCATGGCCAATATACATACGTTTGTGTGTGTCATTCTGTATGTGTTAGTGTGTATGTGTTAGGGTGTGTGTCAGTATCAGTGTGTGTGTGTGTGTGTGTGTCAGTGTCAGTGTGTGTGTCAGTGTGTGTTAGTGTCAGTGTGTGTCAGTGTCAGTGTATGTCAGTGTTAGTGTGCATCAGTGTGTGTGTGTGTGTCTTTGTGTGTCAGTGTGTTAGTGTGCATCAGTGTGTGTGTCAGTGTTGATGTGTCGGTGTGCATCAGTGTGTGTGTGTGTCAGTGTGTGTGTGTGTGTATGTCAGTGTGTGTGCATCAGTGTGTCAGTGTGTGTGGCACCTTTTTGACACGATCTGGCACATAGCTGGGATCACAGTAGACCTGGCTACATCGGGCTACTTCCTGGCCACAACGCACGCCAGCCACCCGGCCGTTCTCCATCACTATCTCATCCACCTGCCGGTCCAACATGTACGTTCCGCCGTAGATCGCAGCCAATCTGATTAACACATACATACAACACATACAACACATACACACACATACATACACAACACATACACACATACACACACATACACAACACATACACACACATACACAACACATACACAACACATACACAACACATACACAACACATACACACACATACACAACACATACACAACACATACACACACATACACACATACACACAACACATACACAACACATACACACACATACACAACACATACACAACACATACACACAACACATACACACACTGACTCACTGACAGACATATCTATTCTTGTTTATAGACATATTGAGGGACGAAGACATATTGTATATATCCTGGAATATGTCATTATACATGTGTGTGTGTGTGTGTGTGTGTGTCTGTGTGTGTGTGTGTGTGTGTGTGTGTGTCTGTGTGTGTGTGTGTGTGTGTGTGTGTGTGTTGTATATTGTGTTATGATCGCAATGCATTTTGTTGTTTCTATCACAAAGACACAGCTATTTGTGTCAATGTTGATACGTTTGCATTTGACTTGATGTTCAAGTGTTCATGGCTGTAATTATCCACACACACACACAATGTATTGGAAATGTTGTGTCAATTAAGCAGCTAGGGCTCGATGGACTCGTGCCATTTGTCTGTGTGTATATTTCCACTGTCTTAACTATATCTTTTGCATGTTGTTGTGGCAAATAAACTTACTTACTTACACACACATAAACACATATTACACACACATATATACACATTAAACAAATATGTATTTGGCTTAAAAGGTATAGTCAAGAAGAATGAATAGTTTATGCTGAATGACAAAATGTTGCTGATAAAAATATACGTCTTACACATAAATAAATACACACACACACACACACACACACACACACACACACACACACACATGTACATACATACATATACACACATAAACACACTGGCACACACACACACAAACTGATACACGCTGACACATAAAATGACAAAAGGATACGCACACACATACAAACTGACACAAACACAAACAAACACACACATATACACACTGATACGCACATACGCACAAACTGACACACACACACACACACTGACACTGACACACACACACACACACACACACACACACACACACACACACTGACACTGACACACAAATTGACACACAAACTGACACTGACACACATATACGCAGTGACACACACACACAGACACACAAACTGACACTGATACACAAACTGACACTGGCACACAAACTGACACACAAACACACAAACTGACACTGACACACAAACTGACACTGATACACAAACTGACACTGGCACACAAACTGACACACAAACACACAAACTGACACTGACACACACACATACAAACTGACACACACACACACACTGACACACACAAACTGACACTGACACTGACACACACAGACACACACACAAACTGACACACAAACTGACACACACCTGGCGAAGCCCTGAGGCAGTTCTCCCAGTCCATACATGGGGTAGAGATAGGGCGATTTGCCGTAGCGAGCAAGAGACTCGCTGTACAGACGAATTCGCTCAATAGTCACACCACAGGGTCGCTGCAGGTAATCATCATCTCTGAAAATAACACATACACATATTATTATAATAATAAGATTATTGGTAATTAGTAACTTATTATTCAGTAACTAATAACGCACATTATTTATATTATAACTTGGATAATAGCGTAGATTTATTATAGTAATTAATAAGTTATTATTAGTATTATTATTAAAAAGCTATTAGAAACAGCTTAAATTTGGTCACAATATTCAGTCACTATTCAAACTATTCCGGTTTCTCATTTGTTAGCTAGACTAGTCTTACCTGAAAACTGTTGTTTTATTGTATAGTTTTCAATTTTCTTTTATTTTCTATCGATTTTATCTGAAGAAAAAATATAACACGATGATGCCAAATTGTTTATAACTTATGCCATTTTTGACACGTGATTTCGACTATGTTCACAAATGTAAATTTTTGCAAAAAACACCAGACGTGGATTGCAAATATATTGCTATCGTAATAATTTCGAACAAAGTGGAATGAATTGCATGCAACTTCAAAGTCCATAAATCTTGATCATCAATAAAAACGGCATTTAAATGAGAACAAAAGTATACATGAACTATTTAATACAAATTCAACAGGAATAATAAATATTTACCACAACAATTCGTGTAGATATTGTTGTATAATTGTTATGTGTAGTGTGTTGTAATAGTAGTGACGTGTGTTGTAGATTTTATGCCGAAAGTAGAATTTTAAGCGTAATATTGTTCGTGTAATATTGTTTCATATATAATATATTCTTACTGTTCGTATTGCTTGGAGTTTAATCACAAGCTATTGCTATTGATAATAATACAAATAATTACTTAATATCTAACTTGACAAAATTAACACCGATCAATAGCGAATTATATATTATATACATTTATATTTATACATATTTTTAAATTGCTCAGTAATTTTACTGATACTGTTTTTGTCAATCGTCGAATGTGTCAAAAAACAAAACTACAAATTTAGCACAGACTTAGCAATGTGAAAAGTGAGGGAGGTGTCTTTTCAGAGAGAGAGAGAGAGAGAGAGAGAGAGAGAGAGAGAGAGAGAGAGAGAGAGAGAGAGAGAGAGAGAGAGAGAGAGAGAGAGAGAGAGAGAGAGAGAGAGAGAGAGAGAGAGAGAGAGAGAGCAGGGTACCGATGAAGAGCTAGCGCATGACCCGTGAAGTCAATGGTGTTCTTATCGACGGAGAACTTGTCAAAAACAGCGCTCATAGGAGTAGTGGTGGGGTCGACGCCCTTCCACGTGCTCGGATCGTCCTGACGGAACTCCTGCACGAATACAAGCAGATTCTTGAAGCGACGCTTCTCAAACATGCCCATCAAATCGGACATCAATGCTTCCTTCTCGTCGGCTGGCACCTGACACACACACACATACATACACACACACAAACACACACATATTTTCATTTCATTTATGAAGTCATTTGTAAAGCGTAATTCACACATACGATGTATCCATTGCGCTGATATAAACATTGTACACACTACATACACACATTCACGCACAATCACATGCATATTCAAGTATATGTTTGGCATTGACACAACAACACAATACAATACAGACATACACAATACACACACACACACTACATTAACACTTATTTATCGCGCTTTTCAACCAATGGTCTCAAAAGCGCTCACACACACATACACACACACTCAAGCACAAGAGTCATACACACACATAATCGCACAAGCACAAGCACAAGCACAAGCACACACACACACACACACACACACAGAGAGAGAGAGAGAGAAACACACACACACACACAGAGAAACACACACACACACATTCCTACACAAACACGAAATAGACAAGCAAACATGCGCGAACAAACACGCACATATATATGCACTTTTACATACGCACAAACACAAAAATACACCTACACACACATGTATATTGAATACGCAACACACAATCACACATACACTACACACACAAGCACAAACTCACGCACAAGAAATACACACACACACACTACACACACACACACAAGTGCAACTATAAGGGATTTCAATTAAAGTTAAACGTATTCACTGCTTATTGTCTTGTTAACTGTTTAATTAATCACTTTTATTTGTTGGCGCAGTTATATTGATTTCAGTTGTGTGTGTATGTATTTGTCGCTTGTATGCTGGTTGCTATGACAACCGACAATCAACAATGAGGCGAGAATAAGAAGTTTGGCTGGATGAAGAAGAGAGTGGAGTTTGGGAGAATAGAAATATTGTTGTTGTAATTTGCCGTGTTAACGATGAATACATGTTGTTATTCAATATGCTCTTTTTCATATTAAATATAGCGAAAACTAAACAAAACGCACTTCATAAAAGTCAAACTATGACGGCGCTAACCTTGGAGATTTTGCCAGCCTTGTACACATAGCTGCCCTCGACCGATTTGAACTCCAGGTAGCGCGTGACACCTGTGTGAATTAGCAATTTGACCAGCTGTCCGTTGGCCATGAGAAACTTGGGAATCAAGTCCACGTTCCAATCTCTAGTGCACGAGACACACACACACACACACACACACACACACACACACACACACACACACACACAATACCACACTGTAGACTAGCACAGACCAAATATGAATTCCTCTTGAGTCTTCACACTTGAGTCTATATACTTGTCAATAATTCGCACACTTTTATTACGTTTTATGTACATCATGTAAATTTTACAAACATGGCCTCCTGTTTTGTTTTTATTTTGGTAAAATTTTCTATGTTTCACCCAGTTCACACACACACACACACACACACACATATATATTTTGTTCATATCACAAGCTTTACATATGCATAATTGTTCTGTAATGTGTCTGTCTGTCTGTCTGTGTAATAACCACTGTGTGTGTGTATGTGGACGATATCAATAAACTGAATACACGCAATAAACAATGACACACACACACATCCATAAAAATTCGCTGAATCATTGTACAATCTATGCTGGTTTTTTTGCAGAGCAAAAATATCAAGTCATTGATGGCCACAAACATCGCTGACAATGCAATAAATAAAATAAAAACAATTTCCACGTGGGTAAATTGTACAAGCACTTCTACTTGGCACTTGAACAAAAAATAAAATTGAAAATAAAATTCAACCGTTAGAAAATAGTAAAACAAACGACAGAATGTACATAATATTTATTTTTATAATGTTATTTCCATTCTCTCTTTCCTTTTCTGTCTGTCTGTCTGTCTGTAACGTGCACACACACTTCACATTTCATAGATTGATCATAAATTCTAATTATAATAATAACAATAATAAATCAACACACGCCATTTATTTGAAATTCTCTGTGAAATTGTGCATTTTTTCATCTGGCTGGCTCAATATTATTCCCACAAACAGACACAAACACACACAACCACCTTTTCACTTGATCTACACGACTACTAGATCTACACGCACTATAAATCACCGTTCCGTGTCACCTGGTACATGCGCGCGCACGTATGCATGTGTGTGTGTATGTGTAACTGTGTAAGTGTTTATGTGGTGTGTGTAGTCTATACATGGACAAGGTTGTACAACCACAATAACCACAATAACACACTCCCACACAGAAACACAACCAACAAACACACACACACACACACACACACACACACACACACACACACACACACACACACACACACACACACACACACACACACACACACACACACACACACACACACACACACACACACACACACACACACACACTCTACCTGGCCTTAATCAATATGAGAATGATACGTAGCACGACGCTTAATGACAAACATAAAAACACACACACACAGATATATTCCACGAGAAAACCCTTGATGCCAAACTCCATTACGTATTCGTGAACAAACAGAGACAGAAACGTTATTTGAAGCCGAAATTCGCAACAATTCTAGAGCTTGTAAAGGTAAATATTGTAGATCAATACAAAATGTCCGAATTTGCTAATCTGTTGAGATAAGGCGATTGGCGATTTGATTAAAACACGTGAGGAAAGATCGTGGTACTCCTCACGCAATTATGCGGCCATTATTTCCTGCTTAAAACGTTGCATGCAGCCATTACAATTTCATCAGCCGTAATACAAATTCCCACCAGTCTCCACGATCTAATCGCCTAAACCAGAAAACAACGTGGATTTTCTCGTTTTCTCATTTTACTTTACTCTCTAATTCCCCACTTCTTACTCCATTAATAACGAGAATTATGCATTGTGTCTTAAAAACTTTTATTTGGCCAAAAAATGTAAATTAATTAAGAAAAGTAGATATTCAAGTGTGATTTTCATGTACACACTAGATCAAGGAGTGTTTATTGCATTAACGCACGTGTTCCCGCATGAATATAATAACTGCCTCTCGTTATTAATGAATCAATGAGTTAACTGTTCATTTTGCACACAAAAGCGCTGAGAAATCCAATAATTTCACTTGTTACGCCAGATTAAATGTCACTAAAATGTTACTAGAAACAAAACTAAACTGATTCGCATTGATAAAACACAAAACTGACACAGGTTTTCAGCTCATCAAATCGATAAGATGATATTCGTTGGTCGACAAACACAACAAAAACACGATGAGATGAAATTGTGATAGAAAAAATGGTGACAAAAAACACAAACCAAAAACCAGTTATTTAACTCCAGCGTTCTCGCGAACAGAAAATATATGTTAATAATTAGTCAGCACTGTAAATACATTAATAAATATAATTCATAAACATATATATCAGTGTTGTGTGGTCATCCACAAACATTTTTAAATAATATACAAACTAGGAAAAGTGAACACGAACACAACAATCAATATTGGGCAAGTGGAAATTCGAGCCCCGAAGAATATTTTTTAGGTTATCAGGTTTTCGACTCCAGCTTGATATTGACACTGCAAACACTAGATAATATTCGGTGATCATTAAGGCAAAAAACAACTGAGAATGCCCCACCTTCCACGCCCGTAGCTCTCGTCCGGTTTCGGAGCGTTGAACTTCCCGAAGAGATCATCAAGGGGAGTAATGGACGCCGACTCGCCACCATAATACTTGTTGCGATCAATGTGCAGAACCTTTTTACCCGAGACGGACAGCAGACCTGATAATATACACTCCTGAACACACGCACACCCACACGCGTTTAATCAAATCGCGCAGTTCGAAAAGTAAGTCGCTATAATTGTTCACAATTGTTGGAATACATAGCAATATTCTCGCAACCAATGAACATCAGACAAAAAGGAAAAACGCCAAGTAAACGTGACTGATGAAGCTTCCACGTGTCAGAGAATATCCTAAAGCGAAAGCGCCCGATGACCGATTGCAATACAAAACAATTGGAACACAATTTACTTAAAAACCATTGAGAGAATAGATCAATAACCTTCAAGCCAGTGCCCAAAACGATTGCGTCATAAGTTTCGTCCATTTTAACTACCACAAATCTCTCTTATACACAATATCAGAAAGCGACCCAAGGATCAACAGGACTTTAGCTGACACACAGCTGGGAGGAGCCTGAGGTTTACTCGGCCAATTTCACGGAAACGATCGCCCAACATCACACAAATTCGCCGCATTAATCTAAACGCAAATAAAATACACATTTCAGATTTTTATGGAAAATATATCGTGTGATTCATCTCTGATGAAGTGAAAATTATTTTTTTAATGTGTCTTTGCCCTCTAAAGCAATTGATGTGATACGAAATAGAAGTGTCTCAAACCTGTAAGCAGTGCTCATGGTTAAAGTGTTTCAAGTCAGTATGTGGTCATGGTTAGGATAAAAAACAGGTATGGTTGTTGTCTAAGAGGGTTTCTTCTCTGATTTGAAGTCATTTTTTGTTAGTACAAGATTTTCAGGCATAAAATCGGGTTCAGGGCTTGCTACTTTGAGGCACGATGCGCATATAACATCCTGTTTGCTCTCAGCTACCGGTTAATATAAATTTTTGTTTCACTCTGTATTTCATTGGGATTCTTACGTCCTCACCGGCTGTTCTTTGCTTGCTGGTTTGGTACTTGTTTGCGGCGCCGGCGGCACAAATGTCTACTTGTAAGGGCTTGCCGGTCCGTATGCACGCACTGTGTATGTTTGTTTGTGTGTGTGTGTGTGTTTCCTTGTTCCCCACTGCTGAGTTACCCCAGACTCTGTATTCTTGGTGAGCTGCCTCACTTTTCGCTTGGTTGGGTCATGTTTGACTTCACTGTTAGCTTATGTGCAGGCTACATCACATTACACATCTTTTCCATCTCATTAGAGATAAATCACACGATCTATTTTCCATGTGTGTGTGTGTGTGTGTGTGTGTGAAGTGATTAGAAGTATTCGTCATTGATTCGCTGATGCGAGTACACGCTCTTGTGTTATTTTACTTGCCTGATTTTGAATTTACGAGCCAGTTGTTTGGTCAGCCACACTCGACGCTTGTATACACACACACACACACATGCACATTTTCGCAGATATTTTGTCGTGGAGCTGGTGACGCAGGATACAAGTCGGAGTTTTTCCAGCCTGCACATCAGGCATGACGAGCTAAACGCTGCTATTCGACGCTCTCTCCTCGAAATACACGGAGAATTCGGCTGGGCGCTGGCTTCTCTTGGACTTCAAGGTAATTGTCGGGGGGGGGGGGTAAACCATTCAAACAGTAAAAGTGTATAGTATTGGACGTGCTGGGGCACTGCATCCTCACGAACGCCCTCCAGAAAACAACGCCCTATTATTAAAATCAATTAACAAGATCAAACGGGAAAACAGGGCGTGAACGGTATAAATTACATGCAACTGCAATATCCATACATTACAGCGAGAGAGAAGATATGCAGCGATACAGAAGAGAGAATATACAGATACAGATACAACAGATACAGATACAACAGATACAGATACAACAGATACAGATACAACAGATACAGATACAACAGATACAGATACAACAGATACAGATACAACAGATACAGATACAACAGATACAGATACAACAGATACAGATACAACAGATACAGATACAATAGATACAGATACAACAGATACAGATACAACAGATACAGATACAGCAGATACAGATACAACAGATACAGATACAACAGATACAGATACTGATACAACAGATACAGATACAACAGATACAGATACTGATACAACAGATACAGATACTGATACAACAGATACAGCTACAACAGATACAGATACTGATACAGCAGATACAGATACTGATACAACAGATACAGATACTGATACAACAGATACAGATACAAATACAACAGATACATATACAACAGATACAGATACAACAGATACATATACAACAGATACATATACAACAGATACAGCGAGAGTGAAGAGAGCAATAACATTAGAAAATATAAATTGCAATTTGGAAATGAACTGAGCTGAATTAGCTGCAACATTGCACCGTTGACTATATTGCAGTGAGTTATTGCAACGCCATCACTCGGGTGGCTATCGTGCGGTGTTTGCGCGTGCACCAGTCCCTGCTGGCCACTGCCCTCGCCTGCGTCACAATTGTCTCGCAGCGTGACGTCACACTGCGCACCATCTACAAAGGCGCCACGCTCATGCACTGCTACAAATTCCTCAAGGTGTGTGCTAGTGTGTGTGTATGTGTGTGTGTGTGTGTACTATTGTGTGTGCTATTTTGTGTGTGTGTACTATTCTGTGCTATTGTGTGTGCCAGTGTGTATGTGTGTACTATTGTGTGTGGATGTGTGCCAGTGTGTGTGTGTACTATTGTGTGCCAGTGTGTGTGTGTGCTAATGTGTGCTATTGTGGGTGTGTTAATGTGTAATAGTAATAGTAATGTATTGCCACAACAAGCACAAGAAAAGCAATATTAATAAAGAACAGTAGCATAGCCGTCTGTCAAGCCAATTATTGGCTTCTCAACAGACAAAGAAAAAACGCTATGCAAAAAAACTTCAGACTAATTAAACTTGAGGACTTATAATATAAACAAATACAACATGACAACAATACAACAACAAGACAAACAACCATTAACAACAACAATTAGAGACGTAGTCACAAATTGCAGGGCATGTGTGTGTGTGTGTGTGTGAGCCTTGATTTGTGTGTGTGTGTATGTGTGTATTAATGTGTGTTGATATGTGAGCGTACAGAGACACCAGGAGAAATGCCTGGAGCGTTTGTGGCAGCGTTGTGATTCAACTAGTGAGCGACAGAATCTGCGCAGCCAGATTATGTCTTTCACGGTGATCAACTGCCAACAAGCACGAGACATTCACGCCGCCAGTGTTTGTGACGTCACTGGCCAATGTGTGACGTCACACTCATGACCTCATTTAGCAGAGTATTCACGCTCATAATAATGCACTCGATCGAGCTGAAGGACGAAGGACATTTTTGCGGAGACAACATGGTTGTGTTTGTAAAAAATAACGTGTATTATTTTGTTGGGGTCCTCCTTGATCATTCAGTCATCACAGTCACGTAATACATTTTCGTTTTTTCGTTTATTTTCGAACACATCATCGGTGAACACCTGGTAACAAGCTAAAAACAAACAACAATTGAAAGCCACCAAGGTTTATTCAGGCTGGAAATTTCTTGACCATACGTAACCGCAACTGTACGAATTGGTCATCATGGAATATAATTTTCTATGACCAAGCAAACACTGTCTGCTACTGTGGCGCCCCCTGTCGGCCGACCAGGCAAGCTGGTTGTGGTGCTTTGATGACGTCATCGCTGACGTCACCCACAGTAGGCTCGTAACAGCTGGGCTCAGCGTCAGAGCTCTGCAGAGGCTTCAATGATTGACGAATATTCTACACACACACAGACACACACACACACATACATAGATGGACTAGATGTTTGAAGAGGCATATTAGTTTGCCCATACAGATGCGTTACGTATGCGAGGATATTACCGGAGCTATAATGCACACAGGAAAGTATATAGAGATGAAGATTGTATAGTGTGAAGATATGAAATCTCAACGAAGTCCAGTTAATTTTTTCTCTAGTTATCCTTATCATTTATGCCTTATATTTTATGTGTGTGTGTGTGTGTTATATAGTGAAACATCACATTAAATACTGCATCTTAAAATTTACCGTATATATTATGATAGAGCGTGTTAATTTATTGACAGACTTCTAGTAGATTGTCGCTGATGTTGCTGTTATACACGGTAGTGATGGCCAGTACTGGTATAGGCGATAGCACCGCGAGTACCAACAGCCAACCGAGTACTGCACTCCAGTACGGGAATCGATACTCGCCCAGCTGAAGGTCGAAATTGTCACAAATGCCGTATATGCCAAACCCCAGCGATAACTGAAAAATATTATCAAATTATCAATAAATATCATTATTATCAATTTATCCAGTAAAAAAGCTTGGTTTTTCATGCAAAAATTCACCTAGTAATCGAGTAATGACAGTTGTTAATACAGTTATGTGTGTATATATAGATATAACAACCTTATAACAATGTATTGACTGCGTGGTGTAGTGGTAGCACACCCGCCTCACAAGCGGGAGGTCCGTGGTTCAAAACCCGGCGGAGGAGAATTTCATTGGGTGAATTCTATAATCCAACAGCCCCTGTCCACCCAGCAGTAAATGATGGTACCAGATATCAGTCATGTGTTGTCAAGCATTCTGGGGAGGTGGCCCTCTCTAATGCGTATTCCGTCCTTGTGGCGCCATAGCGTGGAGAGGGTTGGTTCTGCGGTGGCAGTGAGCTACACGGGCACGCCTGTGTGTTCATAAGCTTCGGCTTCTTTCCGTGTAGCAGCTGCCGCTTATGCATTTCACCTTAATCTTAATGCTACCAAATGATTTCCCAGAGTAATTTTACACACAAAAATTTTTAAACGTCTAAAAGTGATTATTAAATGAAAAAATGTATATAAAAAATATTTCTTAAAAACAGTTTTGAGTGTGTGTAAAATTACTTCAGAAAAACATTTCGTAGCATTGTTATAAAAGAATGATATATGTATGTAATCGTGTGTATATAACAATTTTGCTGTAGTTAAACCCACAGTTATTACTGCTGGAGTTATGGCACGCCAACAGAGACGCACACACTGCGACAATGTGGCGCCCGTGATACGATGATGGCGCATGTTGAGTGCGTCGACGCCGTATACGCCGCACGCCACCACTAATTGGCACAGCGCCACCAGTGTCGCCGCCACGCCAACCATGTACGCGTCGCTCAACAATAAAATATACAGACCCGCCTGGTGCCCAAGCACACACACGGATAACATAAATACAGTTTAGTTGTCAATTAATACATGTTTGCAGAATTTATCTAGAATTTATCTATGATGATAGGCTAAAAAACTAGATATATATGATAATAAATACACCAGAAAAATAGAACATTTACAATAATTAAACAATTTTCTCCCCCTAAATCTTCGCCAAAAAAACGTAAAACCAAATACATCTATATTATAGTACGTGTGTGTTTGTGTCTGTGTGTGTCCGTGTGTGTAGAAGTTATGAGACGGACATGGACACACACAGACAGAAGAGAACACAACAGGTAATCCAAGTCACCTGAGACACAAACGGAAGCGCCAGTACAAACAGAAGCGAACACAGCGCCAAAACCCGCCAAGACCGACTGACACTATGAAACCACCACCGTCGCCGACTGTTTGAAATCTCGTGCCTAATGTACTGTGTCGCCGACAATATCACTTCCATTGTCACCCGCTGTACACACACACGTTAAAAATTAAACGCCTCAAGTGACAGCTGCTACACGGGAAGAAGCCGAAGCTTATGAACACACACAGGTGTGTCCCGTGCAGCTCGCTGCCACCGCAGAACCGACCCTCTCCACGCTATGGTGCCACAAGGACGGAAGATGCATTAGAGAGGGCCACCTCCCCAGAATACATGGCACAACACATGACTGATATCTGGTACCATCATTAACTGCTGGGTGGACAGGGACTGTTGGATGATAGAATTTGCCCAAGAAATTCTTATCCGCCGGGTTTTGAACCACGGACCTCCCGCTTGTAAGGCAGCTGTGCTACCACTACACCACGGAGACCAATAAACATACAGTACATACAGATAGGCGCGCCCCTTACAATTTAATAGAATACTGGAAGCTGTTCAAGGCTGTGTGTTGGTGAATTTACCAGACGGGCGCTCTTCATGGTAACCATGGCAACCAGACGCGTAGTTCTCACTCTAGACCAGTGGTTCTTAACCTGTGGGGAATGGAGTTGCCAAGTGGGAAGCCAAAAGTCGGACAGAACAGGACAATTATGTGTGTGTTCTTATCCAATCAAATTCGTTTATTTATTTTCTAATGACCTCTAATGACATTTACTTTGATGTGACAACTGAATTTATTGAATTTATCAGCGCTGTGTAGTGTGGAAAATAAAGATGAGATGGCTCGTATTAAGAAGTGGGGAATCAGTGAGAAAAAAGGTTCAGAAAAACTGATCTAGAAGAAGACGGATAAGATACGAGATAGATCACAATACACACACAAAGACAGAGAGAGTACATGAGTGACGCACTTGACTTTCGAGAAAGATGATGAGCATTAGCAGAAACAATATGGCCGCCCACACTTGAGGCAATGGCATATTGGATACAGCCGCCGGCACCATAATGAACATCACTGCGATATCTGTCACCAGCCAAATAACTGAACTTGAATGCATGCCGCAATGCATGAGTAATTACTAAATTAACCAAATAATATTCATAAGTTCAACATATTAATTTAACGAAAACACGTGACAATGCTTCAATGGATCTTACATTAATATAATTGATAAATTTAGTGAAAACACGTGACAATAATTCAATGGATCTTACATTGTCATTTTTCTGGATAAATTTAATGGAAACACGTGACTATACTACAATGGATCTTCCGTTATTAATTTAGTTTATTAATGTTGACGAAAATGTGGCGCACCTGAGACGGCGACGGTCTCAATGTTGGATACGTGTAGTTGGCGCGCCATACTGCCTAGTGTTGCCAGATAGACGAGTGTTACCAACACGCTGGCCAGCACAGTGAGGCCGGCCACCGTGACAGAGTCAATTAGCATGGAGCCGCAGTCGGGTCGGTGTTGACTGGACGCCAACATCACCACACCCAACACCACTCCGGTACAACACGCGCTGTGAGATACGGCACTCAACCACAACTACACACACACACACACAAGCCGTATCACAGACATGAAGACAGAGCAGTTGAAGAATAGCTTATTTCCCGTGAAAACCAACTAACGAAGCGCAGAACAACATGTACAACAGAAGCAAACGGAAAATGTGGAATTCTTGTGGTGGTGGCTAGTGGAGCCAGACAGACACACACACATATTTTTTGTGTACTGAAAAGCCTGTATAAGGAGTGCAATAAATGTCATTTACTTTACTTTACTTTACTTTACACACATACACACACACACACACACATTAAGCATAGTATATTCTGCACAGGGCCGCACATTTGGAATTAGCTTCCTCACAAAATTAAAGCCAACTTACATAATGGTACAATAAATATATATTCAAAATGAAATTTAAAAAATACATGTTTGATGTCCAATTCACTTGCTAACAATTACTTCCAGATGATCTACTTGTCTCATTAATTATTTTCTTATTTATATCTGCGCATTGTCCTATTGTTATCGTAAATTAACACATGTGTGTGTGTGTGTTGTATTACCACGTGCTTTATTATAAAAAGTTTGTCCGAAGAGAAGCTTAGGCTTGTCGGATTTTTTTCCACGTTTGTTTTTACATGTTAATGTGTTCATATTGTATGCTAGTGTGGAAATATATTTACAATTTGATTTACAATTTACACACGCGCGTGAGCACAACACCCTGACACAATGTGGGACCTGTGGGTTGGCAAGTTGAAGCCAGCGAGGTTGCAGAATTAAGCGCAGACCCTCGGAAGCGCCCGGCACCGCCGCTTGGCCACATAATATCATCGACAACACCACATATGGCGCCGCCAACTTGACATACACAAACTGCAACACACACAGACATACACACACATTGACGTTCACTTGTCCAACGTTGAAGGGAATGTTCCGAATATTATTTTCAGGACTTTTCAGGGTCATACCTTGAGTGGAAATCAACTGGAACAATATGAGATATAAAATAAAAATAATCAAATGAAAATAAATTGACAGAAGCAAACCCCATCAAAATCTATCTTTTTTAAATACTTGAATATCAAGTTTTTTGAAATCCTTGATTATCAAGACTTTTTAAAATCCTTGATTATCAAGACTTTTTGAAATCCTTGAATATCAAGACTTTTTGAAATCCTTGATTATCAAGACTTTTTGAAATCCTTGATTACACAGTTATTTTTTGGCGTTTCAATGTGCGGAGGTGAGTTCAATGGATATAAAACAGACAACGTTGGCAGCCTCAACATTTAGCCAATCTGGCAAAACTGCTGATGACGTCATATAGCGATAAATTAATCCGCAATTGTGCCACCGTTAATCGCATTTGCAATCGAAAAGGCAATCTTACGACGAGAATTTCTCAACCGCAATGAAAATAATTACATTCGCAGAAAAACGTACAGTTGTAATTTGAATACGACAAAAAAAATCTGTGAAAATCACGGAGATGAAAGTCACAAACACATGAAAATGAAATTACACCAATGTACCAGCAAAGGACGCAATTTCACAATTTCAATTTCCCTAATTATTTCACTATTTTTCCCTGCATCCCTCAGCAAGCTGTAGTGGCGTATTTGCTCAATAGATGTGATTTTTATGTTGCACTGGGGTTACTCTGGATTTTGGTGGTAAATTTTTTTATTGTTATTATTATTTAGTATGTTATACTCTTATGAAACAACTTATGAAACAAATGTTACATATGTGTAACATGGCTTCTAGAGATACTAGATGGTTAACCCTCTAGAAACCATGTAAAATACATCAAACTCATGAATTGTGATCGAACAGAAAAACAGAGTACAAAATCGACATCACATTTTTTATTGTATTATATTTACTTTTGGTTGTTGTTATTCATAGAATTATATTTATATTTATCTGTTGATTATATTATATTGTTATTTTTACACTTATTATTAGTTTTTATTATTAGTGTAGTATAGTTATTATTATTAGTGTTTATTAGTTGTCATTTATTAAATCACCTATTTATTTATTGTTGTTGTCTATTGAGGAGTGTGAACGGAGAGTGGCATTATACAGTGTTATCGGATGAATTGTTTATTGTTATTTATTTCTTATTTTGTTTTCAAACTGTCTTTCTCTCTGGCATTCTTTCATTTTTGAACTCTCTTTCCCTCTTAATCTTTTAGTTAGCTTCCAGTACACATGGGGGGCCACCGCACAGAGTGGTAATAGTGCACTTGTACTCTTCCCCCATGCTACTGGACTTGCCTGTAATAATTAATAATAATAATAATAACCGAGTGGATTGACCTTATCCTAAACCCCCGGGGGAAAGTTACAACTGGGAGAATGTATCGGCGCCTACTTTTCCCGAGTATGTGGCCGGTTTGCGCAATATACAGCCAGTGAGCAGACAGACTACACACAAACACAACACCAACTGCCAACTGAACGAGGTCACGTGATCTATGCCTGCAGACAGCCTCAACACACGATCACTGTGACACACACACACACACACACACACACACACATATATTGATGGTGTTTGTAGTGCGTTAAATGTCTGTTTTGGTTAGATTGTTCTATAGAAGCATCAAGCACAAACTTGAAGAAAATTTAAAGAATATGCAATGTTTGCCGGGAAAAAAACTTTAGCTGTTGCAAACAAAATCAAACAAAAACAACAACAGCAAAGTGAAAATTTGAGAAATAATACAAATCAGTTGGTACACTTGAAACTCAGCAATCAAAACCGAGCCAAAACAGCAAGCAATAAAAAACATGTGTGTATGTTTATGAGTGTGTGTGTGTGTGTCAGTATGTGTGTGTGTCAGTGTGTGTTTATGAATGCATGCTGCTAACTCGCCACCTTCATCCTGTTCAGCAATGTTGCAATAAAAATCAATGTTCCAATACAAATAAATGTTGCAATAATGACACTGACTGGAAATACTCGAGCGACGGATGTGTGGCGTTAAGTGGCGCAGTGAGGTTGGCACGTGGCGCCGAATGCACGTGACACGTGGGCCGGCTCCACGTGGTCTCACAATGAGACCACGGCAAGCGGCCACTGAATGCGCCCAGCAGGTAGAACAGCGTGTAACTTAGCAGTGTCGCCTGGTGTAGTGATAATACTGCAGCAACTAGCACACTGCATCCACCCACCCCTATCATATACACACACACAAACATATATATATACACACACCACAGATACACGAACACACAACAGATAGACACACACACACCACAGATACACACACACACACCACAGATACACACACACACAACAGATACATACACACACACACACCACAGATACACACACACACACACCACAGACACACACACACATCACAGATACACACACGCACACAACATATACATATACACACACACCACAGATACACACATACACCACAGATACACACACACACACACCACAGATACACACACACACCACAGATACACACACACACAACAGATACATACACACACATACACCACAGATACACACACACACACACCACAGATACACACACACACCACAGATACACACACACACACACACCACAGATACACACACACACCACAGATACACACACACACGCACCACAGATACACACACACACCACAGATACACACACGCACCACAGATACACACACACACCACATATACACTACACACACACACAAAATATATACAGATATACACACAAACGGATCATGCATATACACATCAATATACTTACTGACACACACACACACACACACACACACACACACACACACACACACACAGGGAGAAAGACACAAAAAGAGAGAATGGGAGAAATAGAGAGAAAGAGCGACATACCCTTGAGCAGAGGGCAGAGATGGGAGAATGCGTCGACCACTGTTCTTCTGGTTGACTGACCAATGACACAGTGAAGCAGTAGGAGAGGAACACCACACAACAGCATGGCCAAACAGAACGCCACACAGAACGCAGCTGCGACGAAAATGCCGCATAATCGCCAAACAAACAAACAAAAACAGGAATTTATTCCCCTTCTATTTTATTTTATGTATCCTTTTCCATATTAATTTATACTAGGAATATATTTCCCTCGTCGTCCCGGTGAATCCATAAGACAAGCAAAATAGTGAATTCAACAGCGTATCTTTCTAGCCAAGCCCAGACGGCTGACAGATGTGTGATTGCTACAATAATACGTTACAATGTGAGACATAACAAAAACAAAACACTGAATTACTCCTCTCTTTTTCACTCCTTTCCTGCGAAACATATAGAATCTTTTCAATCCGTCATCAACCAATCTTGTCGTTTTGTCTTCAAATGACCCTCACGTCACCCTACCTCTACTTTCCTGAAATCACTCGGCTGGCTACAGATCAAATTAATTTTTCACCACAAAATTTGCTGTTTGGCGTACAAAGCTCTTCATTCTGCCCATCCTCCTCCTTATCTCAAGACACTTTTCTCTGTCACTGCACATAATTATAACACTCGTAAATCCAATTCTCTTCTAGAAATTCGTGCCGTCTCCGAATCTTACTGGTCGTCAAAATCGTTTCAATTTCATGCTCCTCGTCTCTTCAACCAGCTTGCTTCTCATATTGCGACTGCTAACTCTTACAGCTCATTCACCTGCTAATAATTAAGCTGCGTGAACCTCTGCTTCGTTGTTACCGTGAAACATAACCATGTGTGCATGTTGTTTCAATATTATGTTATTAATTCTATACCTAGATTGTCATTGTCTTTATATATTCGCCTGTACTTCGTTTTAAGGTGGCCGTTTAAATACAAATACAAATACAAATTAGATTAATTTCAAACAATTTCAACGTAAAAATAATTCAATTGTCGGCAGAATTGAGAAAAAAGTTAGTTTTTTAATTACATAATTTAACCATCATCGTTAAGAGGCTGTTCTGATTCGGTTTCACATTGTTTCTTTTCCACTGTGTGTTTTTCTTATGGAATATTATTGCATTTCTCTCTCTCTGTTTGTGTTTGTTGATGATCATGGAAATAACAGTAATGAAATTGTATAGCGTTCACATGTTCTTCACATTTTGCCTTGTTGACATATTTTTGTTTAAAAACATTAATTATTAAAATTACCACTATATTAATTATTTATCATGGTATTTGTTATTATTTGACAATACCGGCGCCGAATTTGTGACACAAATAGGGAAAGCGCCACAGTGTAGTCAAGCCCAGCGAAAAACTGAGACAAACAACGACAAAACGTCGTCTGCTGCGTCGAATTTGTCGCACATCGTCAGCAATAGGCGAACAAACAGAATTTGACTCATCCGAACTGCTCACACTCGAACACGCACTACGCACACACACACACACACATACACATACACAACATGCATACACACACATCAAAATTTGACAAACCACAAGCATAGACCACAAAACCAAGCGTCTACGCAAAAACACGTGTGTATGTATGTGTGTGTGCATGTGTGTATTGAATGGTATGTTTGTGAGTCAAATATACAGCACAATCGCCTAAAAATATTTACATTTGATGAGTCATTTTCGATGCAACAAACCTTGCAACACGCCTACGCGTTAGTGACGAAAACAAAAACAAAAAAAACAGCCCGTTTGAATATTCCACATATTTTTGTCGCTGTTTTTTGTTTCTGTTTGAAAATATTCGTTTTCCCGTTCAATTTTCAGTACAGACAGACATTTACATTCATACTGCGTCGAATTTGCATCAAATGTGGCAGCCGTGTGCGTCATACATGGCGTGACATATATGAAGTGAGCTGTACAAAATGACGCACACTGACAAGTATTCGACAGTAAATAAACAGGGCTCTCAAATTTCTCGGTTGTTCAATTTGCTGAGTGAAAACTTACAATAAGCTCCTAAGCTACTTACAACAAAGTCAAACAGGTTCCAAAGCTAGCTATTATCATCGTTGTTAACAAACCACAGTTCCGACACGCACCGTGACCTTGATATATCAACGTGCAATCTCTTGTTGCTAGAAATCTCACCGGAAAATTGGTCGAAGAGTAACGCTTAGCGCTACACTTCGACCCGACACAGCAAATCTAGCCTATAAAATTGCAGATACGACGAGAATTGTGAAAGTTTCCAGTTATTAAGCTTTCCTCAAAGTTCGCCTATGATATACGAGCACGACACTTGACACTGGTTGAACCAGTTCGAAGCCCGCATTTCCAGACACGCATTGTCTGCATGCACGGCAAGGGCGCCGCAAGAATCACAGCCAGAATGACGCAAAAATAGCACAGACGACATAATTCATCAGCCAAGCAATTAATTTGTTCAACATTGATTGAATATTGCTGAAATGGCTTTACGAAACATTACAAACCGGAACCTGTTTGAACAAGACAATCATACCTTGAATACTTGCGGACAACATGCATATTCGGTTCTTCCCATTGCAGAATGCGTCGAATTACCAAACGTTGTCCATTCGAGTGTCCGTAGGTGATTGTCGCACTCGAATTGCGGCCTAACAGTCCACAGAAAGCCGCTTGCTTGTTGTACAACTGCGACGGACAAATGGTATGTGCGTTAGCGGCTGAAACGGCACTAACACTAGCCCGTTCTCCAGCACTATCGCTGTTTCGTGCCACAACAGTTTGAGTGGACGTTTCGAGCGTGGTTTCAGGCGGCTCGGTTTGTCGTGGCTGAGTCGCATCAACAGCTGCTGAATCATGATTTGATTGAGCATCAGTTTGGTCGCACAATGTCGACCTGGTAACTGTGAAACGAGACGGGCAAAACGGTGTAGCTTCAGCTATTGTAGCTTCCTCACTCACTCCAACAGTAACAGGAACACCAGGCTGCATCGTGAGCACAAAACGCACGCGCACCCAACAGCACCACAATGAGAAGTCACGAGCGCACGTAATTACACCACGCGCCACTCAAATTGAACTACCCAAGAGTTTGAGAGATAACGCGAACAGCTAGCTCCTCCCCTCACAAAGCTTACAAAACGTCCGCCAGGTGTCGCATATGAATCGCATTCACATGAATTTCGTTGCGCAGCTAAATTGTTAAACAACCTGTTTTTAAAAACTTAACATCACCTGCATTGGTGGAATCTAGTCCTGATTAAGTTGTAAATCATTAATATTTTATGCATGATATGAATATATTATCAAATATAAAATACCATATTGAATGAAAAAGTGCCAACTGATTATATAAAAAATAATTTATAAAGAACGCTTAAAAAACGCCCAAAAAAGTTTCTATATTTTTCATAGATTTTAGGTTAGGTTAGGCTTAGCGTTCTAATGTAATGTGCTGCCTTTGCATGAGGCGAGGGACTGGAAAAAAATCGTTAAATCAATTTTTATCAATCTAAAGTTCTTTGACAGCTGCTGCTTCAAGTTTAATTTGGTTGAACAACCGAATTTGTTGAATTTTTCAGATATGCTGTGGAAAATTAGCATATTTGGCTCATTGAAGAAGTGAGGAATGTGATAAAAAAGAATGTGAGAAAAAAGGGACGGTAGCCGCAACCAATCACATCGCTGTGTGGTACCGTGGTTGGTGGTCGCGTGACACAAGGATAGCACACGCGCACACACTGGCATTGTGTGTTCGATAGCACAGCACCAAATGCATCTATGTAGAGCACTCGCCATAAAGACTGCCAAGCCAACATGACAAGCTTCAACATTTTTTAGAGTTCGGCTTTACTGCTGCAAACAACTTCAAATAATTGTTTGATTGTTGAAACCTAAACTAAAAACAGTAAATATAAGCACAGCAGATAGATAATCACAACACTTTTACCCAATTGTTGTACTGTTTCTGTACTTTTTGTACTGTACTATTTCTGCTGCACTGTTTGTGTAATGTTGTTGTGCTGCACTGTTTGTAACATCTGTTAGAACATCCTCTTCTATTGAACCAAGAAGTTCAATAAAAGAGGTCAAGAAAGCGTACTTTTTCTGTAGAATTTGTTGATATAAATACTATCGCAAAGACGGTGCATAATGGTGCATGAACATGACTGATTTACCCAAAGATTCAGACCCTACCAAAATTAACTCAGCCCCTCCCAATTCTGCCCCTCTTAATTCTCCCCTCATCTCCACCTGGATCTGCCACTGTTCACTGATCCACATCATCACACACTCTTTCTTCCACTAGCAGCTACATACGCGCAAACATTTTCACGTTTACACCAATGTTATTTAACCGTTTACTCAGTGTTCGCGTCTCTTTCAAATCAGCTCTCAGCTCTCGCACCCCCTGGAATCTTGTTAGCTAAGGTGGAAATGATAAAAATACAACCGACGTAATAAGAAATCACTTTCATTCAATATTCATTCATACAACTTGAAGTTCCATTACATTTCCTTAGAATTTTTGTTCCAAGAGAGAATATAATGCATAGGTAAACATATATTGTCCTTGGTTTTTTACAATACAAAAATCGCAGTTATTAGGAACCAGACTCACGCCCTTTTCCTTGTCATGACCTCCTTCAACACAATGCGAGTCCTTGTGGCGCCCCAGAAACAGTCCTTGGATCCCCTAGAAATCCTTGTGGCCCCATATACACATGAATTGTCGTATATCTTTCGTGGATAGTGAGAAAACATGGTGTCTACCCATTTTTTTAATTTCGGTCCTATGGCCTCCCAAAAGAACTTCATGACCCACGGTGAAAAGCACTGATTTAGACAACATTTATGCGTCATCCTGGATGTTATGGGTGACGACTTCAAAGGACTACACTCCATCACATGACTGATCATGTTCGATTGCACAATCAAATGTCAAATGTTATCATTACACAACGCTAAGGTGTTAATTATGTATTCAACGGACATCTTACGGATTCCTTATCCCTTCAACAATACGTCCAAGGCAAGACACATGATCAGATGGCGAGTATTTAAGATTACGTTGTTTAGTTTATTCAAATGCAATTGGAGACAGCATGTTTTTGAAACCAAGTCATCTAACAGGCTACACCAGAGCCGTTGCGAGGACTTATGCCCCCCCCGAAGGCAACACTTGGGGCCCCCATTATAAATAATGCACCAAATAATGAATTTATTTATTTGACAATCACATAATATAAGCTCAGGTGAAAACATCTGAGCAAAAAGGTAAAGGATACATAATAAATATGATAAATTGTAATATCATAGGTGAAGCAACGGGACCCTCAACATTCGGGGCCCCCCGGCCGGGGGGTACGGGGGGCGGTTGCTACGGCTCTGGGCTACACGACACCAATGGCGAGCTCTTGACGCTCCAGACTTCGCACGCAGATAGCGACATTGGCGTGCCTCAGTTGGCTGTCTGGGCTGGGTCGGAGTTGAGTTGACAGTCAGACTTGTTGTTGTGTAATTATAGCGGCCAATAGTCGGTGCCAACCCGTCGAGGCCACGGTCAACGGGCCAAGGTCGATGGCACGCATCAAACGTCCCATACACACACACACAAACAAACAAGTGGATTGGGAGGCAGCGCACCTGAGTCCCGATAGTGTGCGCGAAAAGCAGGTGTTCTCTAGCATGTAGAGTGGCTGGTGGATTTTTAGCCTTCTAGAAAATTATCCGACGAGTATCTTATTAGATTTGAGTGACAAGACAAATACATTTGCTCGACGTGTGGATCCCAGATGAGTTACAACGACTGGCGACGGAGTGCATCAGGATGACATCTCCTTGACATCTTCGATGAGATCAAGCAGCACAATCATATCATGTTCATAGGCACGGGACCGCCTTCGCTGGAAGCACTCTGCCGCTCATTCTGGCTGCGGACATTGACCAAACAGACACAACGAGGTGACGTCAAAAGCGACAGCACGTGGCTCTCAAATTGGCGCCACTATCTGTCAAGGCTGCCAAGTACCCTGCGTCAGCGAATCCTGCACGAGTGGCTCGAGTTATGCGGTGATGGCGGCAATAGAGGACGCGGTCGTTGCTCTAGGTATGACGACATCGACAGCTGTGCTCTGGCTGTGCTTCTCGACTCTACAATGGTGCTGTCTCATTGCATCTACATCAGCTTGCCTGCGGACGACATGCGGTTACCGGCCAGTTTGAGCATGGTTATGCAGAACGCCTCAGCCTTGCGACGACTAGTCGTGTATGTTAGAAACGGACGCGGCCAAATACTGGACGCACTGTTGAGGCAATGTCCCCGTCTTATCCACCTGCAGCTGATAGGAGCAAGCGACAATTGTCTGTCTGTCATCGCGTCCAGATGCACTCAGCTTCAGCACCTGCTTGTCAGTGGGGAGAATCCAGAGGAAAAAGTCACTGATCAAGGACTCGTGGATATGGTGCAGCGACTCGCTGGATCATACCACCAGCCGTGTCTTGAAAGTATCATTCTAAACAGAACACATATCACTGAAATTGGCATCCGCTATTTGCTTCATTGCTTGCCCAGTACCAAGCACGTCGATCATCCAAGTGTTCAGAACATTTTGCTGGAGTATCCACAAGATGGCCGACCATTGTCGCTCCAGCGATTGCCGGAATTGGAGGCCAACGTGCAGCAAATTCAGCGTCTGTCAACAACATGTCCGCTGGTGACGAAAATATCTCTTGAAATGCATCGTGCTTGTTCCTGCGTGACTACCGTGTCAAGCTTCACTAGACTTCAACACTTGTCACTGCGGCTGGAGAAAGATTTTGACGTTCGAGCGTGCGATCTGCGCCAGCTTTTGATGTCATTGTCCGAGCGACTTACTGCTCTAGAATTGTCAGGACACATTCCTGACTGGCTTCAAGTCTTTCGGTATTCGCTCTCGTGTGTCCATCTGGAGGTGCTCAAGTTATCCACGACGTCTTCTCAGGCGGAATCATCTGCCTTTGCCTCCGCTTCGTGGTGGTCTGTCGACGCTCATGTTCCCGTGCCCACCAGTCTGCAAATTCTCGAGTGCATCCGTCCCTTCTTCCCCGAAAGTATCAACACGCAAGGAAATCAGCGGGATGTGGCTGCGTTCAAAAGAGTCCTGGCAAATACGCCACGTGTTCGCTTTGTAAAAATCACACCGTTTCCGCTACACGATGACGACATGGAGTCGATTCTAGAACAAAACACGCTCCAGTACTTGGAAGTAAGTTTCGTCACCTACTCTCACCACATTTAAAACAATGGTTCATTTTTCATGTTCGACACTGCCGAGCACACAGATGAAAAAATACATCACTGGTCATAAAACTCAACCAATTGGTTTATATACATTCAGACCCGTTGCGAGGAATTATGGCCACCCCCCCGAAGGCAGCACTTGGGGCCCCCATTATAAATAAATCACCAAATAATGAATGTATTTACTATACATAATCACATAATACAAGCTCAGTTGAAAACATCCGAGCAAAAAGGTAAAGGCTATGCATAATAAATATGATAAATTTTATTATCATACGTGAAGCAACGGGGCCCCTCAACATTCGGGCCCCCCCCGGCCGGGGGTAACGGGGGGCGGTTGCTACGGCTCTGTATACATTTCCAGACTAATATCAATTCGATTTTGTTGTCTTTGTCATCAGGTGTTTGATGTGGCACCTACTCTGTTGAGTGAGCGCAGTGCACTTGCCATTATATCTACCTGTCCGGCTCTGAGACAGCTGGGTCACCTGAGTCAATGGCGCCACCTTTGTATATCGCAGCTTTCGGCAGTACGCTTGTGGGGTCGCATACGTTCCAGTGATGTTCGTCCTGTTGTCTTTTGATCCACAGTGAACGTCAGGCTGGGAATTGCACACAAAATGAATCGCTAATCAATGGTTTCAATTGGCGCGACGCAAAATGTTATTGTTCAAAAGTTGCTTCGGTTTAAATGTGGACTTCGTGGACTTCGGACTTCGTGGACTCCGTGGTGCAGTTGTTAACACACCCGCCTCACAAGCGGGAGGTCCGTGGTTCGAAACCCGGCGGAGCAGAATTTCATTGGGCGAATTCTGCAATCCCACAGCCCCTGTCCACCCAGCAGAAAATGATGGTACCAGATATCAGTCATGAGTTGTGCCATGCATTCTGGGGAGGTGGCCCTCTCTAACACGTTTTACGTCCTTGTGGCGCCATAGCGTGGAGATGGTCGGTTCTGCGGTGGCAGCGAGCTGCACGGGGCAAACCTGTGTGTTCATAAGCTTCGGCTTCTTCCCGTGTAGCAGCTGCCACTTAGGCATTTAACCTTTAACATTTAACCTTTATATAAATGCACAAACCGTGTTTCCTACGTGAGTTTCTAGTTGGACTAGTGTATTCAAGTTAAGATGTCTTTTGTTTGCTAATAAGTTTACAACAAATGCCGTTTTATCCATGTACAATATAATAAAATTTGCAAAAAACCAAGTATGCATTTTTGATATATTTGAAAATAATTTTGATAAAAGTAAATATCCGTAAAAAACATATCCAGACATTGAGTGATTAATTTTCACCATAAGCATGTGTATATTTCGTTTGTAGAGCACAATTAACATTATTTTTCAATGTTCGTGAATATAATGCATATATTTAAAATTGGCAAAAGAACAAAAAGAATTATTTATTAAAAATTGTTTTAAAATTGTGAGTCGCAATGCAATTGGTTAAATATGCCGTATACTTATTTGGTTACATTTTACAAATTGAATGACAACAAATGATCACATATATTTTGATCTGATCTATGATCTGGCGTCTTTAAAAAATCAATGTCTCAGTTGGAGACATTTAGTGGATGCACTTAGACAATTGAGCCATCGTAATCCAGTGTGGGTGTCGTCAACTCCTCAGTTAATTTCTTCAAAATGATGGCCCTAGTGAATAGATTTTTAGAATGGATCAAAAGCTTATTTTGGAAAGAGGAAATGGAATTGACTTTAGTTGGGCTGCAATATTCCGGTAAAACCACGTTTGTGAACGTTACGGCGGTAAGTTGTATTGTTTTGCACGTTATTTCTTAATTGGGCATGGATGTTTCATATCTGTAAGGGCCTCTGATCTCGTCAAGGGTTAATTTGTGACAGCAATTATTCAGTTTCGATATAAAATTTGGTGTATTATGTGTATTTACATATTCGTAAATATCTTATTATAAATCGTATTATGGCGTATCAGCCAAATTGTGATAATTAATACGGATACTCTTATTTCATTTATTTATTATTATTAGATATTTATTTCACGGGTGATTTTTTGAACTTCCATTGGTGAGCGATGACTCAGCGATGACTCAGGTGGTGAGAAATATCCACGTTATTTGTACGAGCTTTGTGTTGTTTTATATACCAGTATTTACAGTTTTGTCAGTTTGCTTTCTCTCAAAGTTTGGGCTAAAATATGGTTGCTTCGTCTACTGGCGCGTGTAATATACAAGTTGTCAGTTACTAGGGGTGTGTCTGTCGTATGGCTGCGGTTGGCGGTTCGAACCCGGTGTGGTTCTATTTATTTCTACCGCCCCTGCATTCATCATTGCTGTGTGTTTTACGGTTGGGAACGCGGCGGGTGTTGCTGTAACACTTCTTCAAACTTCCATTTGATCACTGATGTATAAAACTGTATTTTTTCTGGTACTTGGCAACAATACAAAATTGAATTTCAACTGCAAATAGTCCCGCATATTCAAAATTCTTATGCACGGGCCAATGATTAACAGGCACTTCTCTGTACGTGTATGTTAGTGTATTGCCCACAACACAAGACACAGTACAAAATATCAAAATAAACACAATGGAAAAAAAATTTGGTCGGGCTGACACTCTTTAACCAACTTGTTTTCATAATATAGCCATATAAACCTCATGAATTATCAGATAAAAAATTTCAGCATAACGCAGAATTTTTAACATATAATTTTGTGACATCAGCAATATTTGTGAGCACAATACACAATAGTGCACTCAACAAAAACACACAATAATACACAATAGTGCACTCAACAAACACACACAATAATACACAATAGTTGACTCAACAAATACACACAATAATACACAATAGTGGACTCAACAAACACACATAATAATACACAATAGTTGACTTAACAAATACACACAATAATACACAATAGTAGACTCAACAAACACACACAATAATACACAATAGTGGACTCAACAAACACACACAATAATACACAATAGTGAACTCAACAAACACACACAATAATACACAATAGTGCACTCAACAAACACACACAATAATACACAATAGTGAACTCAACAAACACACACAATAATACACAATAGTGGACTCAACAAACACACACAATAATACACAATAGTGTACTCAACAAACACACACAATAATACACAATAGTAGACTCAACAAACACAGACAATAATACACAATAGTGGACTTAACAAACACACACAATAATACACAATAGTGGACTCAACAAACACACATAATAATACACAATAGTGGACTCAACAAACACACACAATAATACACAATAGTGGACTCAACAAACACACACAATAATACACAATAGTGGACTCAACAAACACACACAATAATACACAATAGTGGACTCAACAAACACACACACAATAATACACAATAGTGGACTCAACAAACACACACAATAATACACAATAGTGGACTCAACAAACACACAATAATACACAATAGTGGACTCAACAAACACACACAATAATACACAATAGTGGACTCAACAAACACACACAATAATACACAATAGTGGACTCAACAAACACACACAATAATACACAATAGTGGACTCAACAAACACACACAATAATACACAATAGTGGACTCAACAAACACACACAATAATACACAATAGTGCACTCAACAAACACACACAATAATACACAATAGTGAACTCAACAAACACACACAATAATACACAATAGTGGACTCAACAAACACACACAATAATACACAATAGTGAACTCAACAAACACACACAATAATACACAATAGTGGACTCAACAAACACACACAATAATACACAAGAGTGGACTCAACAAACACACATAATAATACTCAATAGTGGACTCAACAAACACACACAATAATACACTATTCGATGAGACACATAACAACACACAACACTACTGCACAATAATGGTGTGTATGTATGTGTATGTGTGTGTGTATGTGTGTCAGTCTGGCCAATTCAGTGAGGATATGATTCCCACGGTCGGCTTCAACATGCGCAAAATCTCCAAGGGCAACGTAACCATCAAACTGTGGGATATTGGCGGCCAGCCTCGCTTTCGTGCCATGTGGGAGCGCTACTGCCGCGGTGTCAACGCCATCGTGTCAGTGACCTTTGACCTTTGACCTCGACCTGTGGTCATACTGTGTTTGTCTTTTGCATTGCACGCAAGTGGTCAGTGAGTTGTGTTCGGTTTCAGGAGAATGAAATTGGCCGGTTTCAGGAGAATATTTGAAACGGCTGGCCCAGTTTGTTTACGTTGCCATTGATGTTGCTGCGTATTATCCCATGTTTATATACACACACACACACACACACAAATGTACATTTCTATACTTCTCTCATATCTCCCCCCTTTCTGATTTTGTTTGTATGACTGTGTGTGTGTGTGTGTGCGTGTTTGTGTGTTTGTGTGTGCTGTCTATTGCGATGTGTTTATGCGTGTGTGTATATCTGTCTGTATGTAAGTGTTTGTGCTTACCCAAGTATAATAATTACCCCAGTATAACGCTCCCGCTAAGTTTTCAGGTTTTTTATGATTTTTTTTTAATTGTGTCAAAAAACTTATATTTCATGCATTTCAATCAGAATCCAACAAAGTCATTATCCTCATCACTTTCATCAAAAAGTTGTTGGGTATTTATTATTCGGCAGCTGAGCAAAACTAAGCGATAGCGGCGTTGCGACTTGTAGGCTCAATTAAGCAGATTTATCGACTCCTACAACTTCCCTTCCTGTATTATATTGACTGATAAATACCACAAACGTACCAATAGAATGTATTACACAATTTGATCTCTCCTTACACAGAATTTGACTTTGTAAACTGGTATTTCTCACATACTCAAATATAATGCTACTGACCCAACTTTTCATGTTGAAATTTGACACGAAAATGGGAGCTGAATATACTTGGCGGTGATTACGGTATCTTTGTTATGTGTATTATTTTCTCAACGTGTGTTTGCGTGCGTGTGTGTGTGTGTAGTTATATGGTGGACGCGGCCGATCATGATAAGTTGGAGGCGTCGCGAAACGAACTGCACAATTTACTGGATAAACCTCAACTGCACGGCATCCCCGTACTGGTGTTGGGCAACAAGAAAGACCTGCCTCACGCGCTCGATGAGAAAGGCATCATTGAGAGAATGTCAGTGCTGCGCCAACATCGCCACAAACACACACACACACACACACAGAGAGAGATAGACACAAACATAAACACACATAGAGAGAGAGATAGACACAGAGAGAGAGAGAGAGAGAGACACACACACAAGCACATACACACAGACACACTCAGACACACTCAGACACACACAAGCACACACACACACACACACACACAAAGAGAGAGAGACACACACACACAAAGAGAGAGAGACACACACACAGAGAGAGAGAGACACACACACAGAGAGAGAGAGACACACACACACACATATATACACACACAGAGACAGTCTAACGAACTATGTCCGCAAATATTGCCCGCTTGAATCATAGAGAAGAAAAAAGGTTACGAACCATTGCTATATATATATATAGATGTGTGTTTATGTGTATGTTTGTGTGTGTGTTTGTATGTGTGTTTGTATGTGTATGTTTGTGTGTGTGTTTGTATGTGTATGTTTGTGTGTGTGTGTATGTTTGTATGTTTATGTGTGTGTGTGTGTCATTTGTCGTACAGGAATTTGACGGCGATTCAAGACCGCGAGATTTGCTGCTATTCGATCTCGTGCAAGGAGAAGGACAACATCGACATCACCCTGCAGTGGCTCATGACCAAGGCCAAGTCTGCTAATCACTGACCTCGTGTCTGTCTGTCTGTCTGCAAGTGTGTGTGTGTGTGTGTCTGTCTGTCTGTCTGCAAGTATGTGTGTGTCTATCTGCAAGTGTGTGTGTGTGTGTGTCTGTCTGTCTGTCTGTCTGCAAGTGTGTGTGTGTGTGTCTGTCTGTCTGTCTGTCTGCAAGTGTGTTTGTGTCTGTCTGTCTGCAAGTGTATGTGTGTGTGTGTGTGTGTCTGTCTGTAAGTGTGTGTATGTGTGTCTGTCTGCAAGTGTATGTGTGTGTGTCTGTCTGTCTGCAAGAGTGTGTGTGAGTGAGTGAGTGAGCGCGGCGTGTCGGCTTTTTTATGTATGCTTTCAGAGAGAGAGTGAGTGTGTGAGAAAAAGAGAGAGGGAGGGATGGGTTTTGTCTGTGTTATAATCATATAAGTGTGTATATATATCAGTGTTTATGGTAAGTATGTTCGGGGTTTGTACTCGAGTATGTATGTGTGTGTGTGTTTGTTGATTTAGTCAGAATGAGACACCTGTTTTTTCATTGTGTTGTACATTCATAACGCACGTTTCTGTAAGCCTGTCCTATCGGTCGTGCTAAAATCCACATGATATGGTGAATGTACGTGGTATATAAAATATTATTGGTGGAATTTGTACCATGTTTTTACCGCTTTTTTCTGGCATATTGTATTGAATTGAAACTGTACAAGCGACCATTGGCTGAACTATTTTTCATTTGTCTTTGTTCGACGTGTGTGTGTTTTATTACGTCGCAATTGTTCGTCGTATTTGTCGCGCGCGTTCATTCAATTAGTTCAATTATTTTCAGCCAAGTTAAGCCAGACGTCGTTTATGAATATTGAGCAAAAGGCCATAATATAAGTCATATTCCAACGTTTTTTGTCGTTTTTGTGTGTAATACATTATAAAGCCCAAGTTAGTTGTATTAAATGTTGGCCTGAGAGGCGCCAAAATTGTATTTTTTATATCGCAAAATAATTTACACATGATAAACCTTAAAACATTTCTTCCTTTAAAAAAATGTCTACAAGTCTAAATTACTTATATATTATGAGTAGTATAGGTGTTATTATAGAATTATTATATATTATATTATAGAAGACATTAGACATTATAATATATTATGGAACACATCTGACAACCTACTGCATATGTTCTGTGATCAACTATGTCAGCAGAAATGTGTGTCTGTGAGTGAGCGCGTTGTGAACAGTTATGATAACACATGTTGTTATTATGTGCTGCGAGTTTGTGGTATGGGACCGCACTCACACGTTCGTCAATTGGAGCAGTATTGTGAAGTGGTCATGTGTTGATTGAGTTCTGGCCAGTCGTATTTGGGACGCCATCGCATCTTGAGTCTGTCCAGTGTTGCTCTCTGTCTAAATCTCAACAGAACAGAATGAATAAGTCCGCGTCTGCATCGCTGTAGTTTGTTTCAATCTCGATACATTTCGGGGACATTTCCATCGAGCTCAGTGTTGATTTGGCAACGAACATCGGTGATCCGACCAGTGTTCTTCATCAAGGATGAAGCTGGCATGGTGTATAATCGCACCAGTGACGGCTATCGTCCATAACTGTTGTGCATCCGCGGCAGAAGTGATCACGCAATTAGACGGAAGACAAAACAACGATCCCCAGGCGGTGCGACCATTCTCAGTTCGACAATGGTCGTCGTCGGTCGACTTGCAAAACATGGCTGTGGAACGTGCCTATCCGCTGCAGGATACTTCACTTGGTGACGCGTATTTCCATCAACCAGCTGACCTTCAGAGAGAGCACCGAGGTGATGCGCGTCGCTATTACCGCAAACGTCCACGTCGCACCAAATTTCCGTCGTTCCGGATTCTGGGCAAGTTGAGAAGGGCGGTGACTGGAGGTCTGGCCAGCGTCTCGGTGCCTAGTCTTGACCTGGTCACGCTGATCAACTACATGCTGCTTCCTTTGCTACCGTTGCTGTTGTCGTTTGGCAGTCGGGTCACATCTGCATCGGCCATTGCGACTGGAAGTTCAGGTACGGCGACAGGGACGGGAACCAGCGGCGTTGATCAAGTGTTCGAGTACGATACGGCCGAGACGGTGACTTCGACCAACTCGAATACCGACTCTCTCACCGAGGACAACTCGCAGACGGTGACCACCACCGAGAATAACAGTCCCGTCAACACTGAGACCAACACCGAGACCAATTCGAGCAACGACGTCATCACCAACCCGTAACCAAGTGATGATCTGTTGTAAAAACCGTGTTAATATAAAGAGATGTATTTAATACAAAAATTAACGAACAATCACACTTCACTCAATCTACCACATTCCACACACCTCCCGCTTGTTAAATCGATAACGCCAAAACAGTTCAAATTGCACGACATATAAATGAACAATTCCCGTGCTAAACATCACAACGGCACCTCTTAATAATAATTACTAATTTACAACAATACACAAACAAAAAGTCTGAATAAACACTGCGCCATTAGTAGCAAACATTGTTGTCTCATGTCAAACAATAAACTGATGTATCAAACCATCCAGAATTAATGCACGCCTCTATTTGAAGAACACGAGTGTATAATTTAGTGGCGGGCCAACAATGATGGAAGTATACGGTGTAGTATATATCACCACAAAGCATCCACAAACACTCCTCTCCCCTATCTCATGTGCACCTGTATCTCATCCATTCTAGCGGATCCAGAGGAGGACTCAGGGGGCTGAACTCCCCCTCAGATGTTTCTATCGACCCCTCATAGCCAAGAGGTTCACTTAAAGATATTACAATATCGTTCTGTAAAATTTGTTGATATAAGCATTATGGCAAAGACGTTGCATAATGATGCATGTACATGTCTGATCGCCTCCAAGATTCCACCCCTCCAAAAAAACATAAATAAGTCAGACCCTTCTAAAATTGCGCTCTTGATCCGCCATTGACACACACACAAGCAATATCTACGCTCCACGCTCTCTGAATGTCTCTACACTCCTTCAATAAGTTGTTTGTACCCAGGAGTGCCGAGAACAGGCTGATGAAAGGTATCGTTGACTCCAATCCATCATACATTAAGCCAACCTGTACAACAAGCCAACTCTTGGTGGAAATTGCCAGAATTTACTGAATCGGCAGGCGATCGAGCTTGCACACAGTTTGACGGTGTTGGCCGGACAAAAAAACAGTATTTAGTGTAATTGAGCACTTAAAAGCCAGTGAAAAGACAATGAAATTAATGCGCAGATCGAATTTTCATTGCCAGCAAAAACAGAATTGGACCTTGCGAAGAAAATGTCCGCCAGCAAAAAGTCAACAAAAATCAAGTAGTTATGCAGCGAAAATTATTTATTACTGCAAACGATAGAATTCTGCGATGTCAGCCATAATTTTGTCGTACAAAATTTTCTCCCACCTCTGAGCAGATAAAGTTTGGAAATTCGTGTTGAGGAAGTGGCCGATCTGTACAAATAGTGATCAAATTTATTCACTGATTACCTAACCTAACCAAAAATCTAGACAGCTGTCACGCAAGTGTGCCGATTTTTTATTAGTGACGAGCATCTGGTAGTAATGGTCAAATTGGTAGTAAGTTTTCTACAGAAATACGATCTGCTAATGAAAATATAGCATTGGTATAGTGGTCGTTATTTATTGTTTCTACCATTTAAGCTTCATTTATTTCTGTTCGGCATATTTATTAAATTTTGCTTGGTTTGTCCTTGTTTTTACCAGCGATTTCCGTTATAACTATATCCTCTACAATCATTTTCTCAAATCGAAAATCCGTCTGAATACAATTGTGGCGCGAAGGAATCACGTTCTGGTTCGTCATTGGAGGGCGTGAAATGGTCGTGATCGGCCGAAACGCCAACAACAAAAACATAGTGACGAGCATCTCCTCCGAAAAATCCACATAATGTTTTCTTATAGACAGAAATTTCATTGAACTTTATGGAATTTTATATACTTTTATGAAATTTTTTAGATTTTTATAGAATTTTCACCTGTCAAAAAATTACAACAGACACGCAGGTGAATGAGATGAGGGAGTTAAAAATTGACCGCTTATTCACGCTTGGCTGTGTGCTGAGCAGTGGCGGCGCCAAGGAGGGCGGCTTCAGCCCCCTCAAAAATATGTCCAAGCCCCCCCCCCCCCCAAAATCATAATCATAGACATTGTTGTGTTCCAACGAAAGATTACACAATAGCAGAGCTCAGGCTTTATTCAACATTTTGCACAACTAAATGATAACAGATCTGTAAAATATAAACAAACAATTAGCAAACAATAAAAAGATAAAATAACCGAACAAGAGAACAATAATAAGAACGTACCACGCTACAACTGGTGCACAACTGATATAAACTGATAGAGAAGAATAACAAACTTAGAGAAGTACTTAGAAACTTAGAGTATAAAGTATATCACCACAGACATAAAAATTTATTACCACTGTAAATGAAGCCCTGTAATTTTGGCTCAAGTTCGAGGACTGAATCAATGTGCCCCAGTCCCTTATTATAATATTATGTAGTCAGCGTTCGAGTGTAGCTCTTAATGTTTCACCAAGCCTACACAACTTTTTCCTTAGCCCCCCATCGGAAAATCCTGGCGCCGTCACTGATGCTGTGTGTATTAACTCTGCCACCACTGGCCTGCTTGCTGCAATCTTGCTAAGACAAACCAGATTTGAGCGGTATTATACGAGCAACAAGGGACGGTGCGAGAGGATTTGGTGGTTGTTTGGTGTGACGTCATCAGTGGACCAGTCTGCAGACTGTGTGTCTGTTCTCATCAGAACAGGTCCTCAAACCACACACCCATACACATACACACCTGCGCATACACAAACAGACGGTGCATACACATGCACACACTCAGATACGTACACACACATACACACATCCAGATACACACTATCAAATTATTTAATATATTTTTTCCTCACCAATTGAATAGAGTACTGCTATATTCGAGACAGTATAGCTATAATTAAACCGCAAACTAGTCTGGTAATAAGGCGACACTGGACGTCATGGCATGTTATACGAGCATATTGATGAGCTCAGATAAGCCCAGCATCGGACAGGATCAGGGATCAGCTCTCTATCCGTTCATAACCATAAACAACGAGTGGCGGTCAGTCTGGGCGGTCCACGCTCGTGTGAGCGACCACAAGAAGCGCAGCCGGGAACACGTGCACCTGCGTGCGACTCGCGCTGAGTCTTCAGTCACAGGGGACATTGTATCAGCATACGCCCAAGCGGATTATCTCCGGGTTCACACAGCTACTTACCCATATATACAAGTGCAAAAGTCCTTTTCTATATTTCTCTTTCTTGAACACACACACACACACACACCTCTTCCACTTCTTTCCGCCTCCTCCTATTCTTCTACTTCCACCACTGCCTTCTCCCATCCCTTCTTTTCTTCCTGACTCTCGCCTTCATGTTTACGCTCACGGCGCATCTTCAAAAGAAAAACATGGTACGGTTCTTCAGCACAGTATTTAAACAGATGATTGTTGTTGCTTGGTAGAGTCATGTGAACTAGAAAGGCGTCAATAAGTGCATGAATCAATCAAGTGTATTATCGGTGAATTAAAGCATGTGGTTTAGTGCTGAAACACAAGACGAAGTAGAATTCAACTCGACAAACTAATCTACCAGCTTGAAAACCATAAGAACTGCTGTGTCTGCACTAAACACAGGTTCCCAGCTCAATCTGGAATCACGCATGGGGGAAACACTAAGAGAAGTGCATTGCGGCGCCCCTCAAGATCGTTTTTCGTGCACGAAAATCTGGCGCATGAAAATATAAGTTATCGCCTCTTGTTGAAACATTCCAGATTATCCGCAGTGATCAGATGTACATCCAGGTCGCTTGTGTGCGTCCTCTACCACGCACTCACCATCGATGCAGTGAACGCCGGAGCCACATGATGAGCCCTCGACAGCCGGACGGTAAGCCACGCATTGATCCTCTGCGGGGTGATAGCAATACAGTTGGGTACACACTCTTTGGTCGTGGAAACACGAATGACTGCCCTCTTCCAGCCGACACTGGGCGTCCACAGTGGTCAACTTGCCCGGCAAAGGCGAGTGTTGCAGTCCCTCGGCGATCGTCTCAAAAGGAGCGTTGTGCATGCAGCTGGAGCGCGAGCTGCCGGCAAAATAGTGGAACTGGCGGACGGAGCAGGCCGACCAATGCAGTCCTCGCTCGTCTCTGCGCAAATCTGACATAATGTAGCCGTCAGTCCAGCGACATGCCTTGGCTCCGGGACCGCCCAGGTAGCGCGTGGCCGGAGAACCGTCGTGAACGGCTCCCAACAAGTGACCGAGCTCATGGGCAGCCACCACCACGCCCGAGAAGCCGCCCGAATCCTGCACCAGAGCCACCGAAGTCACCTGTTGCAGTAGACTACTGACACCACAGCCACCGCCCACGTACGCATAGCCGGTGGTGATATCGCCGCACGCTCTCCCTCCAACGCACATGGTCCGGTCGGTGAGCACGAGCACAATATCGTAGCCGGGCAGTCTCCGCTCGCCGAACAAATACACACCGGTCGCTGACAAAGCCAGCCCTGCGTTCAGTTTGTTGTCGAATGTCATATGATCGTTCAAGTAGGGCGCACTGTTTGGCGATTTGACCACCGTGATGCCGGCAATACTGAGTCGAACGTGTGGAGACGGCAGACGACGGTACCTGAGATCAACAGCGTTCATAAAACTCAACACGTACTTCTTCACTTTTTTGGCGTCGTAGCCGTGGATGGCGTAGAGACCAAAATCGACAATGACCATCACTTCAGGATAAAGATCTGGAATTTCCCTCTTTGGACGTCTTGGACGATCCGAATAGTTGTTGATGCGACGATCAATCATTAACTCGCCGAAATCATTGGCGACGAAATGGCCGGAATTTTGTGTTGTTCGGTGGAAAACAACGTGTAGCTGACACGACATGGAACAAACAGGAGTACAATTGAATTTTGCGCATGAAACATGTTGAAAATTATCCGGAAGATGCCTAATAACAAGATTATTGATCAGGCCGTTCACATATGCCCCTTTATCATTTTCATCGACCAGCAGAGCTGAATTCAAATTGACATCCTGGTACATATGACCCACGTGCGAATTCGTGCTATTCACCATCAATGTAATGTCAATATTTTCCGACGTGGCAGCTTTCTCTGCTTGCAAAATTCGCGTGTACGAGTTCAGGTCGTTGTTTCGCACCAAATCCAAGTGGAACACGTGCCCAAATGCGGGCAGAACCACTCGCCTCACATATGAGCCTCGACGATACACAGGCGCACCTACGTCCACCCTCACTATCTCGTGGGAGGGAACCTGCCACTGTCGGTCCACTGAAAACACTTGGCGCAATTCACTGTCCGACATAAACGCATCGACTGAAGCCGCTAGAACGGCATGCCTCAAACAAATCGTCTGCATAATTATCGCCAGGACTCGGCAGCCGACAAGCGGCAGCATACTGCAATATATCAGTATACTGCCAATGTATCAGTGCCAAAACAAGACACGACACACGGCTTTTATAAGCGACACGACAAATGCATGTGTCACGCCTGTGTTGCTGAGGTGTGTGTGTGTGTGTGTGTGTGTTTGTGTGTGTGTCCCGTCGGCCAATCGCTGAAACAACCGGTTCTGTGAGATACCTGGTCAAGCCCCAAACTACCATATATCACAGGATCAATATCTCAGCGTGTAAGTGTGTCTAGAGCAGTGGTTCTTAACCTTTTATCTCACTGATTCCCCACTTCTCAATGAGCCATCTCTTCATTTTCCACAACAAAGCGCTGATAAATTCAATAAATTTAGTTGTTACATCAAAGTGAATGTCAAGAGGTCGTTAGAAATAAAAATAAACGAATTTGAATTGATAAAAACACACAATTGTTCTTCTGTCCGACCTTTAGCTTCCCACTTGACAACTCTTCCATTCCCCACTAGTGGAGAATTTCCCACAGGTAAGCAACCACTGGTCTACAGAACACACCCACACACAACTCATGTGAAATGATCCCTGGCAATGGTTTGCATCTAATTCAACCGACAATGCATCTTATGCCGTCCACAGCGTAATACATAGACAACACGATAGATGTGTCACGGTGTAGATTTGTACGTGTATTTCCATCCAAATCCATGTGAATTGTGAATTATCCGATTAAAAATTGTTGTAAAAAATATCCACGATCAACTTCAACAAGAAACGTGCCTTGTGATAGTGTGCACTCCTAAATATAGTTACATTTTGATGTCAACATCATAGGTTATAATATCAATAGAATATCAACCGCACGTCAGTAATAGTAGCGGTCTGATTTGCATTGTCCATGTACACAGTGCTTGCCTCTTGCACACGGAGAGCCTTCAGCCGCCGGACGATAAGCGATGCACTGTGAGAAGTCCGACGTCCAACAATACAAACTGGTGCAAACCCGTGCGTCTCTGAAGCAGGCAGAGGTGCCGTGGTCCCTGTAACACTGTTCGTCCAGAGAAAACATCTTACCGGGTAGAGAAAAACGGTCGACGTTCTTGCGACTCACCGGATTGTTTTGCATACAGCGTGAACGCCAATCTCGTGCGAAATGAGCGAACTGATTCAGGGAGCATGTGGACCAGCGCACTCCATTCTGGTCAAATCGCTGGTCGGACATGATGAAGCCGTCACTCCACGGGCAGCTCAGAGCTCCAGTACCTCCCAAGTAGCGTGGCGATGAGGAACCGTCGTGCACTGAGCCAAGAACATGACCCAGCTCGTGGCACGCGACTATCACCCCCGAGAATCCTCCCGAGTCCTCAACCAGAGCCACCGAGTTGATTTGACGATTAAAGTCACTGACGGCGCAGCCTCCGCCCACGTACGCATAACCAGCCGTGGTCTCGTCGCATGAGCCAGCTGTACGCGAACACATGTCCAGCTTTGTAATAGTCATGGCGACATCGTAACTGGGAAGGTCATGTTTTTCGTAGAGGAATTTGGCAAAATCGCCCAGTGCTGACGTGGCAGCTACCAAATTCCCCTCTCCGATCAAGTTGTTCTCCAGGTACGGTGTTGATTTACGGTCAGTGGCAATGACAATATCCGCAACTTGAATCCTGATGGTGACGTAGCGCGTGAGACGATACCGCAGATCCATGGCGTTGATGAAACTCAGGATGTAATTCTTGGTCTCGTCAATGTCCGAGTCATGTATTATATACGTATCGTAATCAACAAATACTAAAACTTCTGGGTAGAGGTTCGGCGTATTCCGCTTGCGACGTCGATGATGTCGTCTACTATCAGAAGGATCGTCCAACGAGTTGAAATTGTACGGGGAATAACGCAACTCACCGCCATCAACAATATCACTTGATGAGGACGGCTTCAGTTTCTTATCCATCTTGAAAATTATATGAGGAAGTTGTCCACTGCAATTGTAGCTGTTCGTTTCACTGACGATTCCGTCGATTTGTCCCGCACGTACTGAAAGTTGTTTGCAGACGCGCTGAGGTACTCTGACCACCGCGAACGGCCCGACAGTGCCAGATAGCTCGGCAAAGCCATCCCTACTGTGCCTGACTGACAACGCCGCCTGGTTGGACACATCTTGAAAAAGGTCGAAGTGGGTTTGGCCCCTGTTCAGAACGTGATCGATTCGCACCCTGGCGTCGTGCTCTGTGGTGCTGGCCAGAAACACACGTGTATCGTGCTGAAGGCGGTTGTTGAGTCTCAGTTGCAAGTTGAAGGTGCGATTGAACGCGTTGAACTTGACGAGTCTGTGGTCGTGGTCGTAGAAAATACTGCGTTTGCGTCGCATCTCGAACAAGGTGAAAACATCATACTCGGGTACCTGGTCAGCCGTATCGATGGCGAACACCCGGAACAGTTCATTTGGGCTCATGCGAGTGTGAACATCGTGGCAGACGGCAGTGCTAGCTACCGCCAGCAGCCACGTGACAAACAAATAACCTGCGCGTGGCATCACTACCGCGTCAGTCGTGAACAAATGCCAGTAGAAAAGTAGACACAAGACCTCGTGCTAACTGCATCCCAGCACCACTGCATATCAACCAATCGTTGGCCAAACAAACACCGCACACAAACACACACACACACACACACACACACACAAAGACGCATCGAACGGATGGGATTGAGCAAATTCGAATACATCCAACTGGTCATTTGTAATCCCAGAGATTAGCACAATCTGCGTGAAATATTGAAGCTCCACAGGCACGCCAGCATATTGCAAATATATAAAATATAGCAAATATACGGGTAGAAATTCCACTTCCACTTCCATCTAATCCTGCCAATAGTGACAAGTGTGTAATTGAAAACAAATGTCAAGGAAATGATTCATTGAAAGACAGGCGCGCGTGGGACAGTGATGCCTCACGCACCCCTACAAAACCACACCAACACTCCAATCCGACTACATTAGCAACGATAAGGCGACAAACGATACAACAATCATTCAACAATTAATCTCACTGTACAGCTCAGCAGGGAAATAAACACAAACACACATGCATACACACATTGAAACGAATCGCACTACTCTACCGTACACCCTCTAACTCACTCACACACTCTCTCTCTCACAAACAGTGCACAATCACACAACAAAGTTATCACTAGGGCTGTCAAAAGTTAATAAAGTTACTTTTTCACCTAAAGGTCACTTTTTCATAAGCTAGCTAAAACTACATGAAACACTTGTGTACGATGATTATTTAAAAAGTTATTGGGTTACCAAAAGTTACTTTTTCATCGTTAGGTTACTTTTTTTGCTTTTAGGTTACTTTTTTATCGTCAGGTTACCTTTTGTTATTTTTCTTGTTATTAGGTAAGTTTACCACGAAGTTTGGTGACTTTTTGCAGATGAGAGGCACAAAAACGGTATATATGAGGATAATATAGGAAAGGAGATGGAATATTAGGTCTGAAGATCAAGAAATGTACAACTTTCTGCTGTTAGGATTTAGCAATTGATATGCACCTTAATATCTGTGCTACTCGATATTTATACGTTTTTGGGTACGCAGGATAGCGTCATACCATTTTAGAAAATTTCCACAAACCGGAGAATGTACCCAAACAATATTATTATAATTCTAGGCATGCAGCCTGGATATATTTTGTGCTTTTTGTACTGGCCTTACAAGTCTAATATGACACCAATCATATATCCCCTAGCATTTAGACCCACCCTACATTCTATATTTCGACATTACACCTATATTTACCGATAAAATATATTAATGATTATGCTAGGTTGAGTACAAACAGTTCATTTGAATAAATTCGTATAAATCGGATGAACCGGATGTTTCGATATCCAAGTTCAAGTCACAAATGAAGCAGCTGCTGATTGATGAGACTTAGCTTTGTTTGTTTCCTTTTGTCTGCGTTTTTACGTGAACTTCACTTATTATTTAATTGTGTGTACATATGTTCCGTACTTTTTGGTTCTATCTTTGACTTCATTATCTTTTTTGTTTAAATTGATATTTTATACTTTACTTGTAGTGTTGAATTGTGTGTTGCACATAATGTATTGTTTGTCCAAATGGCAAGCAAACAAGCCACTGCGGCTTATGCCATAATTTCCAATTTATGTGTCTTGTAAATGTTGGAGCCAAATACATGAATGAATTTATACGAATTTCTGAATTTATACGATGTCGTGAGATGTTTGGAGCGTGGTATAGTACGATGTGTGAGCTCTCTATAACAGATACTGCACTGTAGCACTTGACAGTACGTATTTACTTGAACAGGAATTAGCACGTGCTTTTCAGGGCGTGAGATAGAGCCATTTTCCCACGTTTGACATTTATAAGACTGTGAGCACAGGGTACTACATATGGGAGGACGGGGGCATTCACACATGCAGTCATTACGCCAACAAGCTGTAGTACGTGCTATTTGATAAAAAAAATTATTTTTGGAATGAGGTTATTTTTAGGTTACTTTTTATATGTTATTTGGTTAGTTTTTATGTTCACAAACAAACAACAAACAACCCGTGTATTTCATATAGCGCACTAATCAGCAAAGGCGTGTTCAACATGTGATAAAGCAATACAAAAGTGATAATAACATTAAAACTCATAGGTTATTTTTAGGTTACCTTTTTAGGTTACTTTTTCTCGAAAATAAAGTTACTTTTTTGTGATTTTTAGGTTACTTTTTTGACAGCCCTAGTTATCACTGATCATTGATCAGAAAATGCACAACACACGAAAATCATAGCACCAAGAATATGTCACTGAACTCGGAAGCTGTTTTCAATTAGGACATAATTGAAAAGCTCAACTGCTGGGGAATGAAAGAGTTGCCAAGTGGGAAGCTACAGGTCGGACAGAACAGGACAACTATGTGTGTGTTTTTATCAATCCAAATTCGTTTATTTTAGTTTCTAATGACCTCTTGACATTTACTTTGATGTAACAACTGAATTTATTGAATTTATCAGCGCTGTTGTGTGTGGAAAATAAAGATGAGATGACTCATTAAGAAGTGGGGAATCAGAGAAAAAAGGTTTATAACCACTGAATTAAGCCCTTGAAAAAATTGTAGATTAAAAGTTAATTAACAAACGGAGTTTAAGTGGATATACAGCGACTTGAACAAGCAAAAGTGGGCGTAGATCAGTGGTTCCCAAACTTTTCTACTTTGCGACAGCCTTGGCAAGCCTTTCAAAAGTCCCAGACACCCATATAAGGAAATACATATTTAAAATCTCCGTTGTTTTTATTATATATTTTTCCATTTCGACATTTTGCATCGGTGTAACAACACCTTATACATGGATATGATAATTTTCTTCACACTGATCCTGCTATTACAAAACAATGCTATTATAATACAAATATGCAATTTTGTCCCCTGAATTTTGGTGGCACGCTCAAAAGATCTCACGGCACCCTTGGTGCCCCGGCACACCGACTGGGAACCACTGGCGTATATCCTGGGGGTATGGGGGCTATATTACCCCCTGACAAATTGGCTGGGGTGTGAATATGCAATTATGCCCCCCGAGAATTCTGCTGGGTTCAGTTCATTGGGTATATTATCATCAAAATGAACATAGCCAAAAAATAATAATACACGAAAAATGCAATACAATATAAATATGAGAAATTATACTTCACGCAATATACTTTTCATTGAGGTATGTGTGAATAGGCCAAAAATAGTTTAAGGTCTCATGCAATTGACCAACTGAGTCAACTTTGAACACTAATGCATGATGGCTGTCATCCCCCCGAGCCTCGACACAAATCTACACATCATCAGCATCAATAGTTGATCCAATTAACCTGTAGAAGCCGAGAATAAAGGATGATTGAGTGGGAAGACAAAGACAGCGTGTGAGTCAAAGTTGATATACGAACAAAAAAGTCAGATAACTAGAACACATCGACACAAAGAAGCTAAGGATATTACGCCTACGGACCATTGCATCTACGCTTCAGTATCGGCTATCTTTCTATTTCCTGACTAGCCTCCTAACTTCCTCTCTTTCCTTTTTAGTAACTAATAAGAAAGAGGAAGAGAAACGATACTGTAGCGTAGGCGCAATGGTTGGTAAGCGAAATACCCTGGTTCGAAACACACACACACAGACGCACACACACACACACACACACACACACACACACACACACACACACACACACACACAGACAGACAACCATCTGGGGCAAGTTTGTAGTGCATACAATCGTACATACATCGCCACCTATAGGAATCACACCCACAAACGCACTTTTGAAGATTTGGAATGGAATTGAGGTTTGCGATTGGTGAAAATGGTATGTGTAGATTTAAAAATGAGCATTATTTTTGCAGACAAGAAAGAGGGAGAGAGCTGGCCAGGATGTCCGCTCGTCTCTTCCTCTGCTTCCAAACATTTTAACTTTTCTTTTTTTTCTTCCGTATTTAATAAGATAAACACTAAATATTGTATGAGTATTAATAACTCGGAACATACTTCTTCGAACGTTTCCACTCGTTTTGTTGCACTACGTTCTTCAACATACGTGCAACAGTGCAACATATCGGCGAATGCATTTCGACCAGTAAATAAGCACAGCAAAAGATTCCTAGCTACGAGCCAGAGGCGGCGCTAGGATTTCTCCGGTGGGGGGCTGAGGAAAAAGTTGTGGGGGCTTGGCGAAACATGAAGAGCTACACTGGAATGATGACCACATAATATTATAATAAGTGACTGGGGCAATAAAATAGGAGTACAATGTACAATGAGAGTTTAAAGGTTAAATGCCTAAGTGGAAGCTGCACACGGGAAGAAGCCGAAGCTTATGAACAAACACAGGCGTGCCCCGTGCAGCTCGCTGCCACCGCAGAACCGACCCTCTCCACGCTATGACGCCACAAGGACGTAAGACGTATTAGAGAGGGCCACCTCCCCAGAATGCATGGCACAACTCATGACTGATATCTGGTACCATCATTTTCTGCTGGGTGGACAGGGGCTGTGGGATTGTAGAATTCGCCCAATGAAATTCTGCTCCGCCGGGTTTCGAACCACGGACATCCCGCTTGTGAGGCGGGTGTGCTAACAACTGCACCACGGAGTCCACAAGTTGTCTGAACTGGATAAAAGTGTCTTATATTCGGGGTTCTCATATATCTTGGGGGAAAATTAGACGTAAAGTATAGGAGACGGACCCGAAGAAATATTCTCTTATAACCGAGCTTCTCTTATACCCGGGCTACACTGTAATTAATATTGGTGTTTTAAGCGCGCACCAGCCAGTTTAGACTATATGGCACTGTAGTTAATATAGAAGCGCCTTTAGATTTAACTGAAATTACATGCATTCAAGATAATAAAGCTTCATTTACAGTGGTAAGAAATATTAATGTCCATAATTATTATTTTTGATGGAGCTTAGGGGGGAAGGGGCTTGGCATATTTGAATACACACATAGAAAACAAGCTTATTGCTTGTTTTCTATATGTGTATTTGAATACACATATAGAAAACAAGCAATAAGCAAAAAGAATACCTGAGACAAATATATATCTCACGGAAGTTTTATAATTGTGTAAATACATATGGTTTCATTAACTTGATGCAAACAAAGAATGTACAAGAGCAGCGTAATCTCGCTGGATTTCTTCAACAAGCATTCAAGTTATATACGTGATTTGTTGCATTATGATTGGGAATTTGCATATTTGGATTCATATAAAATGTCATATTGAGTTGTTTGTTGTTTTTGATGTTGTGCTTTGTTGTTGATGTTTTTTCACCGCTGTTATTTGATGCGCAGCTGTGCTCCATACTCTTATTGAGTCTGAGCAAAATACACATTTCTTTCTTTATTTCTTTCATATATTATTACAGCCCTACAAGCAAACGAAACAATTATTTAATGCCGATTATGCCTGAGATCATCATTATAATCACACCAAATAGCCAAAGTGTTGTCATCAAACAGACTCTGGCGATCACACAATCACCCCCTGGGAGGTGTTGTGGTAGAAGAATCGTTCGGCACGACACCAGCCATGCTGACAGCGCATTCCTCGACCACAAGACGACCCCTCTGCGGCCGGACGATGGGATATGCACATGCTAGTGGCCTCGTCGTAGCAGAACAGTTCGGTGCACGCTCTCTTGTCGTGAAAGCAAGCGTACGAACCTCGCTCAATACGGCACTGTTCGTCTAGCGACTGCAGAACCCCGGGCAGAGGCACATTCTGTGAAGAAGAGTCATGTGCTGATGATGGTTTATTGTGCATACAATGAGAACGCTGGCTGTTGGCGAAATACTTGAACTGAGCCTCACTACATCTGGACCATTGCAGTCCTTTGTGGTCGTAGCGAAGATCCGACATGATATAGCCATCTGTCCAGGGACACGTGGATGCCCCCGGACCGCCCAGATATCGAGCTGCCGGAGAACCATCGTGAACTGCTCCCAGAAGATGCCCCAATTCGTGGGCGGTCACTATTATCCCCGTGAATCCTCCTGAATCCTCAACAAGACCCACCGAGTTCACCTGGCCGTAGTATTGACTGACACCGCAACTTCCTCCGACATAAGCGTAGCCGGCCGTAACTCGATCGCAACGACTCCACTGAGTCGGACGTGTGCACATGTCGCGTTTGGTAAGAACCAGAGCAATGTCATAGGAAGGCAGACTGTGCTCACGAAACAAGTAACGACTTATCTCCTTCAGTGCCCTATTGGCGTCCAACAAATGGTTCTTCAACATGCTTGCCTCCAGATACGGTGTAGCTGCACGATCCTTGCTGATCACTATTCCAGATAAATGCAGATGAATTTGCGGGGATTTGAGAGAGCGATAGCGCATAGATACGGCATTTAGGAAGCTCAACATGTATCTCTTAATGTCGGCAGTATTAAAATTGTGCATCAAACAAGTTTCGTAGTCCAAAACAAATAGAATTTCCGGATAGAGTATTTCGACTTGTTCATGTGCATCACGTTTATTCCTGACGTTCGACAAAGATCCATCCTGATGTTCGTCAGCCAGAGCAAAATCTGAAAATGACGATGCGCCCGCTTCCGCAGAGTTTTTATATACAAAATGTAAGCCGTGTGAAATCGACGCGGAGGAACGTTTTCGTCTCACACTCTTCGAACTGTGCAGAAAATCCGTGACTTCTGCCTCATCCACAGACACTGCGCTCGAATTGAAACGAAAGCGCAAATTTTCGGGAACAGGAGCCAGTACGAGGTCGCCAACCTTTCCGTAGAGTGTAAGCGAACCATCTTTATCGTGTCCCACAGTCAACGCTGCCTGGTTGTCCAGATCTTGGTAGAGACTGCCAACGTCAAGAGCAGTGTCGTCGGGCACGCGCTCGATACTCACCGATCCCGCCACCTGCTTGTCTCCTTGCATGTTAAACAGCGGCACCCTAGTGTCTATGTGTTGATTGGCCACCAGATTCAGGTGGAAGGCGCGGTCAAACGCTCGCATGTGCACGCTGCGCACGTGCCTGCCTCCAACACCTCCTCCATGCTGGTCTAGACGAGGAGAGGTGTCGGTGATGGCCCCCACGTGCACCAGTTGATAGCGAGGCACGTGGCGGTGGGAGGTGCGAGAGAAAGTCTGCTTCAACTGTTCCACTGTCATTTGTAAGTGCAATTGATTGGGAGGAACGGTGCCGCCTCCACCGCTGTGTGGGCTCGCGCTGTTAGTACCGACCTCAGCAGCGGCAGCAGTCGCACAACACACTAGCACGCCGAGAAACCAAGTTGTATAGAAATCCATGTCTGAAATGGGTTTACGAATGCACGTTTCTTGTCGAAACTTCTAGAACTAGCGCAGGTTGGCCAGACTCAAGTTCGACACGGCAATCGCAATCGCAATACGAACGTGGACAAAACCGCGCTACTTTTATGCATACAAACACACACACACAGACAGACAGACAGGCATACAAACACATATGCCAAGAGAGTGACGTCATAAGATAAGCTAGAGCGTGCATATGCATACATGCACCTACGAACACGCCGGAAAGATGTAGAAGGATGAAAAAGACACAAATAGGGAGAGAGAGAGATGATAGAAGATGCGTAGAAACGCGAAGAAAAAAAAGAAAATTTGAACAATTGTGCTTGCACTGATGTTGTTGACACAGACGACAACTGGACGAACAGCTGGCGATCAATATAAAGCCAACAATTGTGTGTGTGTGTGTGTGTGTGTGTGATCCATCAATCACACACAAACTGACACACACACACACAGACCAGAGCGGAAATACATCCCAGCAGTGAAACAATAAGAACCTGTATGGCCATCGATCAGTGTAAGAACAAGGTGATTGTGGCGGTGTGTATGTGTGCCTGTGTGTGTGTGTGTGTGTGTATGTGTGTGTGTGTGTGTGTGTGTGTGTGTGTGTGTGTGTGTGTGTGTGTGTGTGTGTGTGTGTGTGTGATTGATATGATGGCGCGGCCTAGACAAAGACATACTGGATAATTTGCGACGAAACGAGGCATATTGTGGAGTTTGTAGAGTTGAGTGGATGCAGGAGCAAACGCACTATATGGTGAATCAATGGTAAAATCAATGCACTCACCATCAATAAAATGACATAAATAGAATGGCTCAAGTGCAAGTGCAACACACCCATGAAGCACGAGTTTTCATCGTCAATAAAAAATGAATATTCAATTTTCATAAATAACTCCTGTACTGTCCTCTCATCGGAAACAAAAACCAGTATTTAACACTTCCAAAAAACTCCACCAAAAAGGTGAACAGTGATAATACAATGAAAAAATTCCAGAGACGCATTAATTCAAACAGAAAGGCTGGAATTCCTCGCATACTTGTGCATATTATGTTTGATAAGACGTCGGATGACATAACTCTGATAAACACGATCAGGTCAGCGGTGCGAAGCGAGATAACGCACGTGAAAACTTGTCTTGTTCGCAATTACAGTCGATGTACACGTGCTTCATTGCGAAACTGTGATCTCAGTTATTAGCAGTCAAAGCATTGTGAATACATAACTGAAGTTCTAAATTTATCTTGAATTAAAAATAAGATACTCATCCTGTATTTTTTGTCCGTTATTCCTTGTATAATACGCATTCTCTTTCTCCGTTCTTCTCATGTATCAAGTACCTGTGTGTGAAGCGAGCGAACATTGAAGTTAAACAGTCGCAGGATTCCCTCACAATTATTCACGAGGAATTCGATCAGTATTTAGAAATTCCACCAGGCAAAAATCTGTAGCGGATGTCTTGAATAGTTTATTCAAGATTGCATCAATTTTAACTGTCAAATATTATTGGCTTGGAGGTATACTGCGATTAACTGCTCGAGATTTATTTATTGTTATGTACTTGTGAATGATTGTTCTGCCATGCGTCGCCATGGAAACGTGTGAGATATAAACAACGTTTTAACTATTGTAATAAGCGGTGGAATTGTCTATGTTTGGCTGGTTGACTAATTGCTATTATTAAGTGTCTTTTTTTCTAATAATTCATAGCCAAATAGTGAACACAATTTATTCAACCATTGCGAGTGTGCAAAAATATCATGTATATGTGTGTATTTGCAAATTACACACACACACACACACACACACGCACGCTCGTATTCACACACACACACGTCTTCACACACACACACACACACACACACTCACACATAGAGAGAGAAAGTTAGCGTCTCATGTAGTGTTCAATGGCAGCAGAAAATACGGAGAATCCCAATCCTCCCAGAACACCCGCCTTCACCCCAGCTGACACACACACACACACATACACATAGAGACATACACACACACACACACACACACACACACATAGAGACATAACCAGATACATATACACACACATCACATAAACACGCAAACAGAAACACACAAATACACACACAAACAAATACGAAAAAATACAGGATTGAAGGAAAATCATACACACCACACACATATGGACGTGGGCACACACACACACACACACACAGAAACACAAATATATACAAGATTGATATTGAAAATCACTTTTTCATTAAGAACTCGAGTATATATGATTAATGTGTCTACAATGTATTTCACATGTGAATGCTACTATGTTATATAACATGTTATTTTTTAATGTATATGTGTTAATGTTTTGTGAATGCTATATATGCGTGTGCGCTAATGTTTTGTGTGTGTGTTAATGTTTTGTGTGTGTGTGTGTGTGTGTTAATGTTTTGTGTGTGTGTGTGTGTTAATGTTTTGTGTGTGTGTGTGTGTTAATGTTTTGTGTGTATGTGTATGTGTGTGTGTTTGATTAGTATTTAACAAGAGTATTTACCGTGTTTTTGTGTGTTTAAACTTTATTACGACACTGTTCTTAGTTCAAGTGTTCATGTGTGTATGTGTGTGTGTGTGTATGTGTGTATGTCAGTGCGTATGTGTATATTTGTGTGTATGTGTGTGTGTGTGTGTCAAATGAAACAAAAACTAATATATATATATACACAATATGTACTAATATGTACATGAAAATATTAGTACAACCAGTAGTACCCACCTCGTAGTCCAATCACAGCACCAGTCACAAAGCCGGCATAGGTGCCATTACGCCAGTCATCTTGTGCACGATGCTGCACGAGCAAAACAACAACAACAACAACAACAACATGTATTTGATATAGCGCACTTTCGAGGGCAAAGGCGCGAGCAGGAGCAGAGTAATAAAAGTGTAGACACAGAGCGGTATGGAGACAAAAATATGGAGCACAAATCGACAGAAAGTGCATGGGTGCTTGCAAAATTGCACACACACCCACACACACACACACACACACACACAGGATACACGTTGAAAAATTGTATGAAAGTATTTTACAAAATGCAGTCCAGAAAGGCTGGAAAAAACAGAAATTGACCACAAGATTGGAACAAAGAACGAAAAAGGGCAGACATAATTATGATATTAAAATAGCGAGCCGGAAAAGAAGAAATTGAACACGAAAATTAATTAAAATCGGCAATATTTATATATACACGAGGAAATAACAGAGAACTTATTTAGAATCAGTTCAAAAGAGATATATAGCTTTCCGAACAAAAGCATCAACGATTGGAACAAACCAAAACACAATAAAAACTTTAAAAAGAAAGTTATGACATCTGGAAGGCGGGGAAGAGGAGTTCGCAAGACTCATTGCCGCCGAAATCAACTCGGTGAGAACACACACTAACACACACAAAATTGTTGTTTTCTTGGAGGTTGGAAGAATAGTAACGACAAAATCTTATAACATTGACGTGAAGGTGAAGGTTAGAGGCCTAAGTGACAGCTGCTACACGGCAAGAAGTCGAAGCTTATGAACACACACAGGTGTGTCCCGTGCAGCTCGCTGTCACCGCAGAACCGACCCTCTGGACAGGGGCTGTTGGATTATTGAATTCACCCAATGAAATTCTGCTCCGCCGGGTTTCAAACCAGGGACCTCCCGCTTGTGAGGCGGGTGTGCTAACCACTACACCACGCAGTCCAACAAACGCCAAATTTATCAATTGAAAAACAAAAAAACACTCACAGTTTCAATGCAACACTCCACTCCAGCAAACATCAGGCCGAGCATGCCAAAGTTTTTAGCGTACGTAGACATGGCAGTACCCATTTCACGCAAAACCTAACACACACACACACGTCGTTTTCAAATTTTCGTTTGCATAATGTTTTGTGTTGTATGATATATCATGTTTAATTGTTATTCGATTTTATTGCCTTGTGATTGTATTATATTAATTTAGTTCCTCACACTATATTTGATTTAAACAAGTCTTAAAAGAAGCTTCGGTTTATAGAGGACTTTGTCACTGTGCTATACGAATTTTTCCACATGTATATGTGCTTATATGTATGAGTGACAGTAAAACCTAAACAAACAAACACACACATAAAAACGCATACATATATACATAGGCAATAACAGTGTCTATATATATTTTAATAGTGCCAAAATGTAAATACTACAATACGTATTTGAGGATATCCGTATCATATCCGTCAAGGAGCTATGCTCGACGGAATTTTATTGCCATGTTTCTCGTTTTATATAGCTTCATGTTTTTTTTAAGATATATCATTTTAAAGAATTAAAATTAAGAGATTTCACGTTGAATTTGATCAACCAATTATGCGTCAATTTAATTAATTAAATTTAATTATATTAATTTAAATGTATTAATAATTTTATTTTAATTATATTAATTTATTTTAATTATATTAATTTATTATTAAATTAATTTCAATTTGATTTTTATTTAATTATTTTTATATTTAATTTAATTATTCGATTAATTAACACAAGAGTGACGCATCAATCGCAAAAAGTGGCGCACCTGTCTTGCTGTTTGTTTGTGCAGTTCAACACCGGCCATCGAGGGGTTGACGCTCGACGTGAACAAACCGAGCGCGGCGCCCAGACCGACACCTTATCACCATGACAACAATATGCATTTACTTTAGCGCACAATATAATAACAATGACGCGAGTCAAAACGGAGTGTAATAAATAACCATGAGATAGAAAACAAACAGAAAATATACAGACACCTCTTGGGTCGAAGTAATTATCTAACACCTCATAAAACTATCAAAAACATGCTTAAAACTGTTAAAAAAACAAAAAACTCCTAAAACTCTAAAAAAAACAACTAAAGCCTCCTAAAACCGGAGGGAGTACTAGCATATCAAGTTAAGCAGAGCTGCTTTAAGTAATCGATCCAACACAAGAACTGTAAAAGTATATTTAACAATAGTAAAAACGAACAGGAACAAGTCAATCACGCAAACATTATAGACACTATCACACTACGCTACCACATATTACCATCCTCTCTAGCACACTCACGAATGTCAAACCTCCCCGAATACCGTTAATTCTAATCACGGCAATGTATAAACAATAACATCATGTGACATATTGATCAAAGCACCTCTCTCATATCAACATCTAAATAAACTTGTGTTAACAGTTCGTGTATTTGTGTAATCGTTGACTAGTTGGTTGCCATGGCAACGGACGAATCAACAATGTCGGGAAGAGTTAGTTGGTTTGGGGGAAGAAGGGATTGCGGTGTCGTAGTGAGAAGTGTTAATAATTCAGTGTTTGTTAATATTGTTTTTGTAATAAAAACACCAAAAACACTCACCTGCGACCCCGCTCAGCAATGCCTTGAACGGACAACTCTCAAAGACGGCGTGAACAGTCCGCTCCTCCCATGAGTGAATGGTCGGAGGAAGCAGAACACTTGGCACCATGATGGCGCCCGCCTGCCCACCAGCAAAGCGTCTGCTTGTCAGTCCCCCGGCAGGCTGCGACATCAACTGTTCCCACACTGCATCAACCTGCTCAACGCTCAGTGGTTGAGCAGAATCGCACGAGCCACTTGACTCAGTCATTGTCCGTCACTTTCAGATGCACTAATTGTCTCGTAGATCCTTTTCCAGGAATGGATAAAATTCTAGGATGTAATCATCATTGTTGACGCATGAGACAATTCAAACCATATTACGTACTTAGAATCAAACACACACATGCACACAGCGCTCCAGTTTAGTCTCGTTAAAGCCACGATTGTTTCCAACAAGAACGTTATTACGCTTACAATGTAAAAACCTCAATATGACAAAGCAACTTAAATTCCTCAATTATATTTTATCATAAAACTACATGATTTATTTCATGATCATCGAAATATTAATAAAACACAAATCAACAACCGAATTCATAAGGGTTGGCCCAAAATCAGTGAGGGAAAATGAGGATATATAAACCCGTTTACGCACTTTATCGAGCGAACGTTTATTATAATAAACCGCCATAAACGCGATAAATCATAAAAATTTAGATTATGCAAATAAATTGCATGCAAGTAAAAGTATAAACGAAACTTGAACACAAACACACTCTCACACACCGTAAATGAACCTGTGTCGGAAATAGCGAGTCGTGTTGTGTTTGCCCCGCCGCAATACACAAACTATTGTACGACACATCCACTCAAAACGCAACCAACAAACAACGCTCGTAAAGACGTGCACATATTCTGCAAGCACCTCGCATAAATCATGTGTGTGTTTTAGTCAGCGCAACGTATATATGTTAGTTGTTCGCGGAAATGCATATTCCCCTTCCGTACCTAATTAAAAACAGGTCACAAAGAAGCAAGCCCCTCGGCAAACAAGACACACACACACACACACACACACACACACAGACAGACAGGCATGTTCTCAACTGCTGTGCAATTTCAAGATCCTGCATATCAAATGATAACGAATTTATATACGTACACATTAGCATACTGCATGCGTGTGTATGTACATTCTGTTGATGAATACATTCACAGAGGCGAATTATCGAACACACAGTCGACACACGCTAAAATATTGACTCAACTCATAAACTCGGCAGGGAACACACACTGGGACTGTGAGAACAGCCCTCAACGTTTGATCAACATAGACACAATTGGCCCATGTCCTATGCCCATGAGGTCATCAATCAGGCATCAAGGTCAGTGACATACAACACTTCTGACCTACCTAGACCGGCATCGGTCAACGTGGTGACGGGGTCACTGACCTCTGGCTGACTTGAATTCTGCAGCGAGTGCTCAAGGTCGTTGACCGAGCGTTCAAGGTCATTGACCGAACGTTCGAGGTCATTGACCGACTGACCGGCGACACTGGCCGCCTGTATGGGCTCCATATCTGGCGGACAACATTCCAGCACGCGCCGCGGGTAGTTGAGTGTGATCTGAAAGCGAGCGGGAGCGCGTGCGTCGCAAAAGACCATGTAGTAGAGCACGGATACGGGTTGAGTGGCGAGCACGCGCCTCTCTATCCTCTCACCACACGGCAGCTTGATGGAGACACGCACCACCTCGGTGGCCACAGTGTCCACCGGCGGCTCCTCCGGTATCCTGGCCGTCAGCAGCTGTTTCAGCCGAGTCAGCCGTTCAGCTAGCAGCTGTTGTTGCTGCAGCTGTCGCTCAGCCTCGCGCTGCTGCTGCAGCTCGCGCTCGCGCTGTTCGGCACGTCGCTGCTCCTTCTGCTGGTCGGCGTGCAAAGAGCGCAGGTAATCGGCGTCCTGTTCTTGTCGCAACTGCTGGTCCAGATGGCGCTGGTGTCGGTCAGCACGTGCCGCCACCAGCCACGCCTCGTTGTCGCCGGTGATTCGTCGCAGTCGCGTCACAAGCGCCGCCGCCGAGCCGCCGCCACACTGACTGACTCCCTGCAGACGGCCGACGACACACATGCGTCGCTGGTCGCCACTGACGCCCACAACGGCCACGAACGGGTAGCCGGTCTCGTGGAGGGCGCGCGAGACCCGCGAGCCCTCGGCGCGCTCCACCGAGCAAGCCCACACCACCAGCTGCTCGGCGCGACAAAAATCCACCAGCTGTTGAGTGCAGAGAACGCGGCGGCAGAAGGCGTCACATTCGTCGCTGCGCCACGAGTGTAGATAGACGAGCAGAAAACAAAGCTGCTGTTTGGCCGATGCTATGGCCTGGCGGTACGGCCCGCTGAACAGAGGCGGGTGACAATCGCCGTACACCGACTCAAAATGCTCGATGAACTGACGCACATCGTCGGCCGGTTCAATGGCCGGCGGACCGCGCACGATCGACCAGCACAGACGCCACACGTCGGCCAGTGAGGAGACCAGGTAGCTGCACGACCAGTAGAGGATATTGTAGAGCCAGGAGAACACACCTCCATCGCCGCCCGCCGTCACCATTTGTGCTGGCTGGATACGAGCCACTGGGGCGTCAGACGTCGTGCTGTTATGGGCAGAAACGGGCATCTCGTGCGGCGGTAAATGAAGACATTGTGTGATGGCAGTCTCGAGACTCCAGTCAGCCGCCTCGAGCAGCGAGCGACAAGACGCTTGGTCGTTGAAGCCAGTTACCTCCTGGAAATGCTCGAGAATAGATTGTCGCTCGGCCGATAATTCATCGTGGTCGTCTCGTGCTTCATGCTGGCCGGCGTCGCTTTCCGACATTTTGACACGATGTTCGGACTACAACCGCTCACACACACACACACACACACACACACACAAACGCAATCAATTACTCACTAAAATCACAACGATACATGCATCGAAACGTAGTGACAAGCTTTGGTAATGATTATTGGTCAGGCACACCGGACTGCTAGATCATACAGCGACCCGCATCCCATAAACACAACGAAAAAAGAAAACCTAGGTGAATATCAAGTTACGCATTATAATTTGAAATTAATAATACTGGCGAATGTAGACTCTAGAGCACTGTAGACTAACTCTAATGCAATGTAGACTAACTCTAATGCACTGTAGACAAATATTCGTGATTAAAACTATTCGCGATACGACACTGAAATATCGAATGATGACTCAAAAATCCCTGATTGAGCTATATAAACCGAATAAACGCATGTGAAAAATGACGTACCGAAAACCAATTGTGGTAATGTTTTTTTAAATTTTAAACCCACAATAATCCACCACCCTTATTAAAGCAATTAGGAAAACATAAGGGACAACAACAATCAGTACGTACACAAAAACATAAGTCAGTTACGACGCGACAACTACAAGAGTGTCACTTTGAAACTGTAAATATAATTATTGAAACCCTTGAAAATCGGTCATCTGCCGTCTGCTTCACGTGTGCTTTCTGGGCATCGTTGTTTGTTTTGAACACTGGCTGTTATATTATCAGTGATTGTGCGTGTTTCTGAAATAAGGTCTCCTTCTGGTTCGGATTTTGCTCGTGTGTGTGTGTGTAGAATGTCCTTCCCCACTTCATTTCGTAGGTGTTTAATTTGTGGAAACCGCGGACTACGCGTCTTCTCCAGGTATTTTTGGATGTTTTTTCTTATTCCTTCAGGTGTTTTCGTTGTCAAAAAATAGTCCGATCTATGAAACTACTCAAATTAAGTCGCGTGTGAATTGTATGTTCTGTTAGGTTGATTCTTATCACAAAATAAGATGTTTAGGGTATTTTTGCTTACGCTGTCGCGTGATGCGCTATTTTCGTGACCCTGTCTGTTTTTTGCAGTCATGGCCAGCACTTAACTGCATTTGTCGCTCGACGTTCTGTTTCGTCGAGCGCGGTTGAAGCAGAGAGCAGAGATGACGAAATCGTTATTCCGAAATACATTCAGCGATCTCCTACCGATATTATCATGGTGGGCACCGCTGAACATTAAATTTTAATGCAACAATAAATGTTTATGCACTTTGATCAAAAACGACATTCGTGACACGAGTATATTATTCAATTCAATTAAAAAAAAAAATAATGACAGAATTGAAATATATTGAATTGAGTATATTATAATCACGAATGCTATTTCCTAAAAGACTGTAATTATAAATTGATGTCTGGAGTATCACGAACATATTTATCACGTGATGTTAATATTTGTACATTTCTTGTTAGTTTTACAGTGAGAGGAGCGGATATTATTATATTTGAATTTTGAATTTAGCGGTATTGCTTTGATGAGATTTATTGAGATAGGAGGTGATTTAGTGTTCATGATTAATTATGTGTTGATATTTGGCTGTATAATTTCTTTGTCCTTTCATTAGTGTTTTCAATACAAGCTTTTACAAAGACAAAACACGTAACGCGGCAATGACTTTTACGGCTTTGCATATTTATGAAAATTCGGGTCGTATCGTATGACAATAACACACATTACCCCAATCGTGACTTTCAACAGCGAATGATTCCATTGAACACAACAGTCATAGAGTACATTAGCTTGGATTAGCACGTGATTAGTTATAATATAATATAATTGTACACACACACACAGTATTCACAATAAAATGCACAAAACACATTCACATTCACAAAAATTCATAAAATTCATAAAATTAGCTCGCAATTCATAAAACTAACATTCATTCATAAAATTCACATTCATTCATGAAATTCACATTCACAATAAAATGCCGCACATTTCGACTCTTGAACCGCACAGCGCTGTGTCTGTACGGCGACTGGTCAGGTTCGTTCGCCTTGACCCTGGCGCTTATCAACTGGCGCCATCTAGCGATGACTGTCTGAACTACGGGGTGAACACATCGTTGTTCTGCACAGTTTTTAATCAGATTATAATGCCTCTATCTTTGACATACACACTCACACATGCGCACACATTCTTACTCATCAACATATATTTGTAGAGCGCACATATCAACACACGCACGAATAAAGTAAAACAAATAGCAAATAGTCGGCAAAGAGCAAATAAACACCGCAACAACCACCAGACAACACCAGACAAACGGCAAACACAAGTATACATACACACATAAATACTCACTCACATATACATACACACACTCTTACATACACACAGTCTCTTGTATTGAAAAGCCCCAGTGTGCACTTTCACGGATGTACAACATATGCAAGTAAAAACACACATTATTATTATTATTAATTATAATTAATGCCTGTAATTACAGGCAAATCCAGTAGCATGGGGGAAGAGTATATGTGCACTATTACCACCCTGCGGTGGCCCCATGTGTATCGGAATCACCCAAAAACATATAGATACTTTGAGAAAAACGAGCTTGGTATGTGAACACATGCACAAGCCAAGCGACACTCGAAAACCTCAACCAGAAAAAGTACATAGGAAGGAAAATAAACACGCACACACACACACACACACACACACACATAGGCACACAAACACCTTACTACTTCCTCGCCTCAAGTCCTTCTCGGGAACCATACGCCAACTCAATGTGCCTGTGTGTGTGTGTGTGTGTGTGTGTGTGTGTGTGTGTGTGCATTTTATGTAATTATGCATTGGGTGTGGAGCTAAGGATATTTCGCCTACGGACCATTACGTCTACGGACCATTACGTCTACACTTCAGTTCCGTCTCTCTTTCCTAACTAACCTAACAAATTGGGCCTGGACTGAGGCGTAGGCGTAATGGTCCGTAGGCGTAATATCCTAGTTCCCATTGGATGTGTGTAAAAATAACACACACTCACTCACACACACGTGTACACTGATGTGGCAGGCGTTGAATTCGACGGTGCGTCATGACGGAACAATCAGCGGTTACGGACTGCTCGACGATCCGTTCCTGTCAATAGCCACCGGGGGGCAGCGTCTACAAATGCTGATGTCTCGTGAGGCAGGTCAACAGGCGGCACGCTGGCTGCGAGATTCTCACAATGATCTGTTTGAACATCGAGTGGCCGAGCCGTTCCACGAAAAGGTCCCTCTCACATACACACACTAACACACACACACACACACTGACACAATGTCATACACACACTGACACACTGACACACTTGTACACTAACACACTGACACAATGATCTGTTTCAACATCGAGTCGCCGAGCCGTTCCACGAAAAGGTCCCTCTGACACACACACACTGACACACTGACATACACACTGACACACTGGTACACTGGTACAATGACACACTGAGACACTGACATACACATTGACACTGACACAATGACACACACTGACACAATGACACACACACACACACACACACTGACACAATGACACACACACACACACACACACACTGACACAATGACACACACACACACACTGACACACACTGACACAATGACACACACACACACACACTTACACACACTGACACAATGACACACACACATACACACTGACACACTAACACACTGACATACTGGTACACTGACACACACACTGACACAATGACAGACACACTAACACTCTGACACACACACACACACACACACTGACACAATGACACACAATGACACACACACACACACACACACTCTAACACACTGACACACACACTGCCACAATAACACACTGACACACACACTGCCACAATAACACACTGATACACACACACACTGATACACTAACACACTAACACACTGACACACTGATTCACTAACACACTGATACACTGACACACTGATACACTAACACACTGATACATTAACACACTGATACAATAACACACTAACACACTGATACACTAACACACTGATACACTTACACACTGATACACTTACACACTAACACACTGACACAATAACACACCCACACACACACACACACACACACACACACACACACACACACACACACACACACACACACACACACACACTAACACACTGACACAATGACACACTGACACACACACTGCTACATAATTTTATATACACTCAAAGTCAAATAGCTATCAAATAATTTTGCTCTCCAAAACGCTAAAGCAAGTTGGATGTGCTATGTAGATTGTATATACGTGTTATAGTTAAAAATCACTATATTCAGTATTTTAGTAGGTTGGTAATAATTTAGTAATTTTATTACTTGGGGCTTTCCACTATATAGCTCACAAATTCTAGATTCTACAAACTACACATCGACACCTGGACAATATCATGCCAATATTATGATTTTCAAGAGAGAAGTCACCAAATATTATCTCAATAAATATAACAAACCTGAATAATAATACAATATATTAAATATATAATTGCTGATGTGTTGATTTTGCTATTTATTCCATTTTTAATGTATAAAACATTTTTATTCTTTCAGTTGCTGATCGTTTTTTCGTGTGTGTGTTTATTTGGGGTTTTCTGCTTCCATCAGCCCTGCTTATAGATTTATAATTGTGAACTCCGTGGTGTAGTGGTAGCACACCCGCCTCACAAGCGTGGTTCAAAACCCGGCGGAGGAGAATTTCTTGGGTGAATTCTATAATCCAACAGTCCCTGTCCACCCAGCAGTAAATGATGGTACCAGATATCAGTCATGTGTTGTGTCATGCATTCTGGGGAGGTGGCCCTCTCTAATACGTCTTCCATCCTTGTGGCGTCATAGCGTGGATGGGGTCGGTTCTGCGGTGGCAGCGAGCTGCACGGGACACACCTGTGTGTGTTCATAAGCTTCGACTTCTTCCCGTGTAGCAGCTGTGAAAAAAGAAAGAAAATGTTTGCCAAATAGAAACACATGCTTTACTCTCACTGATCACACATCACGACGCCACTGTTGTTATCAGGCGTTTTCTGCGGTTGTCATGGTGACCGACGATACGGTTGCCAGTGAACAATTGTTGGCAGCACTGGTCGAACAGTGTCGCGTGCAAGATTGCATTGATATCTTCAATAAACTGTACGATAACAACGCGGGTACGATCCTAAATCTGTACTGGCCATATTTCAAGTTATACGAGTATACTTAGTAAGTTAAGAGTTATATATAGTGAGTTATACTCGTATAGTAATTTTTTTCACTATAAATAGCTTGTAGAAGTAGATTTACTAATAGTAAAAACCGAACAGCAACAATTCAATCATGCAAACATTACAGACACTATCACAATACACTACAACACATCATCATTATCTCTAACACACACGATTATTCCTCTCAACAAACCAACCAACTTCTAACCTTCTCCGATCACTGTTAATAACAATCACGACAAAACATATACAATAACTTCACGTGACATATTGACCAATGCACCTCTCTTTCATATTAACATTCAAATAAACTCACAACAAAATCTCTCCTTAATATAATATACTGACTATATTTCAAGTTATATAGTAATTTTTCCGCTTATAAGGAGACACACATGAAATCTCTCTATTGACTAATACGTTTTTTCTGGTGCATTTTTTCGTATTGTTTTTACAAGCGAACAAAATTTGCTTTAATAGCTAATGTATTGAGCAAAGTTTTTTTGCTACGATTTATTCGTTTTCTTATTGGTGTCTCATATACTTGATGTACAAATTAAATAATTAAACATTTAAATAGTTATTAATCATAAATATTAATGCTATAATTGAATACTAGTATGAAATGGTAATTTAATTAAATAAATATTTTGTCATACACTGGTTTTCGCTGTCATTTGTGTGTGTGTGTATTTGTGTGTTAAACAAATAATTAATCATTTAAATAGCTAATTTAAATAATTAATCATTTAAATATTTGTGTGTATTTGTGTGTCGTGCATGTGAGACAGAGGTGTCGCAGCCTGTATTGCACGAGCTTCTCGACCTGCTGTGTTTCTTCAATTGTCGCGAGGATGTGGGCGAGAGTCAGACCAACGAGCGCTTCTTTCTGGGCGAGTCAAACACCAACAACAACAACAACAACAGCAACAACAACGAGGACAACAACGCTAACAACAGCAAATGGTTGTGAGTGAATGCACACTACATCACCCCTCTCTTTCTTCCCCCCGCCGCCCCATTGGGGGGTGCTGCTAGCACATATTTGTGTGCATGTGTAAAAGTTAAAGACCTCAAGTGGCAGCTGCTACACGGGAAGAAGCCGAAGCTTATGAACACACACAGGTGTGTCCCGTGCAGCTCGCTACCACCACAGAACCAACCCTCTCCACGCTATGAGACCACAAGAACGGAAGATGTATTAGAGAGGGCCACCCCCCCAGAATGCATGGCACAACACATGACTGATATCTGGTACCATCATTTACTGCTGGGTGGACAGGGGCTGTTGGATTATAGAATTCACCCAAATAATTTCTCCTCCGCCGGGATTCGAACCACAGACCTCCCGCTTGTGAGGCGGATGTGTTACCACTACACCACGGAGCCTAATTTGTATGTGTGTGTTGACGACAGGAATGACAGTGTAGCTGAATTAGTGTTCAAGCAAATTCAACCTCCCACACGGCGCGCCTACAATTCGTTCATCAAGGGTCTACTAAAATACAAACAGGTTTCTACGCCATCTTCTCGTGAAATTTTTCCACTGTTTGAAGCCATATATTTTATATTTTTTATTTTTGTTTATATGTATTTGGTTTTTATGTTAGTGTAGTGGATGTGTTGAATAGTTTATTCAAGATTGCATCAATTTTAACTGTCAAATATTATTGGCTTGGAGGTATACTGCGATTAACTGCTCGAGATTGATTTATTGTTATGTACTTTTGAATGATTGTTCTGTCATGCGTCACCATGGAAACGTGTGAGATATAAACAACGTTTTAAGTATTGTAATAAGCGATGGAAGTGTCTGTGTTTTGCTGGTTGACTAATTTCTATTGTTAAGTGTCTTTTCTAACCACAGTTAGAATTTAGTATTTAGAATTTAGTCAGTTAGTATTTGCGTATTATATCTGGTAATATTATAATTATTCACTAGAAAATATATTCCATTTGTATTATTTCATTTTGTGTACTATTTTTGGTTATTCACAGGCTCTATTAACTCCAATTATCATTTAATCATACCGCTGTGCTGGCGTGTATCTGTGTGTGTGT